>ML660219.1:4829639-4868881 GCA_007570785.1 Antilocapra americana | reverse complement strand
GCGGCTGGGCGCGCGGCTGGGCCCGCGCGGCGCCGCCTACTACGCCTGGTCGCCGCCGGCGCCCTACGAGGCGGGCGCGCCCGCGGACGACGAGGAGGACTCGGCCGACGACTCGCTGCCCGCCTACAGCGAGCTGGAGCTCAGCCGCGGCCCGTCCTACCGCGGCCGCGACCTGCCCTACCCCGGCGGCTCGGAGAAGAGGAGGAGGAAGGAGGCCCCGGCGAAGAAGACGGTGAGGCCGGGCGGCCCCGGGCGCCGCGGGGCTGGGGAGCGGGGCGGCGGAGCGAGGGCCCGCCCTGGAGGCGCGGGGCCTCCTGCCCGGGCATCCGGAGGCAGGCTGGCTGTCCCCCGCCTCCTGCTGCCCAGGCGGGACCAGGCGAAGTAACCGGGCTTGAAAGCAAGCAGAGGTGGCAGGCGTGGGGTGCAGCGTGTCAGCAGTAGTGGCCAGCTCGAAGCGGCATTTGGCCTCAGGGATTCGGGGGGCTCCTTCCCACCACAGGCCTTTAGGCGGGCTCCCGAGGTCTGCATTCTTACGGTCTGCGCTCTACGCACGCTTGTATGTGCGTTCCCCCCTACCCCCTGCTCCCTTTAGGGTGAGGGTTTGTAACGTGCCTCGAGTGCCGGAAGAGTCCGCGTCCCAGAGGTCAGTAGCCGCTGGTGTTCAGAAGGACAACTCCTTTTTTTCCTTTGACGTTTTATTGAGGGTGAACTGTACTGTGCCTGTATGTGTGAAGGGAATCCTGCCATCCCTGCCCAACTCAGTTGTCCCTTGTGTAAGTGTCCTTGTTTAGACTACGGTTTTCCCTCTAAATGCCCCTAATGTGAGCTCTGAACTCAGAGATTGTTGGGGGACAATCACAGGTCACTGTGGGCTTCCGGGGTGCCTCTGTGCTCCAGAGGCGCTCTCCACGGTGGAGGCCACGGGCCCCTTCTCAGTTACCCTGCCTCTCTCGTCATTTTGTTTTTCTCATGATTCCAAGCAGCACATTTGCTTCAGTGTATAATATGGGGAGAGAACATGAACAAAAAAGGTTCCGGCATGATTATTAACCCCTCCAAAACAAAGCCTGCGATGACCCGAGTATTCTGAGTAGAGAAGGAGCTGTCAGGTGCTGTCAGAGTCGGCACACCACCACCCCCACCACTGGGAAGCTGTGAGCGTTTCGGTTGTCCCTAGAGGGGCAGAGGCTGCTCTGTGGTCAGGGAACTGAGTCCTATGAGACGGATGTTGGCTTCAGCACCAGTCGAGGCTTCGGGGCAGTAGTCACAGCTGAATGAAAGGTCCTAAAGATCAGCGTGTGCTAGCTTATCTGAGCAGGTGTGCGTTCTTCCCAGGGAGCCATTTGCGGTGTTTCTTTACTCAGGCTTTTTCTGTTCTTTCCCCAGAGTGACTTTCCAACCAGGATGTCCCTTGTGGTCTGATGTTTGTTTCCAAGACATCTCTCTGAATGACTAGGAATTGAAAACAGAACACGGGAACAAGACACCAATCCAAGAGCCAGCAGGCCCGGGACCTTCTTGGGCCACCACCTTGGAAGATTTGCTGATCTTTGCTTTGGCAAGGGATGGGGGGCAGCCTTTAAGAGAGGCTGATTCCAAACCTCAGTGCCCGTCTAACTAGTTTGAGAAGCTTACCAAGAAGACAGCTAGAGGTGGACACATTCCCACACCTGGAGCTTCTCACCCACAGAGTTCACCCTGCCCTGTCTCCCCCCTCAGCCAAACCAGAAACCAGCATTCCTTTTCCATTGCTGAAAGAGAGTCAGCCCTGGACTGCTCATCTCCAGATAATGCCTTTGCTACAGTCTGCTTTTCCACACCTCCTGTGCTGTGCTCAGAGACAGAATCGATTACTACTATTAGAAGGCCTTCACCCACAGCAGAAGATAGCTTCAGGCAAAATACACCTTTTAGCCCCATCACTTCCCAGTCACCAGTCAATCACTGTTGTTACCCTGAAATCAGGCCTGTGGTGAGCTCAGTGACCGTGACCTGCTGGACAATCTCAGAAATGGCTTCAATTTGCCGTTCTGAATGACAGCTCTTTGCGGGAACAAAACAAGAGCTGTCAAAGTGGTATTTCTTTTTCCATTCTGAGAACATGAACTGCTTTCTCTCTTTTGTCATGGCAACGTGAGTCTTGGACATCAAGGGCTCTTCTCGTCCTCTGCTTTCCTGGACTGTCCGCAGGTTGGTGCCACACAGAGCCCTGCGTCCCTCTGCACTCTGATGAGGTTGTCATCAGGTGCCTTTTGATAAATGCTTAAAATACACATGTGAAAGAGAAGAGGGGAAAAAAGAGGAGAAAAGAATAATGCAAAAGAAAAATGAGAAGGAATCCAAGAAGAAACAAAAGCATGGTCTCACTATATGCCGAATGTGGGCCGTTTCCTGCATAGGCTCCTCTGGCTCCTCTGTGCGTTTTGTACTGCATTTACCATGAGTTGCTCCTGCCTGTCCCAGTTTCATCATTCCAGGACACCCAAGTGGAGCAGGCATCCCTGGGTCTCACCAGGCTGCCGCTCTAGATGCTCTTGGGAGATGAGGGATAGTGCTTTCTCAGGAAGGAGCACTTCCTCCTCCGTGCGTGCATGCTAAGTCACTCAGTCCTGTCTGACTCTTTGCAACCCCATAGACTGTAGCCCACCAGGCTCCTCTGTCCACGGGATTCTCTAGGCAAGAATACTGGAGTGGGTTGCCATGCCCTCCTCCAGGGGATCTTCCCAACCCAGGGATCAAACCTGCTTCTCTCATGTCTTCTGCATTGGCAGGCAGGTTCTTTACCACTAGCACCACCTGGGAAGCCCTTTTCTACTCCCACCCCTGCCTAAAGGATAGATTTTGCCTAAATCTCAAATCTAGGTCTCTCTGGATTTCATAATTTGTATAGATTGTTAAAAAAAAAAATGCTACAAACTCTTCCCTTCTCATCAAGAGGTGCAGCTTGTTCTCAACCCCTTGAATGGGATTGGCCATGTGATTCGATGTAGCCAGTGGCCTGACAACAGATGCAACAGAAGCAGAGACTTGACAGACTCTTGTGCGTGAGGAAGTGTGTCCTGTCTCGCTGCTTTTGGGAGCCTCACATCACCACCAGGTAAACTGGCCTGGCTGGCCTGCTGCATGATGAGAGAGAGGGCCCAGGCACCCCCATCACCCTAACTGGCAGCCTATCAGCTCTCAGCTGATTGCAAACATGTGATCCCAGCCAAAACCAAAAGGAGAACTGCCTAGCTGAGCCCAGCCCAAATTGCTGATTGCTGCTCAAGGCACGAGAGGCTGGTCCACTCTCTAAATGTCCGTTCTTCTTCAAGGAAAAACCTGACTTTTTTTTTCTTGTCTGAATATTTAACCCCCAAAACCCCGACTCTGTCTAACCTTAGGCGACTGCTAGTCTCTGCTTCCTTTGACAGACTTTTGTCAAAGGGTTCCACCCCACACTCTTACGGTGGGATACTTGGTTAGGCCGAGTCGCTGGGCGACCGTGTTGCTTGGTGGCGCTGTCCCTCTCCTTCCGCAGCGCTCCTCCTCCATCTGTGGATCCATGGGCAACTGCTGAAGAAAGTTTCTTCCTCAGCATCTCTTTGGTCTTCTCCGGAACCCCCTGACTGGGGCTAGGCCCTTTTCTCAGAGCACCACTGCACTGATGTCCATTTAATTCACGGCGTTTCCAAACCAGTTCTGTGTGTGTGTGCAATGAGATAAATACGTGGCTGGGTGAGGGTCAGAGGGTGAGCTGATGTCATTGCTGGGGCAGAATTGGTCTGCCAGAGGCTTCACAATGGCCTCGGCCTGTGTGCGTCGAACCAGAGGGACAGTTCAGCCCACTCCCGGCGCTGCCAAGGGCGGGAAGACACAAGCCATAAGCCTGGTGCTGAGTTTCTAGACCTGCTAGTGTCCTCGAGTCTGAAAGCCTAGGTCTCATCTGTCTGTCTGGGCCCCGTCTCCAGCGGACAAGATGATTCAAACACCAATTCTTAGTCACCAGCTTTGGATTGTAAATTGCTCAGGCAATTTTGGAGAATCTTGGGTCGCTGAAGTAGTCATTATTTCTTTATACTGAGCACTGTGTCAGGCTGTTCACCACCAAAGAGCCCCATAGCACCAGCTGCAGAGACCAGAAATACTGCTTTTGTTAGCCGGGGCATGTATGATTTTGGTGAAGGGAGCCATGGGAAAGAATTATTAAAATCGGAAACCTGAAGGCAACAAAACTACTGACAGACAATAAAAAATACAAAGGTGATAACAGGCTACTGAAATAACCTGGGTACATGGGACCAGATTGTCCTTGGAAGGGCTGTGTAAATCGCTCGGACCTCCAGGTTTCCGGTCAAGAGAGAGAACAGTCACCTCTGGGTGTGCGGACAGGAGATAAGTCTGAGCAGACAAGCAAAGGCGGAGCTGGCCGTCCTCGCAGCCGGCTCTTCTCAGTGCACCCTGCTGCTGCTTTGCCCCTGACCAGGCCTGTGTAGAAAGTGCTGGCACGTGTTAGCTTCCTTCCTTTGTTTTATCGGGGTAAAAGGTTAGGCTCGTGTGAGACGAGATCTCTGTCTGTGGCTCTGTGCGTGCTCAGTCACTCAGTCAGGTCCAGCTCGGCAAGCCTATGGACTGGAGCCCGCCAGGCTCCCCTGCCCTTGGGATTTCCCGGGAAAGAATACTGAAGTGGGTCACCATTTCCTCCTCCAGGGGATCTTCCTGACCCAGGGACTGAGCCTCATCTCCTGCGTCTCCTGCTTTGGCAGTTGGATTCTTTACCACTGAGCCACCTGGAAAACCCACTCTGTCCATGGGGACCCTGCGACCAAACAGAGGAAACAAGAAATGCCCAAGAAAGAATTGGGAGATTTTATACGTATAATATGAAATATTGCTGTGGATAAATTACAACAAACCCAGAGAATTAAACTTTTTTATTTAAATGGGTATATTTTGATATCTTAAGTGTTGTGTGTATTTGTCCATCCATCCTATTTAAAGTCATGCTCAGTGATCTGAAAAGCCAGAATTAAAAAATCTGAGCTGAAAGAGGTGAGTTAGAGTGGGGAGGGGTGAGAGGCAGAGGGCTGAGTAGGATGAGGCAGGAGAGTGTTGGCCTGTGAGTCACGGCTGAGTCAGGGACTCACTGGACGAGGGGGCAAGGAGGCAGGTGGCAGGTGGATGAACTTCTCTAGGCCGTGCAGAGACTCACGAGGAAGCCGGGAGCATCTGCCATGGACCTGGCGCTCACGGGCGCTCCCCATCTGCTCCCCGGGGCTCAGCCCTGCGGCCATGGGCTGTGCTGCCCACCTTCACTCTCACAGGGAGCATCTTGCAGAGATGATGGCTCTCCCATCTCCCTTTCCACACCAGGCAGACTGCAAACTGGGCGTGGCAAATGGCTGTCACTAATGGCCTAAGGAACATCTAGACCTAGCCACATCTGTAAATATTTCCAGATAGTCTGAAAGACTTCATGCAGGTGATCCAGTCAGACCTTAGGCAGCCTTTGAGAGAGGCTGAGGTCACTGACTGTTGTAACCCACCCTCTCTTTTCTTTGTCGATGGAGAAATAAACCACTGACGCCACTGGTGAAGTCAAACACCTGGTTGAGTCTTGTCTTTCGGGTTAGCACTTTCCCAACTTGTCTAACCATGTAAACCTGATTGCTGCTAAAAAGGCAGCGCTGGGCCCCGCCCCGCACATCGGCAGGGTGGGCCTGGAGCTAGGACTTGTGCTTGTCACATGTATTTCAGGAGAGTCCTGTGAGCACATGCATTTAGAAAATCTTACGCTAGATCATACCTCATCATGCGCCCCAAACACTCAGTCCTGAGGGTTCCCTGGGCTTCAAATATTTCTCTTCAGATGGCCTGGTGAGGTCGCTCATACTCCCTTGGGCCTGGCAGTGGCGAAGCCCCCATCTGTCTCACTAGGATGGTGGTGACTGGCTTACCAGGGTCCAGGGGTAGGAGGACAGAAAGGGTGGCCAGGAGCCCAGCCTAGGAGGCTGTTCCCAATGCTTCCGATCCTGGAATAGAGATCCTGTTGTGACGATCTCAGATCTGACAAGGATTACAGGTAATTTTCTCATTCCCCTGATGTCATTCTGAGCAAAACTTAGATCATGAATAGAAATAAACAAGACCTTTGGGGGAATGGCAAAAATAAATAATTTTTTGAAACCTTCAAATCGCAGCCTGACCGGTCAACACCTACTTCCTCCTTAAGACCCAAATTGTATCCTTCCAGCATCAGATTTTATGCTGCCACAGTCTTAACAGGATTTTGAAATTGATTTATAGAATGTGGAGATCCAACTTCACCAAAACGGGGGCCAAGTACTTAAAACAAGTACCTAGATTTTTCCTGCCAGGACCCTTCCTCCTTTTCACCTGGGAAACTGTTCAGTGAAGCTCCGAGTAGGGACTTCTAATGTGAGCGTGGAGCAAGGATGGGGTGAGCTGCTTTAAGCAACAGCCTGAGTTTTAGCACTGCCCGAGGGCGATAAGCATGAAGTTTGTATAATTTTTACAGTGTATTACTGTTTGCAAGGCACTTTCCCATGCATTATCTCATTTGATTCTCTCACAGTGACCTCTGTGATAAAGGCAGGGTGGATGTGATGATGGCGTCAAACAAAATGTAAAAGTGAAACTGAAAAAGGCCAAGGGATGTGCCTGTTGTCAAATGACTTTTTGAATCATAGAGCCAGGCCTTCTGACTGTCTCTCAAGGGTTCTTTCCAGTTCCTACAATCCTTGTGGGACTGGAATCAGCCCAACATCTGGGAGAAGAGTCCTGAGGGGATGCTCACTCGTGACATCACTGGAATGAACCCGTGGAGACAAGCACTGTGTTCTTCACCTTGCCAAGCGTCGGTCCTCAAACGCTGCTGTGAGAGTTCTATTCAAGGAGACTTTCATTAGCCATGCTGGAGTTGAGAAAAGGTTTGGATAAAAATGTGCTTTAGATTTTAGACTCCTTCCTGAGAAGGAATTTCTGAGCCAAATAACAAATTCCTGTAGACTCAGAATTCCGAGGCTTGGGTGACCTGCCTGGAATGATCGATCTAGCATCTTCCCTGCGTTCGGTGATTTTAGATAGAACGGAGAGTGGCCAGATACAGAGGGAGCCATTCAGCAGCTTAGTTAAAAGTGTTATTTCTTGGTGAGGCTGGCTACAGGTCCATGTAGTCTGGCCCATTTCTTTTGGGAAGGCTGAAAGAGACAGAGATAGCTTGTCTCTTACCTTGGCTTCCAAAAGAGTCACTATATATTAACAAATGTATTAAGCACCATCCAATGAAAAGCTTCTTTGTGGGAATAAAGGAAAAGGGAATAGAAGGAACAATGGGACAAGAAAAGTCAGAAAGCTGCTTCCTGATAGTTGCCTGCCCAGTCCTTTTTGTGCCTTGTCTGTGGCATCAAAACTGAACTGTTTGTATCACTGTTGCCCATGACTTTTTTTCGGTATCAGACATATAAAGTGAATTTGGTTGTATTGTTTAAATAAAGCATTTTCACCCAAGTTGGTTATCAAGAACTCATGATTTATCATAACCATGTTTAATCATGATCTGCCATTAAATGATCCGAATAGAAAGAAAAGCGTACAATCCATGATCTCCTCAGATTTTCCTAAGCACTGTAATGGGGAATGAATACTGTGGGACTAAAGGCAAGCACTGACCGAGTGCCCCTTTTGTGGCCACTCCCACCCCTCTGCGCAGACCAGCACTCTGGGCGAGGAGCAGCTCAGACGAGAGGACAGTGGGGTGGCTCTTGGTTCCTTTTCCAAAAGGGTCCGAGCACTTGCCTGCTAGAAATGGCATTTGGGGTAGGGACAAGGGAAACTCTTAAGATTAAATTCTGAGATTTGGAAAATTCCACAGCACCATAATTTAGACAAGGCAACTCAAAACCTTTGTTAGCAAAGTGAAAGTTGAGCGTTAGTCGCTCAGTCTCGTCCAACTCTTTGTGACCCCATGGACGGTAGCCTGCCAGGCTCCTCCACCCATGGAATTCTCCAGGCAGGAATACTGGAGTGGGCTGCCATTCCATTTCTCTAGGGGATCTTCCCAAACCAGTGATTGAAGCAGGGTCTCCTGCCTTGTAGGCAGATTTTTTTTTAACCAGCTGAGTCACCAGGGAAGCCCGTTGTTAGCAAAACAAGTGATAATTACCCCCCAGAGAACTCTTAATCCTCTCTTCTCTGCCAGGCCCTCTCAAAGGAGTTCTAGACTTTAGGGTCCTTGTTGAATGAAAATTCTGTCCTTGCTTGAAGCATCCGAACTCAATTTTCTTCTTTTAATAGTTAACTAAAAATGTTTACATGTAGATTTAATTTAGACACTAAAACAGTTTAACTCTGATTACCTCCTTTGAACTTTCTGCTATTTTATCCATTTTAAAATTTCTATCTTGCCTTTCAGCTTTAAAATGTGGTATCTGACTTATTAAATGTTTGTTTAGAATCACCTACATCTTTTCTTTCTACATTTCAGATCTGCTTTTGAAATCTTCTCCCTTCTTTCTTTTCTTTTTGTATTTGTTTTTAATTTTTACTGGAGTATAGTTGATTTACAAAATTGCAGCAAGTCGCGTCAGTCACACAGATACACATCCCTACTCTTTTTTTCAAGGCTCTTTCCCATATACGCCATCACACAGCACCGAGCAGAGCCCCCGTGCTGTGCAGCCGTGTGCGTACGTCAGGCTCGACCTCCCGTCACCGCTCTGCCCACACGCCCTGTAACCATGAATCGGTTTCTGTGTCTGTGGCTCTGCTTCTGCTTCATAGACAAGTCCATACACACTCCTTTTCAAGGTCCCGCACAAGCAGTACCATATCATACCTGTCTCCCTCTGCCTCAATTCACCCACTTTGACAGTGTCTAGGTCCACCCGTGTTGCTGCGAATGGCAACAACTGAGTAGTCAGAGAACACGGACTGAGGAGTCCACTGCATATAGCTGCTGTCTTTATCCATTCCTGTTGATGGACATTTTAATTGCTTCCATGTCTTGGCCATTGGAAATGGTTCTGCAATGAATATTGGGGTGCATGCTCTTGTTGAATTATGGTTTTCTCCGGGTATATACCTAGGAGTGGCGTTCCTGGGTCATATGGTAGCTCCATTTTTACTTTTTAAGGAAACTCCATACTGTTCTCCATAGTGGCTGTGACAATTTACATTCCCAACAATAGTGTAAGAGTCTTCTCCCTTCTTTCTGAAGACAATTTTCTTTAGTAATGGTCTATTACTAAAGAAGGATATTCTGTCAGTTTGTATTTGTTTAAAACAAAATCTTTACTTCATTCTTGTTCTTGAAAGATAATTTCACCAAGTATACAATTTTAAATCAATAGTTATTTTCTCTTAGTGAACTGAAGCTATTACTCTACTGCCTTCTGGCAGTTGTTGATTTGAGAAGGCAGTTACTAATCTAATTATCCTTCTTTCATAAGTAATCAGTCTTGTCTCTCTGGCTATTTTTAAGATTTTCTTGTTTCTAGTGTTTTTTGGCCTAATCAACATGTGACTGGTTGTGGATTTCTTTTTACTTATTCACATGAGAATGTGTTGTGCTTCCTGAATCTGTGGATTTTTCATTAATTATGAAAAACTCTCAGGCATGACTAAGTCTCCCCTTTAAACTCTCTTTTGAGAATTCTGATTGAATGTATATTAGACCTTTTCATTCTGTTCTACATATTGTCAAAATCTATCTTTATTTTTCATCTCTTTATCTTTCTGTGCTCTCTTCTGGATAATTCCTTTAAGTTTATCTTCCATTTCACTATTTTTCTCTTTAGTTTCCTCTAATCTCCTTCCTTTGAGTTTTAATTTTAATTGATAAATTTCTGTAAGGTATTCATTTATAAAAATTCAATTTAGTTCTTTTTCAAATCAGTGTGATCATTGGCAATAGTGTTTTTCTCTTACTGCTGTACAATTCCCTCTTATTTCTTTGAATATATTAAATGTACTAATTTTATACCTTATCCCCAGCAATTCCAGTATCTGCAGTCTTTATGGGTCTGCTCATTCTCACTTGTGGTTTCTTATCTCCTTATATGTTTTGTAGTTTTTGATTGTGAATTCATGTTTGGTAAAATGTCGTATTATATTGATGCCAGTCAAGAAAAACATTTCTTGCTCCTTCTCCTTACCTGTCCTGTTCTCTCTGTAGTAACTCCGCATCTATCTGCACGTACACAGCAGCCCTGAAGGATCCAAAAAGAATCAGAGATTGGGGGAAGAAGGATTGTAAGTGCTAAGTGGGAAAATCTAGACAGGATGTGCATTTCTCTCTAATGCAGACTTCTAGAGTAAAATGATCCTACAATAGGGGAGAGCAAGAAATCTTAACTTTACAGATTGTCTGGTTTGAGCATCATAAAAGAATCACCATTTGAATTACAGAACTAAAGCTATCTGGATAAGTTGAAGGCGAATAGAATGCCGTGAGCCGCCAGGAAAGCCCCCAAAGTCGTGTTTTTAAATACATTAGATTCAAGAAACAAAGAAGCAGGCTGATTCCAGGCTCTGAAAAAAATCTTGGCAGAGGCATCCTGGTAATACTCATCACACCATTCAGGTGAGGTATGTTTCCTCTGAATTGGCCTTAAGCATTTCCTGAGGGTTTACCAGGGGGCCTGGAGTGACTCCCCAGACAGGCAGGGGGTGGAGGCCGCCAGCCGACACGCCCTCTAGTGGCACACGCCGAGAGGCGCGCCTCGGGTGCCGACCTTCCAGGACTCAAGGCAGAACTGATGCTTTGGGACCGTGGTGCTGGAGAAGACTCTAGGGAGTCCCTTGGACTGCAAGGAGCTCCAACCAGTCCATCCTAAAGGAGATCAGTCCTGGGTGTTCATTGGAAGGACTGATGCTGAAGCTGAAGCTCCAGTACTTTGGCCACCTGATACAAAGAACCAACTCGTTGGAAAAGACCGTGGTGCTGGGAAAGATAGAAGGCGGGAGAAGAAGGGGATGACAGAGGACGAGATGGTTGGATGGCATCACCGACTCAACGCATATGAGTTTGAGTAGGCTTCAGGAGTTGGTGATGGACAGGGAGGCCTGGCGTGCTGCAGTCCATGGGGTCGCAACAGTCGGACACAACTGACCGACTGAACTAACTGTGCCTCACGTTGTCTAAGAGAGGCATTCTTAAAACACTGTGTATGAATTCACTTTTGGCAAATCAAACTAAGTGCACTAGGAGTTCTTCATGTAGAGGTGATGAGTCTTGTATATGTTTTGGAAGTTTAGATCTTGCCCTGTTATATTTTCAGGGCGGACTCCATGGCTACAGAGTTATAGTGAAGTCAGTTTACCATTAGCAAGCAAAAATTATATCACTGAACAGTGCAACCGAAGGATCTAAATCGTCTGTTCCCTGGCTTTGGGCTGAAAACATGGAGTCAGTGTTTCTCTCTGTCTCCCCTTTGCTTGTTCATTTGCTCTCACTCGCACTGTTTCGCTGCCTCTAAAAAACAAGTGGGCAAAATCCCATAGTCTCTTACATGAAAACACTCTTTATAAAAGCAACCCTTGCCCTCAAGACATGTTTCCTGTACTTTGCTTACACGTCTTGTGAAGCAGCCTAGCACTGATTTTTCTTGGCTGATTTTGGTTTTTCATGAGACGTTCATTCTCCAGTATAGCAAAACCAGAGAGAGAGATGCCAATTTCTGTTTAGCACTGTTCTTATAAAAGCCCTTTGTTCAACTGAATGAATCCATTTACAATGGACATTACTGCCACCCCCTTTCCCCCATAACCTCTATGGGGTCCAGGCAATTGGCTTTTCTTATTCCATCATGCCAGGGAGACAGCCACTGAAGTTCTAGTTGAAGTTACTTTCCTTTTGCGGAAGTATTAGTAAAAAATCTTCTGGTGGAAAATAACAGAAAGCCATCTCAGACTAGCTTAAAGGAAAAAAGGAAGAGAGGGAGGCTGTTTATCAGAAAGATCCTGGGATAGATCACGGGATGGAAGAAGAGCTGTAGGAACTGTGGGTAAATCTGTGTTGTGATGTGTCAGATTCCCTCTCCACCTATCACTCCATCTATTTGACTTTTTACGTCTATATTTTCCCCATTACCTTCTCTACAAGGCAGGCATATATCCAAAAGCAATTCAAGCGTTACAATTTTTCAGCTCATGTGGCCCCAGATAGATGAAGGGCCTTTCTCATGGGAATGATCCTGGGGAAAGGCTTGACTGAACCACCTAGAGTCATATGCCCATCTTTGAGCTCATCCTTGTGGCCAGAGAGATGGCAAGTCCATTTCTGACTAGAAAGTTGAGATTTGGTGATGGACTGGATCATGGGATAAGAATATTTCTCCAAAGGAAAGATAAAGGTGTTATTAGCAGGAGTGGGAAGAGGGATGTAGGGCAGGCAGGACACCAGAGCAACAGGCACCCACTTCTGCATCCTGCAAGCCTCTCCTGTCGTCATGGAGCCTTGAGGGCCCCTCAGGTGTGGCGTCCCTGTGCAGGGCACCAGCGAGGCTGTTTTCTTGGCCATTCGGTGTAAATCCTGCCAGAGCCTTCCACATCCTGATGTGTCTCCTTGGTTACCGTCTACTCATTCTAAGTTCAGAAATGTGTCTCTGGGTCACTGCCTCAGTGGAGACTTGTCCTCTCTGTCCTGAGTTAGTCTGATATCCCCTCCATTCTCTCCTGCTTCCCGTGTTGTCCCCTAATAATTCACCTTCTACTTTGTGGTCAGAAATGCTAGCTAGTTTCAAGACAGATACTTGATTATGGGCAAAATGCCTTCTCTTTGCCTCTCCAAGCTCCGCAGAGCTGGGGATTCTAGTCTCTCTGTGCACTTTCCTTCTTTTCTGTACAAGCAGGAAAGGAGGACTCCCTGGATTACTGAGAATCCCCGAAGCTCACGGCGCCACATTAATGCATCAGGGTAAGTGTTCACGGGCCACACACTCTTCTCTGGCCCCACTTCCTCTTCCGTTTCCTGTTCGCAGGATGCCCGGCACCTCCGAGCTTCCCTCCCTCATGGGGGCGGCACACGTGGGCAGAACCAGCACTAGGCATCTCCACCCCCGACCACAGCTGTGTCCTCCCACTTGGCCGCTGCTGCTGCTGAGTCGCTCAGTCGTGTCCGACTCTGTGACCCCACAGACGGCAGCCCCCCAGGCTCCGCCGTCCTTGGGATTCTCCAGGCAAGAACATCAGAGTGGGTTGCCACTTCCTTCTCCAGTGCATGAAAGTGAAAAGGGAAAGTGAAGTGGCTCAGTCGTGTCCAACTGTTCGTGACCCCATGGACTGCTGCCTCCCAGCCTCCTCCGTCCAGGGGAGTTTCCAGGCAAGAGTCCTGGAGTGGGTGCCATCGCCTTCTCCCACACGGTCACCAGAAGCCCTGCAATTAAGGAGACGTTTCTCCTCGGAGCCCTCACTGACTTCTACTCATCCTGCGTGCATGCATGCGGCATCGGTCACGGGTAAACAGGGTTGAGTCTCTCCAAGCCTCTGAGGCTGCTGATGTTGATATTTGTACAGCTACAGAAAATTTATTGAAGTATGTTCTCTACACAAACAACTTTTACATTATATTATGTAACTTTAAATATATCTTTTCAAAAAATTTATTGCTTCCCAGCCACCAGTATCTCACACCCATCTGAGCACAGGTTTGTACTTCCTTTCCATTCCAGCATGTGACACAGAAATTGAAACAGAATACTGAGCCAAGTGTTAACAGATTTAAAGCAGCAGGTTCTTGAGGGGGAAACTCATTTACTGAGAGATGTTGCCTCAAGAAAAGTGAATGCCATGTCCAAGATCTCCCCATGAGGAGAACTTGGAGAGCACCCACAGAGATTCTTCAGATTTAAAGAAGTCCATTGAACAAAGGTAGATTTTCCCAATGATCCAAACTCTCGACACTCAGAGCAGGCCATGGGCGTTTTCAAAAGGAAACCTCTTCTCCGGTGTTTGAGGGCTCTTGTGTCTGCTTTCAGTGCTTCAGAAGGAAAAATCTTCAAGAGCGGGCAAACAGCTCTTCATCACAGCAAACGTGTCTCTCATTCCAGAAACATCAGTGCATGTTTTTCTCTCAAGGAAATTTGAAACTAAAAAAAAAAAAGTTTTAAATTCTCAACTTAAGGAGACCTGGGTTTGTTTTATACATAAAAAGCTGCCAAATGCTCCTCAGCGTATAAGAAAGAAACAAGTCTACCCAAAGAGTCTCACTGTAGGAACTGTAAGGGATAGAAGGAGCCAGTCGGCTCTGGCTTGTAGCAGCAGGCAGCCTGACGGTGGGCAGTGCTGAGCTGCGCAGAGGATGGGGTGCTGGGGCACTGGGCGGTGTGCCAGCAGCTGGTGGGCACCAGAGCCCCTGGATCCAGGACCCCCCCAAATTAGCCACACACAGTTCATCCAAGAGGGAGAGCCCAAATACTCTCACACAAGCCATGTCACCTTGATAATGACCCTCAGTTACAAAAGTCCAGATATGCAAGTATTTCCTAATCCAAAAACTAAAATAAATAGCTCAGTTAAAATCAAGATACCTGGCAAGATCAAAGTCTGACTTTGTCGCTCCTTGCTTAAAACTTTCCTGGCTCTCCACAGTCCTCTGGCACAAGGCCGAGTGCCTGAGAAAGCGCACGAGGCTCTGTGACCCAGCCTCTTCCGCCATCGCGGCTTCGCTGCCAGTGTCCGCCTAGACGTCCCTTTTCCTCTTTCCCTGCCGTGCTCCCACGTGCAGAATCACTTGTGGGACTCAGACGCACTGCGTTGCTTTGCATCTTTGTGCCCTTGTTATGGAATGCCTTCCTCCTCCTCCTCGGGTGCTCCTCACGCACATTTTACGATTCTCTTTGGTTGTCACACCCTCTAGGAATTCCTGCTCTCACCAGGCTGAGCTAAGAGCCCCAGCTCCAAGCTTCTCCGGCGGTGTTCATCCTGTCACTGCAATCACCGTGAATTCAAAATGATTCCTTTTTGTGCCTGTCCACCCACTGAAATGCAAGTTTTTTGAAAGTATGCTTTTCCTGTCTCCTTCAAATCATCCTGGTATGTGGTACACAATACATTTCCCAACGTTAGTTGAACTAAACCAAAGTGAGCTCATGTTATGATGTTCTGAAAGCTCTGAATACAGAAGGGCTGGAAAGCCGTTACTCTCATGCTGGTTGAATATGCCCAAACCTTTCCATATCCAGGTCGCAGCTCAGCCAGGACAGATGATCTCGGTCACCTTGAGGCTTTCCTTATAGCCATATGCTAAAACAGAGGTTTGAAAACTTCTGAAAGGGGCTTGCCAAGGAACTAGTCTCTTTTCTCGGTGACATGTAAGCCTAGAGATGTTTGGAGGGCAGGAGATGGGGATTGTGTTCTCCTACAAGCCGTGGGTGACAGGCCAAATATTCTGGAGGCAGAAACGCCTGACACTACATACTGGCTGCCAACCTCAGCTTTTCAGTCCAACGGAGGATTTACACCCATGGAGGATTTTTCATGCTATTGTGGCTGAGGCATGAAAGAAGCGGCCAGTGTCTAGGCCCTGAGAGGACTGTGTGCCCACCAGCACCTAGACCCGTCACTACCATCCCCAAGCTCGTGAGAACCATGCAAGATTCTCAGCTACGTACCCAAGACAAGACAGCAGGGTTGGACAACCCAGGAGGCCTGGAAGGCATCCTGTCCAGGTTGGGGGTGGAGGGGGAGAGATGAAGCCTGCGCTGCTAGAGAAGTCCGCTCAGTCACTGACAGTCTCTGCGTCTGCTCCCTTCCTCTCCACCACATGTGAGCCTCGGTTTCTTTTAGTTTAAAAGGCAACAAATCAGTGCATCATGTAGAATATATCAGTGTAATGAGCACCCCTTAACCTCTCTCTCTTTCAGTCTACACCAAATTCTGAGCAGCCAGCTCAGTGTCTGCAACTTGTGATATAAAACAACGTAATGAGTGAGGCATTCCCTGGTGGCCCAGATGGTAAAGAATCTGCCTGCAACACAGGAGACTCAGGTTCAATTCCTGGGTCAGGAAGATCTTCTGGAGGAAGAAATGGCAACTCATTCCAGTATTCTTGCCTGCAGAATTCCATGGACAGAGGAGCCTGGAAGGCTGCAGTCCATGGGATTGCAGAGTCAGACACGACTGAGCAACTAAGACACACAGTGAGGGCAGAACCCAGAGAATCCTGGCCTGGCTTGGTGGATTCACATGGAATGAGCAGAGTGTGGGAGAGAAGACAGCAAGAATAACGCCTAGATGAGCTAGGGGATTTTGGAGAGGGGAGAAAGGGTTATAGGTTATTAAAAGATATTGAATACAGCCCCCGTGCCATACAGTAGAGCCTCGCTCTCCATCTGTTTGATATGGAGTAGTGTATACCGTTAATCCCGGGCTCCTGGCTGAGCCCCTCCCCTCCCTTCCCCTTTGGTGACTATAGCATCATTTTCTACGTCAATGACTTTGTTTGGATGACACAAATATGCTTTCTGAGACTGATGAGGCCAGGCAACCCTGGAGTGGGTCAGAGAAGATAACAAAAGAAAACGCTTGCTGGTCCTCAGTTTCTGCGTCTTAGAAACCCAGTTTTTTGGACTGGAGAATGATCATAAAAGAGTCTAAAGCTGTCTCTCTTTTGTGAGTCAAGCCTCTGATGTTTTCAGAAACCAGGCCTTGAATACAGCAAATAATCTGCCTGGGCCACAAGGGCAAAAGCAGCCTCAGTTCAGGATGGGGACCTAAGGGAGGAGAGCCAGCACGAAAAATGGGTCATCTTTAGAGGCGCTGCTGTCCAGGGAGACCGATGCTGGGCGGGCGGCGTTTTTGCCTGTGACTCTTTGAATAAACAGCTTTGTTCAAAAGCTGCTCACCATTAGCTACGGATGAAGAAGAAACTGTTTGCAGAAGTTCTTGGTTAACTTTTGTGATACTCCTGGAGCACCCAACGACTACAAGACTGATGCAGGTGAGGAGAAAGGGAGCAGGGCTGACACCTGTCACAGGCGCGGCTGCTGAGAACCCAACGAACTCTGAGGGTGTGAAACACCCGCCACCGCCGCCGCTGCCTCCGCTCAGTCGCTCAGTCGTGCCCGACTCCGTGCGATCCCGTGGGCCGCAGCCCGCCAGGCTCCCGTCCCTGGGGTTCTCCAGGCGAGAACACTGGAGTGGAGGCCACTGCCTTCTCCGTGAGCCCCCCGGGCCCTTGCCAGTTTGCTTGCATCGGACACGCGGAGTCTGAACTCCCACTAGTCCTGGACTGCACACCCTCCCCCGCCCCTCCACAGGCCGTCAACTCTAATCGCTAGGGACAGAAGGTGGCCCAATCGATCAGACAAAGCTGAGAAGCTTCGTTTCTGATTTTCGATCTATTTTAGATGTGCTCCATCTATTTTTTTGTCACATCACACAGCTTGCAGGAACTTAGTTCCCCAACCAGGGTTGAGTCTGGGCCACCACAGTGAAAGCGCTGAGTCCTAACCAGTGGACTTCCAGGGAATTCCCTCCACCTATCATTTTATACAATTTCTTTGGTTCGAAGAATCAGAGTTAACCATTACTACAAAGTATAATAAAGAAGGTAGGAAAGTAGAAAAGAAGCAATTATTTTTACATTCTCTTAGAGATAAACTAGGAGTTTTAACACAGGAGTAAAAATCACTTAGCACCAACCACCTCAACCCTAAAACGAAAGTCCTGCCTTTCCACCTGTGTTGATGGCCTCATCTATCCCGGTTAGTTAAGCTGAGTCATCACAGACCTCCCTCACTCCCCTACCCCAGCACAGGGGTGAAGTCCAGGTCCAGAGTCAGACTTCTTGGGCTCACATCCCATCCTTGCTCTTTTCTAACTCTTCGGATTTAGGCAAGTTATGAAGACCGACGTCTCCCCTGAGCCAGACTCCAGACTTGCGCCATGCGGTCTGTGACTGCAGGGCTGTGGGGCAGGCACAGCACGCTGCTGCCATCCCGCCCGTCAAGGCCCTTCAGGCTTTGTCGTCTGCTGCGAGCTGTGCTCTCCATAGACCACTCCTCACATGGAGGCTTCAAAAGGTCTATTCCAGTCATATGGGCCTCCTTCCAGTTTCCTGAACCATCTTATTCTTGACTTTTCTTCATTTTCAATATCTCAGCTTAAATGTCCTTTCTTTGGAGAAGTCTTCCCAGTCAGTCTGTCGACCTAATTTCTTTCATGGAATATAGTATTACCTAATTAACTTGAGTATTTATTAGTTACTTCTAAATGGTGTCTCTTCTCCAATAGAAGAGAATGTGAACCTACATGGAGTATAAGCTCCATGAGGATAGGAATCTTATATTTTGTTCATTTATCACTGGAGTCCAACACCTTTCTGGGAATTGTGTCCTGGGCAAATTTGTTTAAAGAATTAGTATAAAAACACCAAACCGAAGTGAAGTGAAGGGAAAGTTGCTCAGTCATGTCCAACTCTTCAGGACCCCATGGACTGTATAGTCCATGGAATTCTCCAGGCCAGAATACTGGAGTGAGTAGGGTAGCCTTTCCCTTCTCCAAGGGATCTTCCCGACCCAGGGATCAAACCCAGGTCTCCCATATCGCAGGCAGATTCTTTACCAGCTGAGCCACAAAGGAAGCCCAAGAATACTGGGGTGGGTAGCCTATCCCTACTCTAGGGGGATCTTCCCAACCCAGGAATCGAACCGGGGTCTCCCACATTGCAGGGAGAATTTTTTTATTTAATTAAAAAATAAAACCCCAATCTGATCACATTAATTTCCTGCACAAAACTCTCAGTGGCTTCCAACTGCCTATAGCAGCACAGTCCACCAAAAATATAATGTGAGCTGAACACATAATTTTAAAGGTTCTAGTAGCCACATTTTTAAAAACTGAAAAGGAACAAGTGACGTTAATTTTAATAGTGTTCTGCATTTAGCGAATCCATCTAAAATATAATCATTCAAGTGTTATCTATGTATCTTTCTATTTTATACTATTTCCATCTTTAATTTACATAAATGAAATAAAGCAAAAAATCCTGCCCTTCAGTTGCATTGGACACATTTCATGTGCTCAAGAGCCATATGGCTCACGGCCCTTCTCCTGGACAACCCAAGTCCAGCTCCCTGCCTGTGGTATAGCCCTTCATGCGCTGTCTCCTGCCTGCGTGTCACCCCGCTTCCTCCCGTGCACCCCTCCTGCCGCCAACTCAGGTGCTTTCTTCTCTGGCCACATTGAAGCAATTCCCTCAAACAGACCAAACTCTTCTACTTCACACCTTTACACACACACTTAACTGTCTGCCTTAAAACCTGTCTCTCTCCTGTGCCAGGAAACATCGCATATATTGTTGACTATTAAACCCCAACTTCGTCTCCTCTGTGAAGAGTTCTCAGACCCTCCAGGCTGAGTCGGCCATGCTCACTGCTGAGCGTCGATGGTGCTTCAATACCTCCATCTGAGCAAACCATATTTTCTGCGTCAAAAATTGCAACACATGATTTGACGCATCAGCTGACAACTAGGCAGCCTATTGAAAATCAGCTTTGTGATGCTAGTGCTTTTCATGTTCTATCGAAATCGTGTTTGTACATGCCTGGGCGCTTAGCTCTTCAAGGACACAGATCGCTCCTCTTTACCTCTGTGTGCCTGCCGACTGTTGGCTCCTTCTCCACCTATTAGACTGAACAGAACAGATCTCCAGCCGTGGGCACAGCAAGTACTCCCGGGAGAGGAGATATACAGGCCAGCTAGTCACACGTACTGCGGCTCTCCCCCTTAACTTTCACTGCGTTTTGCTTAGTCAAAGCACTCTTAGAGCATTTGGTCCTGTTCAAGGTACATGTGATTGATGACAATGAAAAATTGTTACCAATTATACAAGAGTTTGTATTTTGACAGAGTTCAAACACTCAAACTATTCAGATGAAATATGAGGACAGAATGAGAGGCATCTTCCAACTAACAGCTGATCAGGGAAGTTGTCTAAAGTCTCTGAAAACATACCTCACATAGGTACTGCTGGGTTCAAGATCAAGTCATTTAAAAAATATCTATACCATGGTGTAACTGCTTTTGAAGTTTGAAGGTTTCTTACAAAACTAAATAGTCTGAACATATACTGCAGTAATCACATTCCTTCCTATTTATCTAAAGGAATTTAAAAATTATGTCACACAAAAATCTGCACACAGATCTTTGTTGCAGTTTTACAGAGAACTGCCAAAGCTTGAAGACAACCAGATGCCCTTCAGTCGGTGACTGGATAAATAAACTGTGGCACATCCGTACAATGGAATACTATTCAGCACTAACGAGAAATGAGCTGTGAATCCACAAGAAGACATGGAGGGATATTAAAAGCATATTATTAATGGAAGAAGACAATCTGAAAAGGCTACTTACTCTGTGATCCCAAACATGTAACATTCTGGAGAAGGCAGAACATGCAGACAGCAAAGAGATCAGGGGTTGCCAGGGGGTGGGGTAGGGAGCAGTGAATGGGCAGCACACACAGGATATTTTGGGCAGTGAAACTATTCTGCGTGGTCCTACAATGATGGATGCATGTCCGTATGCATCTGTCAAAACCCATAGAATGCACCCCAAGAGTGAGCGTGAACGTGAACTGTGGATTTGGGGTTGCAGGGATGAGTCCATTTAGATTCTCGTATTATAACGAACGTGCCACTTGGGCAGGATGTGATGTGGAGGAGGTTATGCGTGTATGAGGGCAAGGGGCCTGGGGGACCCTTTGTGCATTCTGCTCAGTTTTCCTGTGAACCTAAAACTCCTCTAAAAATTAAAGTCTGGGACTTCCCTAGGGGTCCAGTGGTTGGGACTCTGTGCTTCCAACGCAGGGGGCATGAGTTCAATCCCTGGTCCAGGAACGAGGATCCCACATGTCCACGGCAGGCCCAAGATAATAATAATAAAAGAAAAGGGAAGAAAAAATAGCGTGTGTTAAACAAACACTATAAAATGAGGAAACTTCTGTACATGAGCTGCTCTGGTGCTTGAGGAAAAGCAGCTTCTACACTGCCCAAGGCTAAGCAGCCTCTCGGCACCTCGCTTTGGGTAAGGCAGGTGCTCAGTTTCACTGACCATCCCCACCACGTTCATCTACTTCCTCATCTCCCTCTAGACTGCAGGCCCCTTAAGGACAGGAACCGTGTGTGATTCAGCATTGCCTCCCCATTGCCTGGCACCTACTGGATATTTAGCATGTATGCTTACTCACTGAATCAGAGCGCGGGCGGCTACGGAGCTGCCCTGAGGTGCCCTTGACTGAAGCCATGGCTCTGGATGCCTCCTACACGGCCCTCTGGGCAAGCACCCTCTGCATCGGTAACACTCTGTCCTGAGAAGATGGGGCAGTTTTGAGTTCTGCTTGAGATGCCACCTGAAAAAGAGAGCTGCTATTTCTGGAAACATCTCAAAAAAAGAGAAACTTAAAGCATGAGGTTGGCCTTCCTCTCTGGATGAGAAATATATTACACCCCAAAAGAAAAACGGACTAGGATCTGGGTGACCTAGCTTCAGGCCCAACTCTTTCCCTCACTGACCGTGTGAAGGTGGACACATCTGTGAACCGGTTCTTTGTAAACAGAACGAGCAAACACTTGGGTTGGACGCGCCTGAAGCTCTCTTTTAACTTTGTGATTTAGTACAGCCCAATAGCAAATGAAATGCTTTCAGCCTTCATGGCCTATGTCTTCCCTGAGGCAATTAACCAGCTATTCCTGCTATGTTTCCATTCGCCACCTTGTTAAACATTGTTTAGAATGATTTTCACCTCTTGTATAGTGCTCACATTCTCAGTCTGCCCTCACCCCCACCTCACCCTAGATTAAAGGACACTTCATACTCTTCTCTGCAGACTACATCTTCTGTGGTTCGCTTGCCTTTTGTCTCTTGCTAGTGGGAAGCATTGGCTGA
The DNA here is from genome assembly GCA_007570785.1 of Antilocapra americana. NCBI lineage: Eukaryota > Metazoa > Chordata > Mammalia > Artiodactyla > Antilocapridae > Antilocapra > Antilocapra americana. Next base: position 4,846,993 of record ML660219.1, on the reverse strand, counting down.
GATCAGGAGGGCAGGAGAAGGAAAAGGCCGTGGCTCATCCAAGTGAGCTAAGTCGTTTCAGTCATGTCTGTCTGTTTGTGACCCTATGAACTGTAGAGTCCCAGGCTCCTCTGTCCACGGAATTCTCCAGGCCAGAATACTGGAGTGCGTTGCCATGCCCTTCTCCAGGGGATCTTCCCAACCCAGGAACAGAATCCACATCTCCTACCTTGCAGGCGGATTCATTACCCCTGGGCCACTGGGGAAACCCAAAGACCAGGTATTTCTTTCCTATTTTTTCTCTGCTATATTAGTTTTCTAAGGATCTTAAAACAAATGACCACAAACTGAATGGCTCAGAACACTGGAAACGTGTTCCCCTCTCACCGTTCTGGAGGCCGGCTGTCTGAAATCAAGCTGTCAGCTGGGTTGCTTCTCTCCGAGGCTCCAGGGGATCTTCCCAACCCAGGGACTGAAGCCCTGTCTCCTGCATTGGCAGGCAGGAGTAAAAGTGAACTTGGGGAGAAATCACAAGGATGCAAGTCAAGCAAGCAGGTAAAGGGTGAATTGTATGCTTGTCTCTAAAGAAGAGCCGCCTCATATTTGGTTCGTTCTTTCCAAGCCTTTTTTTCAGAGCTCATTATTACAATGCGGTATGAAAACAAGAAGTTATCATCAGTTTAACTTAAGGACTCACCTGAAATTAACGTCATCTCCAAAAGGACATTTAGGTCCAGTATACTGGAGTGACCACTAGGCCATTCAGGTATTATCTAAATCACATCTCTTATGACTATACAGTGGAAATGAGAAATAGATTCAAGGGATTAGATCTGACAGACAACGTGCCTGAAGAACTACGGATGGAGGCTTGTAACATTGTACAAGAGGTGATGACCAAAACCATCCCCAAGAAAAAGAAATGCAGAAAGGCAACATGGCTGTCTGAGGAGGCCTTACACAGAGCTGAGAAAAGAAGAGAAGGGAAAGGCAAAGGAGAAAAGGAAAGATATACTCATCTGAATGCAGAGTTCCAAAGATAACAAGGAGACATAAGAAAGCCTTCTTCTTGAATGAACAATGCAAAGAAATAGAGGAAAACAATAGAATGGGAGAGACTAGAGATCTCTTGAAGAAAATTGGAGATAAAAATGGAATATTTCATGCAAAGATAAGCACAATAAAGGATAGAAATGGCAAGGACATAACAGAAGCAGCAGAGATTAAGAAGAGGTGACAAGAATACACAGAAGAACTATACAAAAAGGCCTTGATAACCCAGATAATCACAACGGTGTGAACACTCACCTAGAGCCAGACATCCTGGAGTGTGAAGTCACGTTGGCTTTAGGAATCATCACTATGAACAAAGCTTGTGGAGGTGATGGAATTCCAGCTCAGCTATTTCAAATCCTAAAAGATGATGCTGTCAAAGTGCTGCACTCAATATGCCAGCAAATTTGGAAAACTCCACAATGGCCTCAAGACTGGAAAAGGTCAGTTTTCATTCCAGTCCCAAAGAAAGGCAATGCCAAAGAATGCTCAAGCTACTGTACAGTTGCACTCATTTCACATGCTAGCACAATTATGATTAAAATTCTTCAAGCTAGGCTTCAGTAGTACATGAATGAAGAACTTCCAGATGTTCAAGCTGGATTTAGAAAACACAGAGAAATAAGTGATCAAATTGCCAACATCTATTTGATCACAGAAAGAGCAAGAGAGTTCCAGAAAAACATCTGCTCCATTGACTACGCTAAAGCCTTTGACTGTGTGGATCACAACAAACTGGGGAAAATTCTTAAAGAGATGGGAATACCGGGCCACCTGACCTACCTCCTGAGAAAACCAGTGTGCAGGTCAAGAAGCCCAGTTAGAACTGGACATGGGACACCTGACTGGTTCCAAATTGGGAAAGGAGTACATCAAGGCTGTATATTGTCACCCTGCTGATTTAACTTCTATGCAGGGAACAACATGGGAAATGATAGGCTGAATGAATCACAAGCTGGAATCAAGATTTCCAAGGGAAATATCAACAACCTAAGATATGCAGATGATACCACTCCAATGGCAGAAAGTGAAGAGGCATTAAACAGCCTCTTGATAAAAGTAAAAGAGGAGAGTGAAAAAGCTGGCTTTAAACTCAATATTCAAAAAACAAAGATCATGGCATCTAGTCCCATCAACTTCATGGCTAATAGATGGGAAAAAAGTGGTAACAGTGGCAGACATTATATTTTGGGGCTCTAAAATCACTGCAGATGGTTACTGCGGCCACAAAATTAAAGACACTTGCTCCTTAGAAGAAAAGCTATGACAAACCTAGACAGTGTATTAAAAATCAGAGGCATCACTTTTCCAATAAAGGTCCAAATAAGTCAAAGCTATGATTTTTCCAGTAGTCATGTATGGATGTGAGAGTTGGACCATAAAGAAGACTGAGCACTGAAGAGTTGATGCTTTTGAACTGTGATGGAGGAGAAAACTCTTGAGAGTCCTTTGGTCAGCCGGGAGAAAAAACCAGTCAATCCTAAAGGAGATCAGTCCTGAATATTCACTGTAAGGACTGATGCTGAAGCTTAAGCTCCAATACTTTGGCCACCTGATGAGAAGAACTGACTCATTGGAAAAGACCCTGATGCTGGGAAAGATTGAAGGCAGGAGGAGAAGGGGACGACAGAGGATGAGATGGTTGGATGGCATCATCAACTCAATGGACATGAGTTTGAGCAAACTCAGGGAGTTAGTGAAGAACAGGGAGGTCTGGAGGGCTGCAGTCCTTGGGGTCACAAAGAGTCAGACACAATCTAGCAACTGAACAGAAACAGCAATAGTGAAGTCATCTGGGATATTTTTTAAAAATATTGCTTTGGTGCCTTTCCTTTGATCTACTAAGTTAGAACCCCTATAAACAGATTCTAAGTGTTTTTATACTCAACTTTCAAACCACAAGAAGTTAATTTGGCAACATTTGTGGTAGAACAGTCTTGATCTGGGTTCTCCAAACAGGACTTTAAGGCAAAGAACTTTGTTGGAGAGATGATTCTCAGGGAGAGGAAGGAAGCCAGTAAGAGCCCATTGTCAGGGTACTCAGTCCTGATGGGAGCTTCTGGAAGACTTTACAGGAATGCCTCCTCATCCCGGTTGAGATCTGAGAGTTCTATTTACCATTCAATTCCCTCCCCATCTTTGGTTCAGCTGCTCCCAGGGCATTAACTTCCCAGCATATCCTGCTTGTCCTCCTTGCTGGGCTGGAGACAAGTCCTCAGACAGAGCTGTGGACACTTTCAGTAAGCAGCTCTGTTCTGTAGAGCTGAATATTAAGTGGATTAGAGGTGGGGCATTGAATCACATCTGCTAAAGAAATTAATATCATTAAAGAAAAAGACAAAACCAAAAATATAGACTTCCTTTCTATTTATTTATTAGACTAAGTGAGATTTATGTATTATCCAAAAGTCCTCCTTCTTCTACCCTTGCCATGGCTGAATGATGAGCAGAGTGTAGCTCTCCCACACTATTGACCAGGTTGGCCAAGTGACTGGCTTTTGTCCAGTGGAAAGTTAAAATCTGTGATGGGAGCACAGACTTTAAATGACTTGTGTGGTCTGGCTTGATCTCTGTGTTCATATCATCTACCTTTACACCTAGAAGTTCACTTTGGGGAATTGATCCTATAGAAATACAGAAGTATACAAATAAATTATGCAAAATGATAGTCGTATAGAATTGATTGTAAAGGTAAAAAAAAAAAAAAACAAAAACAAAGGAAGGAATCTAAATAGAAGAAACGGTAAATATTTTTGGCCACACAGTTTGGCATATGGAATCTTAGTTCCCAACAAGTGATCCAACCCAAGCCCCCTGCAGTGGAGGCTGAGTCTTAACCACTGGACCACCAGTGAGGTCCCCATGTTATAGCACATTTTCACTGTGAAATCTTATTCAGTATGTTTTTACATGGAAAGATGTGAATGGTATATAAAAAAGGAAAGGGAAATTGCAGGACTGTGTACAATAAAAGCCCTAAAAGTGAAACATCTCCCCGGGCACCGCATTTGGGAGAAGCAGAGACAAGGACACACAGAGCACATACAGGTGAAAGACGCAGGAGTGAAGGCGGGACTAAGAGCGAGCCGGCTCCCTCCACTGTAACGGTTTCTTGTAACTCATCCCAGAAAAAGTATGTCCATGTATAGATTCGCATAGCATATGCATCTGTTTATTGGTTCCTATAAAAATGTTACACACACTGCTGCTGCTTGTTCTTGTGCTTTTGATGATACAGAGCTACCTCGCTCTTCCCGCGAAGGCGCTCTTATGCCACCGTATTTAATTTAGTTAACTCGTCCCCTTCTTTTGAATGTTAGATGCTTCTAGCCTTTTAGTATTGCAAAGCAATGTAACAGTAAACATTCTTGAACATACTTTTGCTAAATAATTGCAACTATATGTATTGGGTAAGTTTCTGGCAGAAGGATTACTAGTGAAAGGGGATGGATAGTTTTAATTCTGACAGTTATAGTCAAATTATCCTCCAGAAAGAATGCACCAATGTACATTTCCACCAATGATTTATGAGACTGCTTATTTTCCCCTCAGGCTTGCAGTACCAGGAGTCATAAAACCTTTCTATTTTCCAATGAGATCAGTAAAAGAAAAATTTATTGTCATTGTAGTTTTTGTTATTTGCATATATTTAATTATGAGTGAAGTTTAATATCTTGTCACTTGTTTAGTGGGTGGTCATGTGCCTTTTTCTACAAACATTAGCTTCTTTTGTCCATTTTTCTCCTGGATTAGTCATTTTTTTTCAAACTGACACATATAAACTCTTTTATAATTGAGGAAGTTTAACTTTTTATCATTTGTTTTGCAAATACTTTTTTCCAGTTTGCCATTAGTCTTTTGACTTGGTCTGTGGCATTTCCCTCCACACAGCTTTTAAAAACGATTATATGATCCATTACTTTAATTTTGTTTCTTAACAGCTTTGGACTTTGTTCTTACTTAAAATGGCCTTGTTTATCACAAATTATAAATTCTTCTAAAACTTTAATTTCTATGTTTAAACCACTGATGCAGCTAGAATTTTAGTGAAGCGAAGAATATTTACTTTAACTCTGTAAATATCTACAAACTCTGTAAATATCTACACTGTTTGAGTTTTCTAAAATGAGCATGTGTTCGATTCAGTAATTTAAATTCCAGTAAAGGGAAAAAGCAAGAAGATAAAACATAATAATCCAGAGGATAAGGCCTGAGACAGAAAGAGGGCTATTTTAATAGTTTTGGTCAGACACATCCATTTAATACACTGACCGCCTGTTATTTATCAGGCCCAGTGCTAGTCCTGAAGACATAATGAGGGCCTAGACTGAAGGTTTGATAACGGTACCAGGAAGGAGGGGAAATGCTGATGGAGGCATTTCAGCTCCTAGAAGAATCACCATGGCAACGGGAGCCTGAATCGTCACTATGGAGACACGGCGCTTGAAGTTATGACTAGAGGGCTTCTGTGACTGTTGGTGAGGATTTTGAAAAAGGCAAACAGGTACGTTACAGAGGTTTCAGAATGACAGTTTCTTGCTTAGCGGAGGTGGCTGCTGTGCTTTTCCCAGCCCTCGGTCTCAGGGAGGCTAACATAAAATGAGCTCAAAGACAGCGCAGACTAAGCCGAGCGCGCCGGCCAGGGAAGGGCCTCTTGCTCAGACAGTCTCCTCTCCACTGTGACATGCATCACGCATAAAGTGACCTGGCATCCTGGACCTCTGATCTCCAGGCTGCTTGGCTGTTGGAGAGACTGCGCAGACGTTTTCTCCTCTGCAGCAACATAAAGACTTCTGTTCAGTACTTACAGCCAAAGAGAAACTTACATATGGCTGGGAATGAGGCTTAATTTTAATATGACAGTCAACCATGGTTTGATCTATACCATGGAGCTATTTGATTACAGCCTATATGTAATAAAATTCACATCAGTGCAGGAAAGGTCAAGTTTATCATCATGCCCAAATAATAATGCCTTTTGCCTATCCTGCCCATCCCTTCTCACAGACCTCCAGCCTCACTCTAAGGGGCCCTGAGGCCTTGGGAAATCTCGGGGTCAGAGGGCTTCATCGAGGTTCCAAGGCAGTTTGCGACACCACTATATTTCTGCCACTACCTGGCGGCATGCTGTTCCTTGCTTTGCCTGGGGTCACTGCTCACGCAACCGTGGACGCCTTCCCAAAGTGCTCAGCCTAGAAGAGGTTTGGCCCCCTTGCCCGCCCATCCTCAGACACTTCCCTGGTCCCCAGGGCACAGCTCAAACCAGGTGTGAAGTATAGTTGACATACAATATTATATTAGTTTCAGGTGTACAACATAGTGATTTGACATTTATATATATTACAAATTGAACACCATGATTAGTTTATTAACCATCTGTCACCATACAAAGTTTTTACAAAATTATTATTATTATTTTTTAAAATTTTCTTTATTGTGTTGGTTTTGCCATACATTGACATGAATCTGCCATGGGTATACATATGTTCCCCTTCCAGAACCCCCCTCCTTCCTCCCCAAAGTTTTTACAAAATTATGGATGGTATTCCCTATGCTGTCTGTTACATTGCATGACATTTATTTTATGGCTGAAAGTTTGTACCTCTTAATCTCCTTCCCCTATTCCTCCCTCACCCTCACCCCCATAGCCTCCAGCAAACACCAGTTCAATCTCTACGTCTATGAGTCTGTTTCTTCTGTTTTATAGTTTAGATTCTACACATAAATGAAACCGTACAGTATTTGTCTTTGTCTGACTTATTTTATTTAGCATAATACCCTCTAGGTCCATCTGTTACTGCAAATGGCAAGATTTTCTTCTATTTCATTGCTCGAGTCATATCCAGTGTGTGTGTGTGTGTGTGTGTACCACGTCTTTCTTATTCATCTCCCAACAACACTTGGGTCACTTCCATGTCTTGTAATACACACAGTGCTGCGGTGAACCCAGGGACGCACGTGTCACGCCAGCTCTCCTGCACGGCCGCTCTTCCCGTCCCTTCACTGTCGCACTGCATAGACCCCAGATCTGGGGAGTCTCCTGAGACAGTGTGCGTATGTGCACGTGTCTGTCTGTCTGACTCTGGGTTCATCCAGCCCCCTAGGTCCTGACTGAAGCACTAGTCTGTTCACACTCACGAGGCTCACAGCCATGTGCTTCCTGTCGTCTTGTCGACTGTTTCCTGGTTGCTCCCGTTGTTCTTCTCTGTTCCTACTTCTCATCCTCTCTTCCCTTCTGACTTGATGATTTTCTTTAGTGTTATGTTTGTAATTCGCTTTATTTTTGGTGTGTCTATTATAGGATTGTGGTCTGTGGTTACCATGAGATCCACATATAAACAACCTATGTTGTTAGAGCAGTTTATTTTAAGCTGGCAATTGCTCAAGTTCAAGCACATTCTCAAAGTGCCATATTTTTACTCCACCATCACATTTTATGCTTTGACATCACATTTTACATTTTTTGTGTGTATCACTTAGATGTAAGTGATTTTACTACTTTTGTCTTTTAATCATCATACTAGCTTTGTGGGCTTCCCAGGTGGCTCAGGGGTGAAGAATCCACCGGAGAATGTGAAGAAGGTGCAGGAAACGCAGGTTTGATCCATGGGTTGGGAAGATCCCCTGGAGGAGGAAATGGCAACCCACTCCAGTGTTCTTGCCTGGAGAAATCCCATGGACAGAGGAGCCTGGTGGGGTCATAAAGAGCTGGGGTACGACTGAGCATGCGTGCATGAAACGCTCTAGCTTCGTAGGTGGTTGATCCACTGTATGTTGGCTTTCATAATTTTTCATATTTTTTTCATAATTTTCTTGTTTCTAGTTTTGGCCTTTTCTTTCCATTTAAAGAAGTCCTTTTAATGATTTCTTGTAGAGATGGTTTAGTAGTGACGGACTCCTTTACCTTCTGATTGTCTGGGAAACTGTCTCTCATTCAATGCAGAATGACAACCTTTCAGGGTAGGTTTCTTGATTCTAAGTTTCATTTTTCCCTTTTAGCATTTTGAATTCATTGTGCTAGTCTCGTCAAGTCTGTGGAGTTTCTGTTGAAAAAAACCAGCTGACTGTCTTATGAGGGTTCTCTCATATGTAACTGGTTGGTTTTCTTGCACTGCTTTTAGTTATTTATTCTGGCCATCCCCAGTGGCTTGCAGGAGCTCAGCTCCCCAACCAGAGCTTGAACCTGGGCCGTGGCAGTGAAAGCCCAGAACCCTAACCACTAGGACACCAGGGAAGTCGCTCACGCTGCTTTAAGATTCTTTGTCTTTAACTTCCGGCATTCTAATTATAATGTGTCTTTGTGTGGAACTCCTTGGGTTCAGCTTGTTTAAAACTCTGTGCTTTGGGGACTTGGAGATCGGTTTCCCTCACCAGATGAGTTTTTCAGGCATTGTTTCTTCAACAAGGCTTTCTGTCCCTGTCCCCCTCTCCTTCTGGGACCCCCACAACAGGAGTGCTAGTACCCCTGATGTGGTCCTACAGACCCCTTAAGCTGCCCTCTCTCTGTGCGGTTCTCACTGGATGGCCCCCCGGCCAGTGTGCCAGGTCACCGTGTCTTCTGAAATGCCGCTGATTCTCTAGCACGTTTTTCACTTTGACTGTGGGGTTCTTCAGTTCTAATTGGTTCTTTTTCATATGTTTTTGTCTCTCTGTTGACATTCTCACCAAGTTCATCCACTCTTTCCCCAAGTTCAGTGAGCATCTTTATAGCCATTACTTTGAACTCTTTATCTGTTAAATTATCTCTGTTTCATTTTGTTCTTTTTTTTTTCTCCTGAGACTTTGTCTGGTTCTTTTGTTTGGAAAGTATTCCTTGATCTTCTCATTTCGCCTAACTCTCCGTGTTTCTGTTTGTTAGGTATATAAGCTTTATCTCCTGATCTTGAAAGAGTGGCTCTCTACTAGAAAGTGCCCTGCGGGGGCTCGGCGGCACCACCCCCTGGTTGTCAGAGTCAAGTGCTCCAGGGATACCCCTTGAGTGGGCTTCATATGCCCTCTCTTGTGGCTGGGCCGTGACTGCTGTGGGTAGGCTGGTGGGCAGGGCTGGTCGCCTGGAGTGGGGACCTCTTTGGAGGAGTGTCTGTGACGGCCAAGGCGGCCGCCAGGTGGTGGAGGGTGGGCTTCGGTGGGCGTGAACAACTCTGGGGTGAGCAAAAGGGAAAGTGGCATTCGCTCAGTCTGTCCGACTCTCTGTGACCCCGTGGGGGGGCAGCCCACTGGGCTCCTCTGTCCATGGAACTCTCCAGGCAAGAATACTGGAATGGGTAGCCATTCCCTTCTCCAGGGCATCTTCCTGATCCAGGGATTGAACCCAGGTCTCCTCCACTGCAGGCAGATTCTTTATCTTCTGAGCCACCAGGGAAGCCCCTAGGATAACCAGGGGGAAATTTAAATCTGGGTACTAGACGAGACTGCTTTGGGGGCCAAGGTCCAGGCTCAACCTCTTCCATGTGACAGAAGCCAGTTGCCTGCATTCTGCAACACCTTCAACATGAGAGAGTCAATTCCTAGGAAAGTTGATAAGAAGTTCAGGGTCCCTGAGGAAGAGAAAGGGGTCTGGGGCTCTCACGAAGGAGATAGGGGTCTGGAATTCTCGAGGAGGAAAGGACAAACACCTTTTTTTTCTCTACATTCCTTAGTCTTAGTCACATGAAGCATTTTTTTTTCTTTAAGCGTGGAACTGATGATTATACCACAAAAAACTCAGTTCAAACTCTGTACTAAGGATTATATCATAACAACGTATCCTGCCTGAGGACAGTTTCTCCTTCTTGAAAATTTTCTGACTAATCCTGTTATTTTAGAATGTATATTATGGGAGTGAATCTGGCAAGATCTTTACAACCTTGAGACATTCTTTTGATTTATTGTAATAACCAATTAAAAAATATACAATTCCATTGCTTAGACTAGTGAGGGGGCACCCCCATCCCTTTCTGATGTCTGTGTCAGAAGCTTTCTCTGTCCCTTTTTCACTTTAATAGAACTCTGCTAAACAAAAGCTCTGGCATGATCAAGCCTGGTCCCTGGTCCCGAAGCTAAATCTTCTTCAGACACTGTTCCCTGTAAGCTATCAAACATGTCTCTACTCCTCTTTATAAAGTGAATTTTGTAAAATTTATTTCTAATGTGAGCTTAGCAAACATCTTGGAACTTGCTACCTTTAATTCAGTCAGGTCAGTTTTCAGGTTACCAGGAATGTTTGGGGTGCCCAACTCACAGACTTCTACCCTGGCTGGTGGCGTCCTGCAATGTGAAACACTTATTAACATTTGGGGAAAATTATGAGGAATGGCTGCACATTGGAATCACCTGTGAGCTTTGAAAAATACTGTCATATATGTTCCCTTCGGCAGACATGCTAATTTAATTGATTTGGAGTATGCCTGGGCATGGAGTTTTAAGTTTTCCCAAGTGATTCTAACACCAGAGTTGAGAAACTGCTCTTATTAAAGTTATAATGGGGCAATTAAACAGAAATTACTGTCTAATAGAGCAGTCGAAGTTCAGGAATCTTTGGCTATGACGGTTTTCAGAAATGGAGAGTCAGCTCCTTACCTTTCATAGTGAAAGTGAAGTCGCTCAGCCGCGTCCGACTCTTTGCGATCGTAGAAAGAGCTGGACAAGACAAGCGACCCCACTCTCACTGTGAAAAGAGCCTCTGAAAGGTAGGCTCATGTCTTTCATAGGTTTGCCTGGAATTCCCATAGCAACCAGCTGGAATTGATTCCTTTGTCTTGGTCTGACTGATTCTTAGGCATCCCCTAGGATACCGTTGGAAACCACTGGAATGGTCTAGACATTAGGATAATTTGTGTGGTATATTAAGTGCTTGGTGAATGCTTACTCACCTTATTATCTGATCAGAAACTGGCTCTGCTGGGTTTTCAAACACACTCAGCACTCCCTTTCCATTGGTGCACAGGAGCAAAAAAGGCTGGGAAAGAGTGAAGGCAAGAGGAGAAGGGGGTGACAGGATGCGGTGGGTGGACAGCATCACTCACTGAATGGACATGAGTTTGAACGAACTCTGGGAGATAGCAAAGGTCAGGGAAGCCCGGAGTGCTGCCGTTCATGGGTCATAAAGAGTGGGAACAACTCTCGCTGCTCGGGGAGTATGCTGCCTGTATAAGGGCTCCTGCAAACCAATGCTGAGACTTGGCTGCAGCTTTTTGTATAAGGGAAACTTCCTCTTCCGATTTCCTCTCAGTAGTGAAATCAGGTACTAATGCAAGTCTTTTGTAAAAGCCCAGTAATGTAAAGCAAAGTTTCAAAAAAGCGAGGGATACCTATATAAACTACTGATGATAATGGGGTTATTGTAAGGATGAAATAAAGCGTCACAAAAACAGCCTGCCCACTGTTTGGTAGATATTAAATTCTCAGTGAAGCTAACTTTATTATGGGTGTTGTGGCAACGGGGAGAAGTTCATGGATTTGGTGTCAGACTTGGGATTCAGTCCTAACTCTGCACTGTGTGTGACCTAGGGCAACCTAACTTTCCTGAGCCTGTTTCCTCACCCCTGGCATGGGGACGGCAGCAGTTCAAACCTCACTGGGTTACACTTGGACTAAAGGAGGCAATGTACAACTCCAGCTGGCTTCTAGTAGACAGTCAGTCGAGGACAGCTATTATCATCATTATTGACTAGGAGCTGATGAGAAAGCAATTTCACCACAGACTTTTTGCTCACTCTGTTCTTCTGCAACCCTCTCAGCGTTGTGTAACCTCTGCTGGACCCCTGTACTGTTCTGCCTTTTTTAAAAACCACTGCTGTAAGACCTCTTAGGTCCTCAGCTCTCTGATGGTTCCCAAAGGTAGCAATTTAACAATTTATTCCTGTAGGTGGCAACATTACCCAGAATCTGGCAATAATTTTGAGCCTGTTGCGTGAGGAGCCTTATGGTGGCGCAATGCCACAGTCGCCGTCCACCAGTTAAGCCTGGACCCACCAGAGGTCGTTGAGCTCCAACATCGTTGACGGGCATGAGAACGCCCACCTTTGGATGGTCAAGGGGTGTGAGTCCAAAGGCCAGGGCTTCCCGGAGCTCCTAGCCCGCAGAGGGCATGCTCCTCGGTGAGGCGGCCCCAGAGCCCCTCTGTGGCCACCGCAGCACCCTGAGCTGAGACTCCGGGATGGGATGGCTGAGACCCGCTGGGCCCGCTGTCAGCTGCAGCATCCCGGAGGAGGCACGAGGGCACGTCGCCCTCTGGTGGCGGCGGAGCAGGCATCAGCCGGGCCAGGCAGTGCAGAGCGCCCAGGGCTGTCTCTTCTCTGGAAGGCGGGCGGCCCTGCTGCAGGGACCGCTCTGTGCCTGGACCAGCTCTGCAGTCTCGGCTTCTCAGAGACAGCTGCCGTGGCGGTGTGGCAGCACCGCCTGGCCTGCTGGGGGGTTCCTCTACCCAAAGCCTTGCAACAGTCCCCTGCACCCGCTTCCCCCAGGAGGTGGGATCTACAATCGAGGGGCGTGGACACTGGGACCTCCGCGTCTCTCCAGCGGCCCTTGGGAGGTGGGGGACAGTATTACAGCTGAACGAGGGCCAGGCGTAGGGGACATTCTTTAAACTGTCAGGCAAACAGTAACAATGTATCCCGTGTCTGCAGATATGCAAAGAAGCGCAGTGATGTGAAGCAAGAGCGTACCCATCTATCTAAAGGAGCCGGTCCTGACCCTAAAACCATTGAGTTAAATTTGAAATTTAAAAAACCTGCCCTCTTCTCCACCAGGGCAGGTTCAGAGAGTTTCACAAGGAATTTTCTCAAACTTTCAAAGAACAAAGAAGCCTCACTCCCCTTTTAAAACATTATTTCAGGGACTAGAAACAGTAGGCAGACTCCCAATTCACGTCATGATGCAATATTTATATCCAAAGACAGCACTTAAAAAGTTTTAGATTGATATTACTTATGACCATGGATGCAAAAAATCCTAAGCAAAGTATTCTCAAACAGCAGTCTATCTTAAAAATGCGTCACAATCCAGGGGGATTTATCCCAGAAACACAGGAGTGCTTCAGTGTCAGATAAAACCGAGTGTGACTCACCACACCGAGAGCTCAAGGGAAGCACAGAGCAGTTCCCTGAGGAGATGCAGAGGCGCATGCACGCGTTCAGCGACGGTCATGGGAGACTCCCAGCCGTAGGAGCAGAGGGCGTTTGTCTGAGGATACGGCGAACGTCGGGCTCACCGGCGAGAGGCGGGGAGCGCCGCGGAGCGGGGCGAGGCCCGGCCGGCCGGCCGCGCTGCTCGGGCGCCCCGCTGCAGCCCATGCGCTGCTGGCCCGCGGGGTTCTCCCGGCAGAAATCCGGGAGCGGGCGGCCCTTCTCTCTCCAGGGGCTCTTGCCCCCGTGTCTCCTGCGCCGGCAGGCCCGCTCTTCGCCGCTGGGCCGGCAGGGACGCTCCCGGCCTCTTCGGAGGGTCTGGCCTCGAGCCGCTCCGGGTGGCCGTCACTGGCTACAGGTGGGTTTTCAAGTCTAAATGTAACCGAGTCTCATTAGCCATTTTGCAAGTGCTGAACAGCCACATGTGGCTACCATATCGGACAACCCCGCTACAGAACGTACCCATCGTTGCAGGAAGTTCTTTCTGCTAGTGACAGGCTAGCCAATGTGACAAAACCATGAAAATGAAATGAGACACTGTTTCCACATTTTCCCCATCTGTCTGCCATGAAGTGATAGGACCAGATGCCATGATCTTCGTTTTCTGCATGTTGAGTTTTAAAGAATAAAGAGGAGTCGGTGATTTATATATATGTCTAAAAAACCTAAATATCATACCTGGGAGAAACCGTCATCACCATCAATGTCATCATCTCCAGAGCTGAGGTATCTCACAACTCCATCAACATCCCATCCTGCTGCCAAAAAAACAAACCAGCACTTTACAAAATACAGAATTGGGAACAATTACGAAAGCAGAGGCCAAACCTTGATGGATTTGTAAGTAAAATAGCCATGAAAATGGCCTTTTTGAAGGATTTCCCTTTGCATTATAGTCACACACAATCATATTTATAATTTATATAATTATATTTTGAAAGATATCGCATAAAACAGGCAATATATCAATAATACTACCAACCTTCAACAGTTCATCCTACTAATACACAAAAATATGGATAATGTAAATACAGGACATTCTTATTTTATATTGTCTCTTTCCAATAGCCTATTGAGTTGACTCTACTAGTTATTCTTAAACTAGCCAGCAATTGGAGGAGAGAAAAATGCTATAGAATAATAATTTTAAAAAGATTTTTAAAACTAAATCTCTTTTTGTAAAATTATTTACATTTTATAGATGATTTTCACATTCTCTGAAGCTATTTAATCAGTTCAGTTCAGTCAGTTCAGTCACTCAGTCGTGTCTGACTCTCCGCGACCCCATGCACTGCAGCACGCCAGGCTTCCCTGTCCATCACCAACTCCCAGAGTTTGCTCAAACTCATCTCCATTCAGTCGGTGATGCCATCCAACCATCTCATCCTCTGTTTTCCCCTTCTCCTTCTGCTCTCAATTTTTCCCAGCATCAGGGTCTTTTCCAATGAGTCATTTCTTTGCATCAGGTGGCCAAAGTATTGGAGTTTCAGCTCCAGTGAATATTTAGGACTGATTTCCTTTAGGATGGACTGGTTGGATCTCCTTGCAGTCCAAGGGACTCTCAAGAGTCTTCTCCAACACCACAGTTCAAAAGCATCAATTCTTCGGCACTCAGTTTTCTTTGTAGTCCAACTCTCACATCCATACATGATTAGTGGAGAAACCATAGGTTTGACTAGATGGACCTTAGTTGGCAAAGTAATGTCTCTGTTATTTAATATGCTATCTGGGTTGGTCATAACTTTTCTACTAAGGAACAAGTGTCTTTTAATTTCATGGCTGCAATCACCATCTGCAGTGATTTTGGAGCCCCCCCAAAATAAAGTCTGTCACTGTTTCCATTATTTCCCCATCTATTTGCCATGAAGTGATGGGACCAGATGCCATGATCTTAGTTTTCTGAATGTTGAGTTTTAAACCAACTTTCCCACTCTCCTCTTTCACTTTCATCAAGAGGTCCTTTAGTTCTTTGCTTTCTGCCATTTAATGAAAGAAAAGTGAAAGTCGCTCAGTAGTGTCTGACTCTTGGACTGTGTCCATGGAATTCTCCAGGCTACCCAGAATGGAGTGGGTAGCTTTTCCCTTCTCCAGGGGATCTTCCCAACCCAGGGATTGAACCTAGGTGTCCCGCATTGCAGGTGGATTCTTTACCAGCTGAGCCACAAGGCAAGCCCAAGAACACTGGAGTGGGTAGCCCATTCCTTCTCCAGCAGATCTTCCGACCCAGGAATGGAACCAGGGTCTCCTGCACTGCAGGCAGATTCTTTACCAACGGAGCTATCAAGGAAGCCCCGCCATTTAGTAGTTGTCTGTATATGGTATGCATTTTTTACTAGTATTGCTACAATTGAGTTCTACTGGAGTATGACTGCTTAGTTTCTGCCGTACAACATGAATCAGCTCTACGTGTGCACACAGAGCCCCCTCTTGGACCTCCCTCCCGCCCCCCCCCCCCCCCCTTTCGGTCCCCCCCCCCCCCCGCCCCCCCTTTCGGTCCTCCTGGAGGAGCTGAGCCCCCTGTGCTCTACCAGCCCCACCCCTGCCCCGTAGCTGTCTGTCTCACACAGGGCAGTGTTCATGCTCCTGGTGCTCTCCCAGCTCATCCTGCTCTCCCCGCCCCGCCCTGTGTCCACATGTCCATCCATACATTTGACTCTACCCTGTTCTGCAGATAGGGTTATCCGTACCATTTCCCTGGATTCCATGTATATGCACTGATACACGTGTTTTTCTTTTAACTAAAAGACTGAAAATTAGTTTAAGGCAAACTGTCAAATTACAAATGGTTTTGGTATTCATTCCTATAAAGTATGTGTTTTGGTCAGGTGTCTTTGGGTTGTTATACTGTCTAACACTGCAGTTTGAATGGACACTTTCCTGAATGACTATACTGAAATTAATGCTAATAGGCGTAAGAAGTGATGAGAGAGGATGGACTATATAATTGAGCTAGATGTGTAGAGGTATGCATGTTTTCAAGTATCGATTCCAAGAGATGAGTCCTTTTGTTAGTGGACAGGTAGATGGGACAACCACACATCCAGGGACTGCTCCTGACAGATGCCAACGTCTGTGCCCCTTCCTAGTTCTGCTGAAGGGGCCCTTTAGCATTTGAACCTGACTGTAAAACGCGTGGGTAGTCAATCATAGGTCTCAAAACTAGAAGAGGGGAGATATAAAAGGACAGAGACAGGGTTTGTTATAGAAAGTCAAACAACTGGAATGTGAAGTAGATGCTAAGGGGTGATGAAGACAGGCCTGTGGGTGTGTGAGGCAGACAGGTAGGCTGAATCCAGGTCATAAGAAAATTTTAATGCCAGGTTAGGGGGACTGGAATTTGTTCAGTAGTCAGTGGGGAGCCTCGAAAAGCATACATGGGTAACTAGTTTTTTAAAAGTCAAAATTTCTCTAGAGTTTTACGACACAGGTAGGAAGACTTTAACTGTCCAGTTCATCTTTGTATCCCTAAAGCACCCAAAAGAGTGCTAGATGCATAATAGAAACTCACTGTAAACTTGCTGAAGGAATGAAGTTTTAAGGAACCTCCAAGGAGAAATTATACAAGATTTAAAAGCCAGTTAGGATTATTTCAAACTTGGGGGAGGCAATTTGACAATATGTACCAAGACTCTTTTAAATACTCCTATCATTTAACCCCGTAATTCTATTTATGGGATTCTGTTTCAAGGTAATAATCCTAAATGAGGGAAAGCTTTGTGCATAAAGTTTATCACAATATTGATTTTTTCTTTTTTTAAAAAAAGGAAATAGTCTAACAACTGGGGAGCCAGTTATTGTGAGGCTTTCTTCTCTAGGGTATTTAATATGCTGTCAATAAAATTACGATTAGAAAGACAATGTGACATAAGAGGAAAACATGTATTATTATATTAAGTAAATGTAACTTAAACCCCACCAAGACGCACAATTGAAGATAGGGTACGATTATAAATGATGGGAAGGGGGAAGAGTCTGTCTGGGGTGGCAACATTGTTTCTTTTACCCTTCTGTGTATTTTCCCTACGTGTCCTCATTGTTCCACGCACTTTCCAAACCTTTATTGTAAGCCCACTGTGTCGGGTACCGCTCCGGGAGTTAGGGGAAAGAGCAGTACCCGCTAGCCGGAGAAGACAGGGAACCGACAAGCCAATTAAAGAAAAAAGCGGCAAAAAGACCGTGGAACAATGAGGACACGTAGGGAAAATACACAGAAGGGTA
>ML660219.1:4797117-4829239 GCA_007570785.1 Antilocapra americana | reverse complement strand
CGGGGGGCAGACACCCTCGGCGAGAGGCGCTGGACGCCGCCGCAGCTGCAGTGTGACGGCGGTGGCGCACGTTTCTGAACACCTTTTAAGCGCCCTGGAGGTGCTGTCTCATCTAACCCTCGCCGCAGAGATGTGAGGTAGATGCAGTTACCTCTCCCACTTGATAGATGAGAGGGCAGCGATCTTAACTCTTCAAAAGTCGCGGCAGTATTGCGGCCCTCGTGTCCCCTCTCCCGCTCTGAAAGCTTAGCGGGGCGGGGGAGGGCTGCAGAGGATCCCCGAAGCCCCCAGACAGACTTTGGGCCGGTTAGAGCCGGGACTGAGCACACAGTCGGGTCAGAGTCGCCGAAATGGCTGTAACATCAGTAACTCGGAAAAAGCCAGAGTCGTAGAAGGAGCCCTCCGAAGTGTAAGGACAAATTTGGAAATTTTCAAAACAGTATGATTACATTTTTACTTTTCGAAAATACTAGAAGCAAATTTTAAACGTTTACGATTATAATGCCTGTCTTGCTGCTGCTGGATGATTTTTGTGATATTCTATACGTTTTGCAATACTCAGTTGAGACTTTGAAATGTTTCTGGAGCTGCAAGGTGTTTGGGGGATACTCCTTTTTTCTTCACTCTTTCTCATCTTTTAATTTTTTTTTTATTATAACAGAATTGAAATTACTTAACTTGGATGTCATACATGAGTTTTGGTTTTTCCTTCTTGTGAAATTTTGATGTGCCAGTCTACTTTGTGTCTTACCAAGATATACAGAATTCCCATGTAAGACTTCTTGGAACACCTATGGACTAAATGGAATAACTAAAAACAAAATATAATATTTAAAGATTATTTTAGTATTATGAACAGTAATCAAACTAGAAACACTGGAATTAAAATTTAATGATCTGTTATTTTGGGCGTAATTATTTAATTTTTCATAAACATTAATTGACTCCCAAAGATAAAATATTTTTACCTGAAGTTATAGTTTAATATACCTGTTGGCTTTCTTTCTCTTTCTTTGCTTACTTAAAAATTCTTAATTATTTTAACGAGTAAAATTGACAGCCTTTACTGTCATTAATTACTGTAGCTTATTTTTGTAACACTGACTGCTAAAATTTACACTTTTTAAGCACAATAGACTTGTCGCTCTTATATTTATGATGCTTACAAATATTTGAAAGGGAATGTTTTCATGCTACAGTAAACTTGGCTTGTGTGTGTAATTGACTGATTAGCTGCGATGATGCCCTCTGATCCCACGCTTCTCACACAGGTCATCAGAAATGTTGAAGTTAGTGTTTCCTATTTGGTCTTTAAAGGTCACTGCTGGCTCTCAGATGTTGGGCAAATACCCATGCCAAAGCTCCATCTGGTGCATTCGTAGCTGAGTCTCTATTAAGAATGCAATCAAAATATACCTTTGTGCTGGGAAGTGGCACAGAGTTAGTGGCACAGTGCTGTTCTCTATTAAAGTCTTCTTTTTCCATTGTCTTTTTTTCCTTCTGCTCCTTAAAAAGTGCTTCTTGGTTGAGCAGTCTGTCCTACAGTATTTTCTCACATACCCTGCTTGTAGTTTGTCTTGGTTTGTACAGCCTGACCGTTTAAATGAGGTTCTTGTTCGCAGGTAAAATGCATCAGGTGTATGAGGATCTCGGGCGTGAGTTGCTTCCTGTTTGATGCTGTTGTCCTAACGTCCTTGATGTCGGTTGTCTGCCCCTGTCAGCTTCTAGAAAGACATGAGCTTTGCTAGCTTACTCACACTTTGTATAGTACTCAGAGTGTCGGGTTCAAATGAGTGCTTAGTGTTTTGGATGATATAGCCATATGTTATTTGGTTTTCCCCAGGTGTCTGCAGTGCTTCCTAGTCTGATCCATTTATACTCATCACCCATTATCCTCACCTTCATAGAGGCTGGCTTACTTTGTTTTTCTTATTTTTAAGGAAAACAATCAGTTGTCCATGCTATCCAAAGAGTTAATACCGGGATTGGGAAGTGAGTCTTCAACTTGATGG
This sequence comes from Antilocapra americana, assembly GCA_007570785.1. NCBI lineage: Eukaryota > Metazoa > Chordata > Mammalia > Artiodactyla > Antilocapridae > Antilocapra > Antilocapra americana. The sequence continues at coordinate 4,827,227 of ML660219.1, read as the reverse complement.
CCAGTGCTGGCTGTTTTGAGCTATGAAGTTTGGAAAGATAGCATCAGATTGGCAGTCTTGTCTTGGTTCACTTTAAATATGAATACATTTCACCTTTCTTGTAAAATAGGAACACAGGGCTTTTAAATAATGAAGTTTTTCTTATGCTACTCTCCTCTTTTGTTGTATAGAATGGGATAGGAAAAGACTTTTGCGTTTCTGTGGCACTTTATTTCACTTTTAAATTGTTCTTGTCTTTAAAAAGGTGGAGGAATCATGTGTTTGCTGTTGGGAAGGTGCTGTTGGCTACTGAGTTTGACTCAGGTGAAATGTTGTGCCAGATTCTAGAACTAAACTTGTTTTGCTGTTGAATGAAATGGGTCTTGGGAAGCTTTAAGGCTCCATTAAAGTTATGAACTTTCTCCGGCGGGGTTGGGGTGGGGAGTACAGGAACTCAAACATTACGTGTATATAGTTAGCCAGACTTAAGCTGATCTGTGTACAGGAGAGCAGGAGAAACTGCCATGGTATAATGATGGCAGTAAGAGCATTAAACCGTCTTGTTTAGGTCTCTGTTTTGCTGTTAGAAACTCAGATGAGCCTTAGAAAGTAGCTAATCGTGACTTGAAAGTTACTGTAAAACATGTACTAAGTAATTATTAGTCCTGTTTCATGAATGAGAAGTAGCTTTCTTAAGCATCAAAACAAGGGGTGTGGATGTGAAAAATCAAGTATTTTACTCCTACTTTTAATAATGTTGTTAAGGTATAAAAGATTGGATCCTTTTTCTCTACCAATTAACTAGTAATTTTTATGATTAGTGGTTGGTTTTCACTTTTAAAAAACCACTAAGTTTCTCTACGCTCACATATTTTTCTTTGTGGCAAGTTATTTTAGAAGCCCGTTCAGCCTGATGGAGTAAAATTTGAGTTCAGTTGAGAGGGAAAAGGTCACCCAGAGTCCATATTAAATGTCCACTCCTTAATCTATTAAAGCACAACAAATTGAAAATGTAAAATTTTCTTAAAATTGAGGTATAAAGGACATACAGCTTTTCATTAGTCTCGGGGTGCAACATTAATGATTCAGTATTTGTGTATATATTGCAGTGCGGCACCACAGTAAGTCTAGTTCATGTCTCCCATCATACATAGTTAAAAAATAATTTTTTCTTGTGATGAGAACTTTTAATACATTATTGACCAGGGGGTTTTTGTAGAAACTAACCCTATGACCATCAGTTTGTTATATAAGTGAATATTGACACTCTGGTCAGGAACACTCAGGTTAACAGAAGACTTGTTAATACCTCTTTGGGCAGCAAGTTGTTAAGATCGACTCTCAGCAGCTTTTGTAATATTTGACAACTTTAATAATATTCTAAAATAATTTTAAATGTATTTTTCTGGGGAGTAGATCCTTTAGAAAGGCGACAGCGAGGAAGGAAAGGTACAGCTGTGGTTTTTATTTTTAGCTGGTTGACTTACAGGTCAAATTCTGTGACTGCCGCCCAGTCCCTTTTAGGGAGGACTTTCCTCTTCTGATGGTATTCTTGCTCCTCAGTAGCTTAAACAACTGATTTATTTTCTCACCATTCCAGAGTCTAGAAGTCTGAATCATGGCGTGAGCAGGGTTGTTGTTTTCTGAGGTCTCTCCCATTGGCTGTTACAGCCTGCTGTCTCTTGTCTGTGTCCTAATCCCTTTTTATAAGGATGCTAATCTCATTGGGCTAGGGCCTTCAGTTCAGTTCAGTCACTCGGTCATGTCCAACTCTGCGACCCCATGGTTTGCAGTACGCCAGGCCTCCCTGTCCTTCACTGACTCCTGGAGTTTCCTCAAACCCATGTCCATTGAGTCAATGATGCCATCCATCCATATCATCCTCTGTCATCCCCTTCTCCTCCTGCCTTCAATCCTTCCCAGCATCAGGGTCTTTTCCAGTGAGTCAGTTCTTTACATGAGGTGGCCAAAGTATTGGAGTTTCAGCTTCAGCCTCAGTCCTTCCAATGAATATTCAGGACTGATTTCCTTTAGGATGGACTGGTTGGATCTCCTTGCAGTCCAAGGGACTCTCAAGAATCTTCTCCAATACCACAGTTCAAAAGCATCAGTTCTTCGGTGCTCAGCTTTCTTTATAGTCCAACTCTCACATCCATACATGACTACTGGAAAAACCATAGCCTTGACTAGATGGACCTTTGTTGGCAAAGTAATGTCTCTGCTTTTTAATATGCTGTCTAGGTTGGTCATAGCTTTTCTTCCAAGGAGCAAGTGTCTTTTAATTTCATGTCTGCAATCACTGCAGTGATTTTGGAGTCACCAAAAATAAAGTCTGTCACTAATTCCATTATTTCCTCATCTATTTGCCATGAAGTGATGGGACCAGATGCCATGATCTTAGTTTTCTGAATGTTGAGCTTTAAGCCAACTTTTTCACTCTCCTCTTTCACTTTCATCAAGAGGCTCTTTAGTTCTTCTTCACTCTCTGCCATAAGGGTGGTGTCATATGCATATCTGAGGTTATTGATATTTCTCCTGGCAGTCTTGATTCCAGCTTGTGCTTCATGCAGTCCCACATTTCTCATGATGTGAGAAACCATGATGTGAGAAACTCTGCATATAAGTTAAATGAGCAGGTTACTTAATTACCTCTTTGAAGGCTCTGTCACAGCTGTGTTACTAGCGGTTAGGGATTCAACATATGAATTGGGGGGGGAACACAACTCAGTCTATAACATTAGGGAATGCAAAATTTCCTTCTTTCCCTGGGAGTTGAGGGAGATAAGGTGAACTTGGGAAAGAAGCAAAACCTGAGGTTCTTAATATTGCTTCTGCCTCTGCAGATACTGGGCTAACTTAAAGTTGTGGTTCAAGCAGAAGATCAGCAAAGAAGAGTTTGACCTTGAAGCTCATAGACTTCTCACACAGGATAATGGTAAAATAATCTGGGGAGTTATTTTACTGTTCTGAAGTTTTCCCAGATCTGTGATAAATTAATTTTTTTTGGTTTTAGTAGTATGTAAGGTCATTTAAATAATGTGGATATTTAAAAGTAAATGTAAAGAATGGCAGAGTAGGGGATATCCAAAGTCTTTAAAAACTAGACTAAAACAGTGGTTTCCTTATGTTGTAATATTGTGGACTTGACGTGTGACAATCTTCCCTTTTCAGTCCATTCCCACAACGACTTCCTCCTGGCTATCCTCACACGTTGTCAGATTCTGGTGTCCACACCAGGTAAGGGGAGTGGGAGTGACCTCTAGGGTGTCAGTCAGCAAAGCCACAAACTCTGGGCTTGTTCCTAGGCTCTTGCTGCCTTTAACAGACGTGTTTGCAAATGAAATGTTCTTTGAACTGCTTAGGAGACACATTTTATTACAAAGTGCAGATTCTTTTATAGGACCTTTTTAAAGCAGATGACTTCACTGTCCTTACAGTGACTTTTGGGTTTTACTGGGTGTCAGTTACTTAAGTGAACCAGGAGTGAGGAGGGGGAGTCGTCAGTCAGGAGGAGGAAGCTGAGGAGAGGGGAGAGAGGGCATTCCGCGGCCAAAGGAGGTTCACCAGAGAAGAGGGAGGGTGAGCCAGGCAGAGGAGGAACCGCAGCGTGTGTTGGGGACGTGGGCTTTCCTGTTCTTGATTCAGTGAGATGTTAGCCCCTGGAAGGTCAGGTGCTCGAACGTGTGTCTGGGGAGCAAGGGTGGTGAGCAGCAGCATGGCCGGGGAGTGCGTGGCCACCGAGGCCATCGCTTCGCCCTGAGAGAGCGGGTGTAGACGGAGCGAGGGTTTGCCCCTGCTTGTTTGGAGCTTTAAGTGGTGCAAGTCACCTCTCACAATCTTATTTTAATCAGTTAGTCACAACCAAATAAATACATTAAAAATTTGCCCCATAGTAAAGCTTATCCTGGGCTCTTGTATTTATAGGTACTGTTGGTTTTTGTTGCTGCTTTTAAAGGGCCTATGGTAATTCTGATGGTCATTTATTAAAAGCCCATGTTTATCTAGAGAAAGTGGAGTCACTCAGTCGTGTCTGACTCTTTGCGACCCCATGGACTGTGGTAGCCTACCAGGCTCCTCCATCCATGGGATTTTCCTGCCTGGAAAATCTGCCATTTCCTTCTCCAAGGGTTCCTCCCAACCCAGGTATCAAACCCAGGCCTCCTGCATTGCAGACAGGCACTTTACCATCTGAACCACCAGGGAAGCCCCTTTTGTCTAGAAATGGCTAGAGTATCATCTCCCTCTGCTAAGCTCTGTTGTTAGATCAAGAATTCAGATGACATGTCCTAAAGGCCTATTCTTCACACTCAAGAGAAGTTACCATTGGTGGGAAGCGTGGTAAAGAGCGCTTGTTTATGGAGATGGGTGTTAGAGCAGGGGGCTGCTCTCCATACCCCCTTGCTGCACCCCCCACACTGTGTCTGACGTTGTATTCAGTTTAAATACAAGTGGACTTTTGCCTGTTAGATCATAAAGATAATCCACTCTATTGTTTAGAATTTAATTTGATCAGAAAAGCCAGCATTCTGTGAGGATGGGTCCTACTTTTTAGGCAGATGTATTCTGAAGTGCCGCACACCCAGAAGATTCAGTGTGACGACTGGGACTGAAAATTCTGGTTGACAGGAGTCTGGAGGCTTGGGTTCACGTTTAGGTTTTGTCACTAGCTTAGGTGATGTGTTTAATTATTGAATGTTGTTAGCTTAGAGACAGCAATATCTATTCCACATGGTTATAAAAAAGCAAGTGAAAGAACATATAAAATTTCTTTTAAAAATAAAAAATGCCTAAAGAATATGAAGTGATATTAGTATAGGTGGCTGATTTTAATTAAAGCCTTTGATACTCCTGAATGTTTGTTGTTGGTTGTTTAAAAATAAATGAAGACACATTGGAATTTAAGAGATTATTTCTCCATCAAACACCCAAAATATCTTTCCTTAAAATATATGTTGGCAACAAAGATATGATTTCTACTAAAAGTATAATATAGAAATATGATTTTTTTGTGTTAATAATTCTGGTCAAATTGCTTACTATTTCTCTAAACCAGGCAAAAAAGATGGTTTTAATGATATTATTTATTGACTACTAACAGCAGTGTCCTGGACACTTTATGTGCATTGTCTTTTTCTTAAAAATATTCTTTGGGATATTTTTTTCAAGTGTATGTATAACTTTGATTTTTTGGTTTGTTTAGTTTGGTCTTTCTTACCATGTTACAGATCACTATCAAATGTCTGATGATTTTTATTTGAGAATGCAGCATAAAGCTGCCTGGAGAGCGCCCTCCAGAGTGACAGGAGGCCAGCCATTACAGTGGGGCTGTGCTCGAGGGTGCCAAACCATACCAGCTACCTTAGGGAGCCCAGGAAGTCTTGTTTCATTTTAACAGAGAGGAGTTCCCCATTCTCCTGTCCTCTCGCCCGTTGTGTATACCTCACTGTGGACAGGAGTGAGCGGGGCTGGTTTCGTGGGGGCCAGAAACAGCTGTTTGGTGAGCTCAGGAGGGCCTGCTGGCGAGTTAGTGCTGTGCCCCGGTTGTCTGGAGGTTCTTAACTTTTGCTCAGGGGACCATCTTTTTTGTGTTGGACTGAGTTCAGTCCTGGATGTGAGGGAAGGCATTTGTATGGGTGACTTTTCAGTATAAACGCTCCGTTAATTTTGTTCTTAGCTGTACTATCCCTCCTGCTTTCCACTGGACTCACCTACAGATTCAGGTTCTTTGTGGATGTCTGCTGGTCAGGTTGACTCGGTTCCACCTGTTGACCACGCTTGCCTGGCTTCCGTGTGTCCACTTTGCATGCTGGCTCCTTTTTAGCCAGTCCTTGGACTTTGGTGAGACCTCATCTTGGTCTGCACTCATGACCCTTTTAATCTCTGTATGGATGTGCCGTTTCCTTCTTTGTACTGTTGTTTTCAGTTGGGTCTTGAAAGAGAGAGGAGACAAATACACATGCTCAGTTTGCTGTCGTGATCTAGAATGTTCTGCCCCGCTTTTGTAGTATTGCCTCTACTATTAGACAAGCACCCCATAGACAATAAAAATGTGAAAAACAAATTTGTCTTCCTGAAAGAACAATTTTGGTTACAGCTAGAAAAAATTGATAGTATTTGAAGTTTTGTTTAGAGACGCAGAAGCGCTCTGAATTTAAGCATTTATTATTTATTTTCGACGTTATAACGTCTCGTACTTCTTTAACCCAAAGTGAAAACAAACTTAGCAGTTATCAGTTGTCGCTCTTTTCTTTTACAATTGTTATTTTTCTGTCTCATAGAGGGTGCTGGATCTTTACCCTGGACAGGGGGTTCTGCAGCCAAACCTGGAAAACCAAAGGGAAAGAAAAAGCTTTCTTCTGTTCGTCAGAAATTTGATGTAGGTTCTTCTTCAGTAGATCTTGGTAATGACTGATTTAAGCACTGTTGTGAGGGAACTGGCTTTAGTTTTTTAATGAATATTACAATCCTGGTAGGAAAGTTGAGAAAAGGTGAAGAGAAAAAGATATTATTTGGGGAGGAAAAGATATTATTGAATTCGAAATTGGTAAAGAGGGTTTCAAAGATTGAGTCCCATGGTGTGTGAGTTTTTACACTTCTAGTTGGTTATTGCATAATTATTAACATGTTGTCATTAGTATCTAATGATTTCTCAGTGATTCAAGAACTATACCTGTGTTCTTTTTCCTCTGAAATATCTTTGGGAATGAATAATGTTACTCAGATTGAAGACTTCTGTTCCAAGGGTCAGGAGGCCTAGAGGCCTCCAGCAGGATCCTGGTGATGCCCTGGTAGACCTTGAGCCTTCTGGGGATCCTCAGAGAAATCTTGAAGGCATTGGACTATGAAATTTGTAAACATTTTAGAATAGCTTGCTTTTTCAGGTTTATAGTCAGGGAACAAAGTTTCCCCAAAGTATCCTTTTTATAGATTTGATTGGGTACTTTATTGATTAACATCAAGAAACATTTATTTACTTCTACATTTCGCTCTATGTTTTATATCAATAATATTCGATCTGGAGGGCATCAGCATCTCCAGAGAGGCATACTTGCTTTAAAAAAGCATGTTTGATATAAAATAGTTTTATACTTGGAAAATGTAAAAACAAGTCACTTTTATAATACAGACATCAAACAAGACAAGCCATATTTGCTGCAAAATCTTGTGAGCTGGGTTTAAGCAAAAGCTACAGGGACATACCTCCTGCTGATGATGGAGAATATACGGGTGCCATCAGCATCTCCGAGAGCAAGGCTGGGGCTCTGTAAGGGGAAAGACTGGGAAAGGCTGTTTTTAAAAAACTAATGACTGTCTTAAAAAGATTCTGTGTTGAGAATTCTTAGTGGAATATAATGTAACTGAAGAGTTGTACTACCCTACGTTATCTTGGAATATTCGTTATTAGATCTGTTATGCTGGTAGCAGAAATTACCAGTTTTCTAAAACAGTCACTGTGTATTTCTGCCTTCAGAGTCTGCTTACTTACAAGTGTACTTAAAGTGTTTTGACTTGTTTGAAATAGTTTTATATCTTCTCCCTCTCCCATTTGTTATTTTTAGCACAGAGCCATATATTCTGTGATTGCTAAGGAATTAATGGAATAAACTACTATGCAGACTGCTACTATTCCCCTAACTCATGTCTTCATTATTAATATGTAATGGTTGTGAATCTGTGATTATTTGTGCATGAGTTACTTTTTTTTTAACTCTTGTGGTTTAGTTTTGATGGCATTAATGTGTAGGATCTCGGGTCCAATTCATTGGTTACTTTTGTTTGTGTCTTATTATTTGCCATGTAATGAATAATTTTGAAAAGTTTTCTTACCTATAGCATAGATTCCAGCCTCAAAATCCCCTCTCAGGAGCCCAGCAGTTTGTGGCAAAGGATCCCCACGATGATGATGACTTGAAACTTTGTTCCCACACGATGATGCTTCCTACTCGGGGTCAGCTTGAAGGGAGAATGATCGTGACCGCTTACGAACACGGGCTGGACAACGTCACCGAGGAGGCTGTCTCAGCCGTGGTCTGTGCAGTGGAGGTTGGTTTGCTGGGGTCAGAAGCACTCTTAGAGATGGAATGTGCGTTATTCAGAGTTAGTGCTGAAATGTCACTGATTTCAGAATTGCTTTGCTGAAATTGTTTCTTCTTGAGGGAGAAACATCACAATCTGAACAGTTGCCCTTGGCTAACAGACCCAACCGTTTAGAAAGGTTACTGGTGGCGTAGCGCTTTTGATGTTTAACTTGTCAACAGGGGGACAGTTTTTAAGCAAAAAATTGAGATTGCGAATCCTAAAGATTAAAACCACTTAGGTTTTGCTGTGGTTCAGAAGAGCGTTGTTTGAAGAGCGTTGTTAGGCGTGGTGTCTGAGCCGGGGCTTCTGTCCAAGCACACGCTTGCGTTCGTTAGTCTTAGTCAGTCAGTTACTAGACAAGGCGGGCGCAGGGACTGACAGGGGACGTTGGGCTTTCCTTTCGATTCTCTGGGCCTCAGAGATGATGATAGCTGTCTCATGAAGTTCTGAGTTACGAATGGTACCATGATGTCCTGACGTGAGATGATCTTACTGGTGTAGTTGAAGTACATGGCCCCTGGCTCTGCTGTTAATAATGACAATCTCTAACCCTCTCTTAGGCTGTCACAAAGGTGAAGAGATGTTACATACCTAATATCTATTTATTTCCTGTAGATATCTATCTTTTATGTGGCGTTTGAGAGAGCAAGGGTTCTATTTATGCAGGGATTTTAGTAGGTTGGGCACTGTAACCAGTATATTCCTAATCTTAGAACATTTCGTACCTTTTCAAACAAGCTTCAAGGTAGTTTGCTACTTGAAAAAATTACTTGTTTTTGTACTTTTATTTAAAGCTCTCTGAAAATCATTTTTGAGAGGAGCCAATTTAGAGTTATAAAGACTTTAATAAATTTCTGTAGAGCAAGCTTATCTTAAGTAGAACTCAATAAAAACAGTGCGTCTCCCTTTACTCTTTGCTAGACCCTCCCACTCTGGTGTGGGCTGTGGCTTTTTAGTGAGCATTTATTTGGCTTCAGCACTTGCTTGCCTTTTTCACATCTCCATTCACTAAGTGCCAATAAACATTGTTTGGTCAATGGAAGTTTTATGGTTTGCTCTTAAGAGGAGTTCATACTAGTTTTCATTTTCTTTTTCTTGTTTTTACAGAATCACCTTAAAGATATACTGACATCAGTTGTGTCAAGAAGGAAAGCTTACCGATTACGTGATGGTCATTTTAAATATGCCTTTGGTAGTAATGTGACTCCACAGCCATACCTGAAGAACAGTGTAGTAGCTTACAACAGCTTAATAGAAAGGTATGTGAAGTTTCTTGTGATTTTTGCATCCATCCTTTCTAGTTGGTCACGCTGCTCTCATATAATAGACCGCTGTTAAAGAATTGGCTGTTGAGTTTCTGTGAGTCTAGGGTATCTCTGAGAGCAGTACCCCTTTATTTTCTCAAGTTGCTTCCTTGCATAACTAGTGGATTCTTCTGGTACCCTGTAGCTCAGAAGTAAAGCTGCAGCGCCCGGCTGCGCGTGGGGTGTGCTGTGAGCGGCCCCACCGTGCGGGCGCATCTCTCTCGGCTCCCGGGAGGGCGGCCCCTGCCTGGGCTGGGCGCGGCCCCACCCTCGCTCAGAGGCGCGGCCTGTGGTCGTGGTTTCTTGGCGGTGGGAGGAGGAGCGGTGGGTGTCCCTCCGGGCCCCTGTCTGGCATTGGTAGCTGGGGCGCAAGATGCCGGCTGGGCCGGGTGTCGTCGTCGCTCTCGGCGGCCTCTGTGCAGACCTGGTCCCTCCGCCCCGGGCTCCGGGGCCTCTCCGCGCCCCACCGTGGGCTCCCAGGGCCCCTGTGCGGCCCCGAAACGCCCCTCTGAGAGGACCGGGCCGACCGTCCCTGTGTCGTCTCTCTCCGGGGAGGAGAGCGGCAGCAGAACGTGTGGTGGGAAGGCTGGCGGGGGCCGCGTGGGCGTGGTGGGGGAGCCGGGCGGCGGTCAGCACGCGGACGCAGGCCGGCCCGGTGCGGAGCTCGCCCCGCGGCCCTGCAGCCCTCGGCGCAGTCCCGAGGCTCGCGTCGGAGAGCGCCGGCTTAGACTGGGCCCGCCGAGGCCGCCCTCGGTCTCACGCAGGCTTGTCTGTCGTGGGTGGTCTGTTCTCCTTTGTGAGTCGTCGTCTGCGGAGAAAACAGCCCCTCGTGTGCGGTGAGCGCTGGAGCGGCGTCTGAGCCCGGCAGACTGCAGCCGCCCTCTGCCCCGCCAGCCTGTCCCTGTCGGGCTCCTGCCTCATCGCGGGCCGCCTCTTTGTCCATCGGGGCTGCCTGTGCGCCGAAACCCACGCTCACGCGCCACCGCTCACGCGCCACCGCCACCGGCGCTCACCGGCGCTTCCTTGCGAATCCCCTCCTCTCTGTTGTTTCACCTGCTGTGTGAGCTCCAGATGGCATAGCTTATCTCCTGCTGTACTGGGATACAGGCATCACGCTTGTCTTCCCAGTTGTATCTGGGTTCTGTTTGGGGAACTTGGCAAGATTTGGATGCATCTTCTCTACCCCCCAGTTTTGCCTGTTGCTGCTTCTGTGCTTTGTCTTCTTTCCTTGCTTGTTTTTCTTTTTTTTTGATCCTGTTGTCTTTAGTTTCCTCTCCAAGTCAGTTTGCAGTTTCGTTTTCCTTTAATTAGAGTCTATCATTTTTTTCCACCTAGAAGCTGTTTAAGGGCAGGAAACAGTTTTGACTCTGTATCCTGACTTAACAAATATTCTGACACTTATGGAGGGAGGAGGGTAAACGCAGCTGCACTGCAGTTTATTTCCAGCGCAGGAGACGGGCTGCCTTTAGAAGTTAGAGCTGCGGGTTGTCCCTGTGCACACTGGCTGGAAGTGATTGGATCCAGGCTTTGTAAGAAGTCCTCTAGCAGGCCGTCCCTGTTTCGGTTGTTCGGCGTTCCCATCTTCCTTCCTGGGACTGTTTCTGACACGTCTTCTTTTCAGCCCTCCAGCCTTCTCTGCTCCGAGTGCGGCTCAGAGCCCAGCGTCTCGGCCGCCCCCCGATGATGCGGAGCAGCAGGCTGCGCTCCTGCTGGCGTGCTCGGGGGACACAGTCCCCTCGTCTTTGCCTCCAGTGAACATGTACGACCTTTTTGAAGCTTTGCAGGTAACTCTGGGCACCTTAAGGCTTATCTAGATGTTTGGACAGGTTCAAAGTCTCCTCAAGTCTACAAAGATACTCACTAGCTTTTCCATTTCATGGCTTTTGTTTTTCAGTTTTTATTGTTATTAAAACCATTAATACTAGCTTTATTTTCAAATCCTGCTCTCAAGAATCCTTCCTAACTTACCTCCCCTATTCCTCACCTTTCCAGTGAAAGGAAAAAAAAAAAACAAACCAAACTCCTTGTTCCCTTATTTCTGCTTCAGAGCCTTATTTCCTTGTTTTTTTGTTATCTGTTTTGGGTTTTATTAAGTTCTGACTCAAAACTTAACAGGTTTGTGTCTTTTGTGTGAGTGTTTTGTTGATATAAACCTTACTTTCATTTTCTGTGTTGGAAAAATAAGTATACTGAAGTATAATTGGAGTCGTGCTGATGTTTTTATCCCAGGTACACAGGGAAGTCATTCCTACCCATACTGTCTATGCTCTCAACATTGAAAGGATCATTATGAAACTCTGGCATCCAAATCATGAAGAGCTGCAGCAAGACAAAGTCCATCGCCAACGCTTGGCAGCCAAGGAGGGGCTTTTGTTCTGCTGAATTAGGATTTGAGGGTGTGGGACCTTCAGCAAATCCATTGATCCTTGAATTGAATGTTTTGGGGATTCACTTTTCAAGACTTGAGTGTATAGTGTAAATATAATCTTTCCTATGGAAATGAGACAGTACATTTTGTGTTGCTGCTGTGACGCCATTAATATAAATGTGACTTTGATAGTGACCCACATCTCTTGTGTGCATGTTCCCAGTTACGGGACTGGGCTCTGAGAACCTTCTGTGCCTGGAAGAGCGATGTTCGGGCGTCTGAGCCCTAGTACCCCGTGGTCTTCATGCGAGGTGGGTGACATTCTAGAACAAAGAAGCTGTTATGACTTTGTCTCCACAATCAGGAGGATGCCTGTCTGTTCAGAGACATCACATATTCTGTATCTGGCAAGTCTAAAATTCTGCTTTTCTCCTGAAGAACTGTTTTGTTTTAAACTGCTCTTAACCAAGTGTTAAAAATTGGTTATCTTTGTTAGTGATCAGTTTAATACACTTTTTTTGGTAACCAGTTTTAACAGACATAGTTGCCTATTAACAATTTCATAGAAAATAAGACTTAGAAATGCTATGCTGTTAGATAAGATAGTCTTTTCTTTAAAAATGTAATTAACCTTATAAAATATCTTATAATTTCTTTCTTTTAGAGTTGTTAGGCCCAAAGACTTTGATTGGTAGGTCCGTTTATTAATTATTTCTGCTGGATTTATACTTGGTTAATCTCCTCTTCCTGTGAAGTAGCCTTCCAAATGGCAGTATTACTAATAACCAGGTTTGTTTCTTAAAAGATATGTTGCTTTTTTATTCCAGAGATGTTTTAGGTAGATACACTAGAATGCGCAGACGGGTTTAAGTAGATCTAAATAATATATGTATAGATAAGTACGTGTGGTTCAATATTTGGATCTGTGTATTTGTTTTTGTACTTTAAATGCATCATCTTTTGGGAGAAAACTTTTATTAAAGTAAACATAAGGAATACTGCCTTCAGAAATATGAAGAACCTTGCTTTATGAGATCTTAGCAGAAACTTTTCAAAAAGAATGTATCCAGATGAGAAAGATAAAACAGGTTCCAATGAAGGTGTGTCATCGCTTCCTTTTGTAATATATAGATTAAGACAAAAAAATAGCTTAGTTTCCGTTCTTGGCACAACTCTGAAAAGTTTTTTAGTTTTAGGGAACTCAAGAATTTTAAGGATCTCTAAGAATGTGAACTGATATCTGACTGTGTGTAGTGGATCCGTATTACATCTTGAGCCTCAGTGCTCAGTATGCATTCCATAGATGGAGAGACACCTGTGCGTCTTGAACGTGCCCTGCTGCTCGGTACAAGGGCGGACTCCCATTGCAGCCTGTGTAGCAGACCCCCTAGAGGACTCCTCACTGTGCCATAGGGTCTGGCCGAACTCCCCACTCACCTATTCTGGTGGGGCCATAGGGGGTGGACCCCCAAGTTTTGGGCCTACACTCTTAAGGTCTGCTTTCCATGCCAGTTCTCAAATATCGTTTTGTACAGTGAGGTTAAGGGCAGAGCAGGCAGGTAGAAAGAGTGATCGATAATGAGGATTTTTCAAGATAGACTCTGAGATTCAGATACCTCAGTTCCACCAAAGACTACCTCCAGCTCTAGCTCCATCTTGGGATCCTGAGTGCAGTGCATCTTTTATTATTAGGTTCTTAAATCATGAGTGCTTATTATCAGGCATCATTTATAAAAATAATTGCTTCAGAGAGGAAAAAGGCAGTTAGAAACCAGATAATTTCAGGCTTAGAATAAAGCTTATTTTTCCTTTAGAGATTTCAGTAATTCTTTCAGCTGTAGGTGTTATCATTGTGCAAGCGGGATTTGATGAGGCCCGCCTTTCTACCAGGAGTAAGTGCTGGTGTAGCACATACTCTTCTCACCTTCATCACCCGTTCCTGGGGTCAGTCAAGCACATAGTTCCTCTAACACGTCTCCCATCACCTGAAGCAGTTAGGATGTTGCTGATCAGATTTCATGAAGTGACTTCTAAATAATCGCTCACTTTGACCATATAAAAATGGCTGTTTCATCATGTCTTTGTGTTAAACCAAAAATTCCTCCTGTTTGAATAATGGTTTGGGAGTCAGATACCATGGCCAACAGATTGGTTCGCATCCAGTTCTCATGGCTTAATAAAGGAAAAATGTCTAGATTATTCTTGGAGTGTAGGCTAATATTTAATTGAATCAGCTTGCATGGTAATTACTAAAAGCACAATATGAAAAGGCATATAGATTCATCATACTTTCCTTTTTAAAAATATTTATCAAAACAGGACCGAGTTTTCTATTCATCAGCCTGCTAGCATGTTCCCATTCTTTTAAACTAATATCCCTTTATGGATTTCCTTCATTGACTGGTAACATATCAGTCCTGAGAGCAGTCACCAAACATGACTGAGGGAAAAAGCTGTTTTTGCTAGGGCCCTTTTCCCCCACCTTTAAAAGCCAGTTGGAAACCACATGTAACATTTACCTTTGCAGACACCAACAGTAATTACATTGTCATCTCACGAACAGACTTTTTCACTCAAGGGTGTAATATACTGGTACCAAACAGTGGAGAATAAACTGTAAGAGTTTGAAATGTGACTTTCTAAGATGCTAGCAGATAATAAACCACGGGAGCCTGTTGTCTTTATTATCAAAGTTTATTGTTAGAGTCAGTCCCTATCTACTGGGGAGCACAACTATGTCTCACTCTAGGGTAACAGCCGTTCTGCAGAACAGTTGCACTGGGGCTGTTAGGCACAGATCCTAAGTCAGCGGCAGAACGAGCCCAGAAAACCCTGACAGCGGAGCCGTTCCTCTAGAAGTTCCAGTGCTGTGCAGCCTGTAGGGCGCCGGCTGCCGCTGACGAGACTCAGAGGTGTCGGCGGGTGGAGCAGGAGTGCAGCCCATTTCCTACTCTTCTCTGCAAGCCAGCCACGGCGCCAGTGCAGGAACCAAAGACTAGGTCTTACAAGACCCTTTGAGCTCCCAGGACGAGTGAAACAGGACATAAAGAGGGAGGGGCCAGGAACCAGGATAGTGGAGGATAAATTAAGTGGAATTGGAGGGAATGAAAACTTCTGGAATGGAAAGTAGCTGGATTTAGATGCCATTTGAGATGATAAAGGATACAGTGCAGGTAAAAGCAAATGAGGAAACAATTCAAACTTTGAAAAGTATTCAGATACCAGAAGTTAAAGTTTCCCTCTTGGAGGAAAACTGGTTTTAAAAACTGAGCAAAGTGGGTCACTAATAGGAATGAGTACCTGAGTAGAAATAGGTGTTCAGGGTGCCAAGAATATTATACAAATGAGTTGGGTCTATAGGAAGGAAAAGTGGTTATGGTAGCCTGTTATCCAGATCTGACACTGGAATGACTTATCTAGCAATGGCTTTGTCTATGAGGTTCTGGCATATTTTTTTGTAGCACAGGGAGCTTTGATGGAATGTTTTCATAACACTCAACTTATGTGGGAATGCAAATTAGTATAAAATTTCAAAGATCTCCCACCTATTTCTGCGGGATAGAAGGTTAGAAGTCCTGGCTGTGGCTAGAGGCCCAAGCCCTCTTGCCACTGTTGTGATAAAAATATTAAAGGAATTAACCGTAAGTATCAGGTGACTCAGTGAGCTTGTACCATGTAGACAGCAGATAAATCTGGTGACTTCAGCAGGCAGCCTGGAAACAGAAGACCTTATGTACTGAATGCTTACCCTATCATTAAATATAATAACAATGAAAAATAGGGCCATTAAATGAGACCCTAGAAAGTCTAGCTGCCAACCAGCTTGGAAAGATAAATAGCAGTTTACTTTAATTTGTATCTTCCATACTAACCTAGTTTGTCTGTAAAAAGCCATCTGCTGGCTTTAGGCCAGTATGTCTGAATTTTGTCATTATTAGCATCTCATTTTCCCAAAAAAGGAAATGTGTAAGTAGCAGGTGTACATAAGTGACCATTTCTACAATGCCTTCTCTGCAGTCTTGGCCTCTGTGGGGACAAGTTTTACTGATGGAAGCGTTTTTAGAGGCAGAAGGAAAAATACTGACTTGAGGTTTTCTCCAAAGAAAGAATACCAGTGGAGTTGGGCCCATATGATGAGTTTCTTGTTGGTGTTGAACAAATGGTCTCTTCTCTAGGAAATATATTTGTTCACACCTATTTACAGGTTCTATAAAGGTAATTTCTAAAACAAGAAATGAGGCAGAAGCAGTTTCTTTTCTAATCATGTCTCTGATGAAATGAAGGGTCCTCAACTTTTCGGACCCCTCATGGTGTGGGATGGGGTTGGGCTCTATCCCAGGGCGGGATGCTCAGGCTGCTGTCCAGACCTGGGTTACTTCAAGCCCCACGGCCTTTTCCTGCTTCTCCCTGTGCATTCAGGCTGCGAGGAGTCTTCTTGAAGATTTTCCTCCCCAGCTGTTCCAAACACAGTTCTATTTGCTAGAAAACAGAACATAAGTGTGAGTTAACCTTTGGATTTTAGATACTTTATAACTTCATCAACATAATTATTCCATTAATCACATTTCCAAACATGAGAAGAGGCCATTTTATGCCCATGTGTCTCCTCTCAAATGTCTTATTCACTGATAATCCTGTCTACTTCTGTAACTTCCTCAGCTCAAAACCAGGGCAACTATCAAGTGTGGCTGTCGAGATGAGCCAGAACTCATGGTTCTGATGTGATGTAAATGCACAGCCTATGTCCACAGCTGTGCCCCAACCTTGTTGTCTTATTCTGACAGTTTTTGATCCAATCCTATGGGTAGCATATACCTTAGAAAACTAAAAATACACAAGAATGTCACCTGCTTAAAATCCTTCAAGCTATGCTTCAGCAGTATGTGAACCAAGAACTTCCAGATTTATAAAGCTGGGTTTCGAAGAGGCAGAGGAACCAGAGATCAAATTGCTAACATCTGATGGTTCATGGAGAAAGCAAGGGAGTTCCAGATGAACATCTGCTTCTGCTCCATTGACTACGCTAAAGTTTTTGACTGTGTAGATCACAACAAACTGTGGAAAATTCTTAGAGAGATGGGAATACCAGACTACCTTACCTGTCTCCTGAGAAACCTGCATGCAAGTCAAGAAGCAATAGTTAGAACTGGTAATGGAATACCCGACTGGTTTCAAATTGGGAAAGGAGTACATCAAGGCTGTATATTTAACTTACGTGCAGAGTGCATCACGTGAAATGCCAGGCTGGATGTATCACAAGTTGGAATCAAGATTGCCGAGAGTAATAGCAGCAATCTCAATGCAGATAATACCACTCTAATAGCAGAAAGTGAAGAGGAACTAAAGAGGCTCTTAAAGAGAGTGAAAGAGAAGAGTGAAAAAGCTGGCTTAAAGAACTAGGATCATGGCACTTGGTCTCATCACTTCATGGCAAATAGAAAGGGAAGCAGAAACAGTGATCAATTTTCTTGGCTCCAGAATCACTGCAGACAGTGACTGCAGCCATGAAATTAAAAGATGCTTGTTCCTTGAAAGGAAAGCTGTGACAAACTTAGCATACTGAAAAGCAGAGACCTCACTTTGCCGACAAAGGTCTGTATAGTAAAAACTGATTTTTCCAGAAGTCATGTATGGATGTGAGATGATGATGATTGTGCTCAGTTTTGTCCCGACTTTTTGTGATCCCATGGACCGCAGCCCACCAGGCTCCTCTGTCCATGGAATTTTCCAGGCAAGAATACTGGAATGGGTTGCCATTTTCCTCCTCCAGGGGATCTTCCTGACCCAGGGATCGAATCCACATCTCTGTGTCTCCTGTGTTGGCAGGAAGATTCTTTACCACTGCACCACCTGGGAAGCTGCAGTCAAGGGCAAGAGTCTTGCCCAGCACCATAGTCCCAAGGTGGCTGAGTGGCAAAGAACTGATGCTTCTGAACTGTGGTGCTGGAGAAGACTCTTGAGAGTCCCTTGGACTGCAAGATCAAACCAGTGCATCCTAAAGGAAATCAACCCTGAATATTCATTGGAAGGACCGTTGCTGAAGCTGAAGCCCCAAAACTTTGGCCACCTGAGGCAAAGAACTGATTTATTGGAAAAGACTGATGCTGGGAAAGACTGAAAGCAAAAGGAGAAGAGGGCAGCAGAGGATGAGATGATCAGATAGCATTAGTGACTCAACGGACATGAATTAGAGCAAATTCTGGGAGACGGTGGAGGACAGAGGAACCTGGAGTGCTGCAGTCCATGGGGTCAGAAAGTCAGACCTAACTTAGCGACTGAACAGCAACAGTGGGGTGGGGGAGGAAGGTAAATATGGCAAAAACTCACTCTAACTCAAAGTTTGATATTCAGTGGATACAGTATAATGGTTAGCAGGCTGAATTCATGGAGAGAAAGATTTGAGGACATGAGGGGAAAAAAGCAATTTTAGTGATTTTTACCATAAGAACTTCTAATTGGCTCTGTAATTCTGGGGATCTCAGAATAACACTGGGGATCAGTGTCAGGAGTACAGTTTCATTTGGGCCTCCCTGGTGGCTCAGCTGGTAAAGAATCTGCCTGCAATGCAGAAGACCTAGGTTCAATCTCTGGGTTGGAAAGATCCTCTAGAGAAGGGAAAGGCTACCCACTCCAGTATTCTGGCCTGGAGAATTCCATGGACTCTTTAGTCCATGGGGTCGTTGCAAAGAGTTGGATACGAGTGACTTTTACTTTCACTTGATTTGAGGGCAGGGAAGGAGACTTAAATCACTCTTCAACTTACACAGCATGAAGTGGGGGTGTCTGACAGGAGATTTCTCTTAGCGTTTCATTTAGAGAAAGAAGCAAGTAGGATGGAAACACCTAATTATACCTTACAAGAAAGAAAAAAATACCAAGATACATTTAGGTCCTTTGTGAAAGGAGTGCTCTCTTGATATTACTATCTGGAGGAACAAGTGAACTTAACAAATTAGGGAAATAAGAGCAAGAAAGTAAAATGATTGTTCTCTGTATGTTGCCCACTGCAGGTGGTCATTTTCCTCTCAAGGGGTGTGCAGGGAAGAATCATTCTACTCGAGTTGTTTGGTAGTCCTCCAACCCCAACTTCCTATTGAAGCTGTGGCCCTTCTATACTTAACTCTGAGAATTCCAGGCCTTGTTGTCCTCAGACTTCACTTCCTGGAGTCCTAGGTAAGCATTGTGGCTTGTTTTTGGTACAGAATTTCAGTTTAAAAGGACCACCCTTCACGTGTCTGTGAGATCATTGTAATTGTTTATTCCGTGTGAATGTCATTATGAGGATAAGATGATGGTTTAAAACAGACTTGATGTCCCAGGGAAAAGCAAACATAAGCTATTTCTTTCATTCCCCACTGGGCTACTGCAGCCTGCCCCAGGACGGATGCTTGAGACCCGGGAGCCACAGCTCAGAGGGGCGCACGTCCTTACGTCCCAGCCCTACAGGCGGCCGAGGTGAGCACAGCTGCCTCAAACGAATCAGGCACACACGCTGGCCCTACATACTCAGCATGATTTATATGGGGAAAAAAATTTTGGTTTTGCAGACAAAACTTTCTGTTAATGGAGTCATGTCAAACTATGCTCCTTCAGGATTAAATAATCTCAGCATCATGGCACTCAGATTAAATGTTCAGGCAGCTCACCTGTTCACTTCATGCCTTATACAAAATACCTGTGAAATAAGCCAAGCAACCAAAGTTTCACGTGAAGGAGAAAATGCTGATGGCCTGCTCCCTGCAGCCTTGCACTGTGGGTTTGAAGAGTTTTCAGGAAGAAGAGAAGGCGAGGGCGCCCATTCCAGTGCTCTTGATGGAAAATCCCAGGGACGGGGGAGCCTGGCGGGCTGCGTCTATGGGGTCGCACAGTCAGACACGACTGAAGCGACTGAGCAGCAGAAACAAAGAATGCCAAGAGACGGAAGGATGTCTGTGAGCCCCACCCGGCCCTCGGGGAGGTGCCTGAGGCCCCTCCTGCTGCTTACCTCGGCTTCCCGTCAGTGGCTCTCTGGCAGGCTCTCAGTGTCGCCCTCCTTGGGCGGCTCCCCTCCGCCTGGCAACTCGCTCTCGATTTCCCACAGCACGTCGTCCTCATCCTCCAAGTTGCTGGAGATGTGGCACTTCTTGAACCCTTGGACAATGGACTCGCTCGAGATGCTATTCCACGCCACCATGACCCACTCCAGAAAAAGGCCCAGGGGCGGCTTCTTGGCGTTCCCAGTGGGGCTCAGCGCCAGGTTCCCCGCCAGGAGCCAGTTGGAATACTGGGCCCGGACACTGTCATTCAGCGGCTTGTAGACCACCACGTCCAACACCTGCAGCTGCGAGGTCAAGCCCCCCGGGATGATGACCATGTCAGTGTTCATGCTCTCCATGGAGCTCTTCACCGAGTCAGTGGCGTGGCCCCGGAAGCCATTCAGGATCAGCATCCCTCGCTGCTGGGGCACCGCACCCGTCCTCCGCCTCCACACCACTTCCAGCCAGTCCTGCATCAGGTCCTCCGTCATCCACCCATACCGGTGGCAGCGGATTTCCATGCCACTAGGGAACTTGCCAGGGGGGATGTACGTGCCCCTCAGAATGACATACGGGGGCAGCTTCCTCCCGTCTGCCAAGACACCAAGCATGGCTGTGATTTTCAGTTTCTCCCTCCCTGGCGTCTTGACCAGGACAGGCTTTTCACCCTGGTTGTCCACAGTCACCCTTGAGGGCACCTCCAAGCAGATGGGTGTCTCGTCGGCATTCCCCATCTGAGCCACCTGGTAGTCGTGCGCCCTGCGCAGAGCCAGCACGCTGCGCTGGTAGGCGACGAGCTTCTCGGTCAGGTCTTCGGGCAGCTGCTGGGGCACGGGCACCTTATGCCGCAGGGACAAGTCGTACCTCCGCATCATCCTGCGGCACCAGCCCAGGCTGGCCTTGAACCCTTTCTCTGGGATGTTCATCTCCTGGGCGATCTCCAGAGCCTTCAGCTGCATGGCCTCCCTGGTGATGGGATCCCCTTTGGCCTGCATGTACCGCACGTACTCGGCCACGCGCTGGTCCACCAGGGCGAAGCGCCCGTTCTTGGGGCCGCGGAAGGCGCGCCGCATGGCATGCGCGTTCTGCAGCTGCGGCTTCACTTTGCGCCAGTCGCGGACATTTTTCTCCAGCACCCCGAACTGCTTGGCGGCCTGGCAGTTGTTGGTGCTCTCGGCGTACTCCACTACCATTAACTTGAACCCCGCGTCATAGCTGCGGCGCATGCCCCGGCTGAACTGGAACTTCCCAGCCAGGTCGTCGGCCGAGAGGTCGTACCCGGGGAAGCCCATGGCCATGTAGAAGGGGTACCCCTCACCCCACTCGGGCAGCTCTGTGATGTCCTGAGGCAGACGGAGGCCCAAGCCATCCAGGTGCTGAGGCTGGGGAAACTGCGAGGCTGCGCTCATCGGGCCCACCCAATCTGGGGGCTTCATGTCGGATTCTTCCTTTTCTGGAAGACATACAGGGAGGGGAGAAGATAGTGCCCAGAAGTAAAATGATTTGGGGGTCATTCCTTGATTTGTGTTTGGTCAAAACACAGAAACCACCTGAATCTGAGGCTCACTAACAGCAGTCACTTTAATAACAGATACTTCCAAAGTCCTCACCCTGTGCCAGTCCCCACAGATAACCATATCTAATTCTCACAATAACTGTTTCTTTACTCTGTCTTTGCAGATGAGTGTAGAAAATTAAGTACATCAAGGTGGCAAAGCCAGGAAGTGACAAGGGCTGGGAACAACACAGGCACTGAGCTTGGGTGACGTGCGAACTGGGAGGGCCATGCTTGGGGCAAAACACTCTTCACCTGGGCAAGAAGCCAAACGCGGCCCATTCTACACGCAGTATTACAGAATATGTTATCATCGTGAACAGAATCATATCCCTTAAACCAAGAAAATCTATAGCAATACCACACTTGGCAAAGTGAAGCTTATAAGGCAGAAGTATGGTTTTTGCATACCCATGTCAGAACTGGGTTTCATTGTATGTTTCTATTTAGAGAGTGGTCACAGAAATTGAGTATTACTCAGGGATATTACTTTATCTCACAAAAACGAAGAACCCGTTGATTGCAAGATGCACCATTATATGCCAGTAAGGAAAAAACAAAAGCCTCTAGTGAGGCTGTGACCTGCCATTAATTTTAAGTGTTAGTCACTCAGTTGTGTCTGACTCTGCGATGCCAGGGACTGTAGCCCAGGCTCCTCTGTCCGTGGAGTTCTCCAGGCAAGAATACTGGAGGGGGTTGCCATTCCCTTTTCCAGGGGATGTTCCCAATCCAGGGATTGAACCTGAGTCTTCGGTACTGCATGCGGATTCTTAACTGTCTGAGCCACCAGGGAAGACCCACCAGTTTTAAGAAGCATTCTCAATTACAGAGATGTTAAAGTGATGAGAGAAATACATCCTTTAGAATCAATGAAATACAGCATTTTTTTAAACATTACTTATAGAGAGAAGGCAAACGAAAGCACTGGCTGTCAGGAAGCTGTATTCACCCAACTCCCGCGCGCTCGCTGTGCTTCTTGGCACAGCACTGTGCTGCTTTGGACGCCTGTGCTCACACGTGCATCACAGCTGCTTCTATCCAAGATGCAGCAGACAGGAAGTCAAGTAAATAACCCTGGATGCATGCTTGGTTACGCTATTTTCCTTAGTTTTCAGAAGGGTGTGGTATGCTACCAAGGCACTCAAGATGTGCACGGGACCAAGGCCATACAGACTTCTGCTTCACCTGCATACGAGGTGAAGAAATGGACAATGAGAGAGGTGGGTGAAGTTGCCCAAGGTCACACAGCATGGGAAACAAGGAGATTTTGGAACGCCGAAGCCCACAGTCTTTCTGCCCCAGAATCTTGCCTTAAACACCCCCCGGGATGTACCTTGATGTGAACTCACAGCCCATCCCCATAACTCCCCCGCTGGACGCCTTCTGGGTGGGCCGGTCACAGTACCTGCAAACGGTCCTCCCTGCAGCCGCCGCTCGTCAGGGCTCTGAGGCGCCTCCTCCCTTTCCAGCCGAGCAATCATGTCAGGCTTAGGGAATGGGAATTCTGTTTACAGGAAATAAAACAGGTTAACAGCTGTTACTGTCTTGGAGAATTGCCAAAGTAAGTACTTTGTAATACTTTAGCAAACCTCCCCTCTCACCCCACCACAGTCGTCTCAGTGTGGAGATTTATGAAAGGCAGTAGAGGATTCAGGGATACTTAGAGAAAAAATAGGATGGCAAATAGGTCTGTCCAAGGGAGTTTATGGCTCTCTGCTAACGAGGGCCTGTACCAGCAAAGACAAAAAGGAACTGCAGTTAGCAGCGTAGTGGGTGTATGCAGCCACCGACCTAATGAGCATTCCAGCACCTGCATGAGTCAAGTGGGGAAATCCCTCCAAATGGTTAGATTCTAGTAATATCAGTGTGGGAGGGAAGCAACAAGGATTCTTTGGGAACATGTCCCCAAGCTTCTGAGGCTGAGAGGATCACGGCGAGGCCTGCCTTCTCTCCTGGGAACGTATCAAGTACAGGCCCAGGTCCACAGTGACATTTCTAGATTATGTCTTATTTTGTCTCTTTTTGATGAGCTGGATGAGGATGGTTCTGAGAGCTGACCCGAGCTGCTGAGTGGGAGGACGCAGTAGTTATATCCTGCCTAATTCAGAAACAGGAAATCAGATGGACACAGGCATCGAGAGGACAGCGCCCAGGTTCAGGGTGCACCTGAGAAGAGAGACATGGGGACAGTTCTCTGGGCTCAGGGCTTCTAAGAGACGAAAGCAAAGTTTTACCCAGAGACAGGACAGTTTCATAGTTCATCCTCATGACCTCCCGGTAGAGAGCCTTTTGTTGCTCCGTCAAAACTTCCCACTCCTCATCGGAAAAATATATGGCCACCTCATCGAACAGGGCCGGCACCTGCAACATGGAGAGGCTCTCCTCAGTGACTGTCGGGGCGCGCAGACACAGGCCGCACGCCGTCGCGCGGGGGCCGCCTGGGCCCGGAGAAAGCCGTCCACACACTGCTCCAAGAGCAAAACCTGGGTGTCCACAAGGTCCTCTGCGCCCTGCCGAGTGCTTGCCACACTCAATTCACAGACAAGGAGAGTGGAACCTTGAGATGAACACTCCCCCCGTGGGTCGCCAGGTCGAGACTAGATCCTCTCACAAAGCAGGGAGAGCCATCACGGCTCAGCCCCCACCCAGAGCCAGCGCCAGCCACAGGAAGGAAGGAGTGCCCGGAGGCAGTGCCCCTGCCGCTGTCTCCCTCGTCACAGACCCTCAGGCACGGCGTGCTGGGCGCCACCTGGACGCTGGTCTCCACCTGCAGGGCACCAGCCCCGGTGTGTGGCCCAGAACCAGAGCTGCCCAGGGTGGAGCGGTGAAAGGAGGGACCTCACATGGCCCTTTCCAATCCACAAGAGGATGAGGAGGAGGTGAGAAGGGCTAATTAGGGCTTCTGTTTATGTAATGAGATACCAGAGCAAACTGGTGTGCCTTGATGCCCAGGCCCACAGCAGACAGCCCTAAAGGCAGAGCCCCACTCCCCTCTCCTGAAACTCCCGGACACTGCGGGCTGGGGGTGGCGGTGCCCGTGTGGCCAGATGCAGCCAAGCCACCCAGACCAAGCTCCTCTTGTTCAGCTCTCCCCTTCCTTTTTACTGTGTGTTGTCTGTCAGTCATTAAAAGTCCTATTCCAAAGCTCATCGCATCAGCGGTAAAGGATCCCTGGGCTGCCGCTTTCAGAGCTGTTTCCCGTAGCTCAGTCTAGGGCCTGGGCCTTGGAGAAGTCTGGTGTCCACACGGCTGCAGCTTCTTCAGGGGTCTGGCCATCGGTCGCTTAGACCTCCTGGCCTTCCCACCTTATTCACAAGGCCCACGCCATCCCTCCCCGCCCTCACAGCCCCTCCCATATAGGGAGAACTTCCTGCGAAAGGCCCTGTAACTGCTTCATTTGTTCCCCCACAGCCCCATTTAGTCCAGGAGGAGACTGGCTCAGCGCGGCCCTGTTTCTGGTCTAAAGTCACATAGCCAACAAACAGGGTTGAGGTTGGGGCCTAGGGTGTCTGACCTCAAGGCTCCGGCCCTCACAGAGGCACAATGGCCTCCCTGGTCCCAGCGTGCATGCTCTGACTTCTATCCCCCGCGCTCAGTGGGACTCAGCTCCTGCAGTTCCCTGAACAAACCATTCCCCACCCCTCCAAAGACCAGGAGGTCTCCATACACGCTGCTTCACAAGTCTTCCTCCATTCTTGGCCTGGCTGACACCCACCCACCTTCCAAGATTCAGCCCAGAAATCCTGTTCCCTGGGCAAGCTGGCCTCAACCTGGGCTGTGTACCTTGTAATGCCCTGGGCTCAAGGCTCTGTGGCACTATCCCACTGCAGGATCCTCTTGGTTTACCTGTCTGCTTCTTTCACTAGAGTATCAGCTCACTGAGGGCAGAACCTGAGCTTATTTTGTTTGGTTCTCCTAAGCCTAGGACACTTCCTGTAGAAAGGAATCCCTTGAAATTGTGTTTTTGAGTCAAAGATTTAAGTATATACTCTCTGGACTTTGCTGCTCTTGTTCTACCCAGAATAGTTTCAAATAATCATTAAAATTTATCTGTTACAAAACTGAGCCTACTCTTTGGAGTAAGAATGGACAAAAATGCCTAGTGTAAAATATCAGGAGGTATAACGGATTGGTCTCCGGGCTCTGCTCAGATTTCTCCAATCTGGAAAGCCAGGCAGCTAGGAATTTTCCATCCCATCCCATCCCCACTTCCCAGGCTTTTGAACAACTCTCCCTTTGGCCTTTTCTCTCCCTAGGAAATTTCAGATCTAGGCTATACCTATTTATAGTCCCTTTCCCTTTGCTGATAAAACAGGACACAGGACTGGCTGTGTCTGTCATTTCAGAAGGCGATCCACATCGACACTCATAGAAGGTAGCACGCACCCAGTCTGGTAAAACACAGCAGCCCTGGGGTGGTGAGGAGGCACTCACAGGCCGGGGTTGGATTCATCTCCTCCCATTTGCTACTGAGCCCATGTGACACTTTGGAGGCAGTGTAGCGTGGCTTAGCAACCTTCTGAGGCCCAGCGAGCCTGCAGCCAGGCCCCCCGCTCTCTACAGAGGCCTTTTATCTGGCCGAGCACAGCAGAAGGCGATCAGGGCCAGCCCTGGGCCGAACTCAGAAATGAGACGGCCAGCGTCCAACCCCTCGACCCCCACATGTGCTTGGCCTCACAGGTAGGGGCCCTCGGTCCCGGCCCTCCCCCCTTCCCAGGTTAGGACTCATCAGGTAGGTGTTCTCCCTTCAGCCTGTGTGCGCTGCCTCGCTCGGCCCGAAGAGCTGGCATTCCAAAGCTTATCTAACCATCCCAGAGTACCCCATGCTGCCCAGGTGTGCTGACGAAGCTGCGGAACCACGCAGCAGACAGTGGGGCTCTCGGGGCAGAGGCCTGGAACCTGCGCACGGACAGAGTGCCGCTGTATGCCAGGCACTGTGCAGGGTGCTCCCTCGTGCACTCTCATTGAATCCTTCAGATAATACAAGGACACGGGGATCACCACCCCAGTTTTATGGGCGAGCGAATGGCTGACAAGTTTCTTGCCCGAGGTCACAGAGTTAGCAAGCCTGACTCCCACGCCCACACTTTCCCAGCAGGTCACGTAGGCCCCTGCCTCGTGGCAGTAGTGAACCCCAGGGTCGCTCAAGATGAACCGAGGCCTTCTTCCTCGGCGCTCCTAAGGAGAGCGCTCAGACTCCAGGGCGCATCATATACCCCCGAGGGGCTGGCTTGAGCCTGGGGCCTGCCTGCCTCTCTCAGCCTCCCCTCCACTGCCTGACACGCACGCAGGCTCCAGCTGTAAGAGCTGTGCCGACTGCACAGAAGCTGCTTCCTCCAGGGCCTGTGCTCCTGGCCTCCTAGACAGCAAGATCTTTCCTTCCCTTGGCTGGCTCCACCTCTGCCTAAGACTTGGTTCAAAGTACATCTTCTCTTTTCTCTACCTGAAATTGTATTTCTACTCCAATTCTCCCATGCGATATTCCCCTTATAGCATGGTTCTTAAGACTGAAAGCTCTTATCCA
The DNA here is from genome assembly GCA_007570785.1 of Antilocapra americana. Classification (NCBI taxonomy): domain Eukaryota; kingdom Metazoa; phylum Chordata; class Mammalia; order Artiodactyla; family Antilocapridae; genus Antilocapra; species Antilocapra americana. The sequence continues at coordinate 4,800,403 of ML660219.1, read as the reverse complement.
TCACCCTAGCACGATCTACAGCCAAAACACATAAGTAAGGAGAGACAGACTCGACTGTTTCTTCTCCTAGTTTGACGCCCTGGAGCAGGGCTCTTCGCCTCAGCACTGCTGACCCTCCTGGCCAGACCGCTCTCGGCTGCAGGGGCTGCCTGGGCATCACAGACGCGCGGCAGCGTCCCCGCCTCTGCCCAGGAGGTGCCAGTAGTCTCTCCCACTCCCCAAGCTCCACCACCAGTCACAATGACCAGAAATGTCTCCACGCAGGTGTACCCGGGACAGGACAAAACCACCTACCACTCAAGACCAGGCCCTTGCCTGCTCTCTCCCGGAGCTCTCCGGCCTGTAGGAGAGACTGTCCAGGCCTGACATCCACCACAGCATTCCAAATACTGTGGAATTAATCAGATTTACTTTCCTGTCTTCCTCATAAAACAAGTATTAATAATTCCACGAGACTAAGGATTTTGTCTTAATAACACCCTGCACTGTGCTGAGTAACTGCAGATGGATGGCAGATTCCCCAGATGCCACACATGCCAGGCCTCCTCCTCCAGCCCCGCTGGTTACTTCCCTTCCCAGCCAAGCATGGGCTTCACCTTGCTCCTCTCTGTGTTGTCCCAACAGACTCTGATGTGCTCCTCCATTCTGTCTGCATGTTCTCGGCTGGCCGGCAGAGCCTCAAAGCGCTGAGTTCTCGCTCAGGGCTAGATGGGATGCCCCCTGCTCTCTAACATCTCCCCAGCTGCAGGGGTTAGAACTGAGGACAGCAGCACGGAAGAGACAGAAGCAGTCCAGCTTCCGCAGCTAGACTGGCAAACCCACAGCCTAGAGTCGTATTGTTTTCTTTTTCCTAATTGAGTATAACATACATACAACAAAATGCCCTACTTCTAAGGTTCCAACTCAAGAGGTGTTTTTAAGAACAGAAGTCAGCATGTGTGTGTATCCCAGGGGCAAAGCAGATAATCCTGCTGTACCTCATGCATTGGGAGGAGAGTAGGGCAAGACTGTTTGCAAAGACCATGATTCTGTATCTCCCATTGGAGACAGAGCATTCTACGGGTACCAATGACATTCATATACAGCGGAAACTAAGCAGAGAAAAGGAGTGTCAGTGCTTATTTAAATGTTTACCATGCATGCTGAGTTATGAAGTCCAGCAAGTCTGTAAAGAACATACTCAACTGTATCAACATCTGTTGCATTCACCCTTTGAATTTTAATTCTATCACACTGCAGTGTCTGGATACGCTCCCTGCTCACCGCTGCCTACCACCCCAACCCCTCCACCCAGGGCCAGCTGGAGACGCAGTTCTCTCCTGTGTCAACTACTCAAGAGGTGCTCACGCAGAACCAACTGGCCTCACCCCATAAACCGCTCCTCATGTCAGCTCGGTGCCCCAAGACTTACATAGCCTAAGTGGTTCCCTTCAATCAGGAGTAGGTGACAAAGATGTTCTCCTCACCCCAAACTTGGTGGTCAGGCTCCTCTGAGCCGCCTTCTCCACTTTCCACTCACGGAGCCCTGTGCTCTGTTCCCAGGCTATAAACCCCTACTTGTCGTTACTGTTGAGCTCTCTCCTGTCCTCCTCTCTCCTACTGTGACAGTCTCAAAGCCTGTCTCAGGAGTTCTGAATATTAATACATTCCTTAGTATACTCCTTATCATCTAAAAAATGCCAGAATAGTTCTTTTTACACATGGGTCAGCAGACATTTAGTTGATACCTACAAGGTGCCTGGCACTGAGCAGGATATAGGGACTCCCTGGGTCCAGGAGAGAGACATAGTCGTGGCCTCTTGGACTTCCAATCTTGATGGGGGTTATGTGGCTAAAGAGACTGTTCCCATAACCAGCTTCTCCATTCTTTGCTGTGCCTTTTAAAGCCACAGCACTGTTTTCTCAGGAATGCAAACACACGGGACTGGGCTAAGCTAGGCTATTTTTACTTCCTGCGGCTGCCTGAGGAAGAGACTTATTACAAACCTGGCTCCCAGGCCTGCCCCTCAGAGCTGTGTGAGGAGCCCACACCTTCTTACTTACCCATCCACCCTCTGAACAGATCCGGACTTTTTGCATATCTGTGGGGCCGTCCTCCAGTTCCCGGCTCTGAATCTCTTCTTCTTCTTCCTCTTCTTTCAGGGTCAAATTGAGAGGGGAGGCTGTGGATGCCATCTCTGCAAGCAAGATTCAGTTCAGAAAATTCAGGTGCTAGTGTGAACTCTTCAAAGCCTGTGAAGGGGGCAGCTCAGGTACACAAACCTTTTTAGCCCCAGGACAGTTTGGGGAAACAAGCGAAAAGGAAGAGCCAGGTCTGGGGAGGAAGGGCTTCAAGGAAAGCACCAGGAAGCTGAAGGTGACATTTAGTTATGAAAAGAAGAGGGCTGCAGGCAGTCAGCATACCTGGCTGTCTTCAAATATTTAAAAAACTGGGAGAGAGACCAGGCTGGTTCTGTAGAGACCCAAGGGCATAACAGGTTGGTGGGTAAACATTCCAGGACGTTTTAAGAACGCATCAAAAGGCAGAACTTCCTCACAGCCAGTGCCACCCAGACACGGACTCAGCAGCAGCTGTGTCGGCTTCCTGTCAATGGAGGCATTTGAACTCAGCGCACTCGCTCAACTGGGTTGTTCCTACAGGGCCAGTTCAGTGTCAGGAGGTTGGTTGGCCCAGAAGACCTGGATTTTCCAGTCGAAGGTTTTGTCCATGAGCCAGGTCAGAAAATAGAGTCATTCTGCCTTAAGTGGCTTTCCAAGCCCAGGACCCTTAGTGAAGAGTACTGCTCGGATACCCAAGAAGACGCAGAAATCACGGGGGTCTGGGGCCCACCCCCCTCCGGACCGCGAATTCTCTTTCGCCCAGCCCCTAGGCCAGTACGAAGGCCGCGCTCCTGCCCTCTAGGGGCGCGGGCAATTCCTAGGTGTGGAGTGAGCGTGCATCCTGTGGGCCGCATCCTCCCAGGCTTCCAAAGAAAAGATCCTTCCGGAGTTCAAAGTCCGCTTCTTCGGCATTTTCAAAAAGGACGGGCAAACGCAGCAACACACGTCTGGGGCGGGCGAAACCGGCTTCAGCGTCCCGGAGCTGCGGCCAGAACGCGGCCACGGCCTCCCGGGCCGGCTCCCGCGGCGGGGCGCCACCCCACGGCGAAGGTGCGGCTCGGAGCCCGCCCCGCCGCCCCGGGCGCGCTCGGGCCGCGCCCGCCGTCTGTCCCGCGGCCCTCTCCCCGCGGCCCGCCCGGCCCGCCTCCCCGCCGCCGCCCCCGGCCCCGGCGCACCTGCCGAGCGG
>ML660219.1:4622692-4784537 GCA_007570785.1 Antilocapra americana | reverse complement strand
GAAGGGCCCCTCTCCAGAGCTCCAGATGCCCCCCTCGCCGCTTCACGGGCTCGAAGGGCCCCTCTCCAGAGCTCCAGATGCCCCCCTCGCCGCTTCAAGAGCTCGAAGGGCCCCTCTCCAGAGCTCCAGATGCCCCCCTCGCCACTGCTGGCCATTGAGTAGTGAGCATGGAGCTCAGGAACCTTTTGTTCCTTCTTCATTACGGTGAAACCATGAAATAGTAACACGTTTATGATACAGAATTTAATGTCTATACTTTAGAAGACAAGACATGCTTCATTATATGTAGATGACATTCAGCAAGGTAGTAGGATACAGGGTTTAAGATTTAGAAATTTGTTACATTTTTTACACTACCTGTGAAATATCAGAAGTGAAGTGAAGTCACTCAGTTGTGTCCGACTCTTTGTGACCCCCATGGAGTATAGCCCGCCAGGCTCCTCCGTCCATGGGATTTTCCAGGCAAGAAAACTGGAGTGGGGTGCCATTTCCTTCTCCAGGGGATCTTCCCGACCCAGGGATCGAACCCAGGTCTCCTGCATTGTAGGCAGACGCTTTTACTGTCTGAACCACAAGGGCAAGAAGGATAAAGTAAAAAATCCCTTTAAAAATTACATCCAAAGGAAAAAACTACTCAGGAATAAACCTATCCAAGGAGTTGAAAGGCTTGAGAACTATGAAACACCGATGAAGGAAACTGAACATGATTCAAAGAAATGGAAAGACATCTCACGCCCTTGACTCGAGCAATTAATATCATTAAAATGGCTATATTACCCAAAGCGACCTATAGATTCAATGCGATCTTTATCAAATTACCCATGACAGTTTTCACAGAACTTGAAGAAATAATCCTAAAATTTACATGGAACAACAAAAGATCTACAACTGCCAAAGTGAACATGAGGAAAAAGAATGAGCCTGGAGGCATCATCCTCCCAGACTTCAGTCAATACTACAAAGCGGCAGTAATTCAAACACTGATTTTGGAACAGAGACAGACACACAGATCAAAGGAACAGAATAGAGAGCCAAGAAATAAACCCACACAACTTTAGTCAATTAATCTTCAGTAAAGAAGGCAAGAATATAAAATAAAAGACAGTCTCTTTAGCAAGTAGTATTGGGGAAATTGAACATCTGCATGGAAATCAATGAAGTTAGAATCCTCCCTCGTGCCATACCCACAACTCAAAATGGGTTAGAGACTGCAATATGACATGGCACCATATTCCTAGACGCGAACACAGGCAAAACATGCTCTGACCTAAATTGCACCAAGGATTCCATAAGTCAGTCTCCCAAGACAATAGAAATAAAAGAAAAAAAAATAAATGAAACCTAATCAAACTTAAAAGCTTTTGCAAAGCAAAGGAAACCATAAATAAAATGAAAAGACAACCCATAGAATGGGAAAAAATATTTGCAAACAATGCTACTAACAAGAGATTAATTTCCCAGGTAAACAAACCGGCTCAAAAACTAAAAAAAAAAAAAGAAAACAACCTAAAAAAAAAATATGCAGACGATCTAAAGAGACGTTTCTCCAAAGAAGACATATAGATTGTCAATAGGCACATGAAAAGATGCTCAGCATCAATAATTACTAAAGAATTACAAATGGAAACTACAATGAGGCATCACCTCAGACCAGTCAGAATAGGCATCCTCAAAAAGTCTACAAATAATAAATATTGGGGAGAGTATAGAGAAAAGGGATCCCTCCTACAGTCTTACTAGGAATGTAAATTGGTGTAACCACTATGGAAAATAGCCACTATGGAGTTCCTTAAAAAACTAAAACTAGAACTACCATATGACCCAGCCATCCCACTCCTGGGCATATGTTTGGAGAAATCTATAATTCAAAAAGACACACACACCCCCAGTGTTCACTGCAACATTGTTTACAGTAGCCGAGACAGGGAAGCTACCTAAATGTTCACGTATAGATGAATTGATAAAGAAAATGTGGTACATATTACACAATGGAATATTACTCAGCCATTAAAAGGATGAACTAACTCCATGCTGAAATATAGAAGGACCCAGAGATTGACAGATTGAGTGAAATAAATCAGACAGAGAAAGACAAATATCATATGGTATCACTTATATGTAAAATCTTAAAAAAAATGATACAAATGAACTTATTTACAAAATTGTTGTGGTTCAGTTGCTCAGTCATGTCTGACTCTTTGTGACACCATTGACTGCAGCTTCCTTGTCCTTCAGTATCTCCCAGAGTTTGCTCAAATACATGTTTACTGAGTTGGTGATGCTATCTCACCATCTCATCCCCTGCTCCCTCTTCTCCTTCAGCCTTCAATCTTTTCCAGCATCAGGATCTTTTCCAATGAGTCAACTTCTCACATCAGATGGCCAAAGTATTGGAGCTTCAGCTTCAACATCAGTCCTTCCAATGAATATTCAGGATTGATATTCTTTAGGATTGACTGGTTTGATATTGGGATCCAAGGGGTTCTCCAAAGTCTTCTCCAACCTCACAGTTCAAAAGCAGCAGTTCTTCAGTGCTCAGCCTTCTTTATGGTCCAACTCTCACATCCATACATGACTACTGGAAAAACTGTAGCTTTGGCTATATGGACCTTTGTCAGCAAAGTAATGTTTCTGCTTTTCAATATGCTGTCTAGGTTGGTCATCTTATTTCTTCCAAGGAGCAAGTATCTTTTAATTTCATGGCTGCAGTCACAATCTGCAATGATTTTGGAGCCCCCCAAATAAAGTCTCTCACTGTTTCCAGTGTTTTCCCATCTATTTGCCATGAAATGATGGGACAGGATGCCATGATCTTAGTTTTTTGAAAGTTGAATTTTAGGCCAGCTTTTTCACTCTCCTCTTTAACTTCACAAAAACTCTTTAGTTCCTCTTCACTTTCTGCATATGAGTTCTGTCATCTGCATATCTGAAGTTATTCATACTTATCCCAGATATCTTGATTCCAACTTGTGCTCCGTTCAGCCCCATATTTTACATGGTGTACTTTGCATAGAAGCTAACTAAGCAGACAACATACAGTCTTAATGTACTCTTTTCCTAATTTTGAAACAGTCCATTGTTCCATGCCCAGTTCTAACTGTTGCCTCTTGACCTGCATACAGGTTTCTCAGGAGACAGGTAAGGTGGTCTGGTTTTTCCATCTCTTTGAGAATTTTCCAGTTTGTTGTGATTTATACAGTCAAAGCCTTTAGTGTAGTCAATGAAGCAGCAGTAGAAGTTTTTCTGGAATTCCCTTGCTTTCTCTATGATCCAATGAATGTTGGCAATTCGATCTCTGATTCCTCTACATTTTCTAAGTCCAGCTTGAACATGTGTAAGTTCTCAGTTCACATACTGTTGAAGTCTAGCTTGAAGAAATTTGAATATTACTTTGATAGTATGTGACATGAGCGTAACTGTGCAGTAGTTTGAACATTCTTTGGCATTGCCTTTCTTTGGGATTGGAATGAAAACTGACCTTTTCCAGTCCTGTGGCCATTGCTGAGTTTTCTAAATTTGATGGCATATTGAGTGTAGCACTTTCACAGCATCATCTTTTAGGATCTGAAATAGCTCAATGGGAATTTCATCACCTCCACTAGCTTTGTTTGTAGTGATGCTTCCTAAGGCCCACTTGACTTCACATTCCAGGATGTCTGGCTCTAGGTGAGTGATCACACCATCATGATTATCTGGGTTGTGAAGATCTTTTTGTATACTTCTGTGTTTTCTTGCATATCTTCTGCTTCTGTTAGGTCCATACCATTTCTGTCCTTTATCGAGCCCATCTTTGCATGAAATGTTCCCTTGGTATCACTAATTTTCTTGACAAGATCTCTAGCCTTCCCATTCTGTTGTTTTCCTCTATTTCTTTGCATTTATCACTGAGGAAGGCTTTCTTATCTCTCCTTGCTATTCTTTGGAACTCTGCATTCAGATGGGCAAATCTTCCCTTTTCTCCTTTGCCTTTTGTTTCTCTTCTCTTCTCAGATATTTGTAAGGCCTCTTCAGACAACTTTTTTGCCTTTTTGCATTCCTTCTTCTTGGGGATGGTTTTGATCACTGCCTCCTCTACAACGTCATGATCCTCCATCCATAGTTCTTCTGACACTCTATCAGATCTAATCCCTTGAATCTATTTGGCACTTCCACTGTATTATCATAAGAGATTTGATTCAGATCATAACTGAATGGTGCAGAGGTTTCCCCTACTTTCTTCAATTTAAGTCTGAATTTTGCAATAAGGAGTTCACGATCTGAGCCACAGTCAATGCCCTGTCTTGTTTTTGCTGACTGTATAGAGCTTCTCCATCTTTGACGGCAAAGAATATAATCAGTCTGATTTGGATATTGACCATCTGGTGATGTCCATGTGTAGAGTCTTCTCTTGTGTTGTTGGAAGAGGGTGTTTTTTATGACCAGTATGTTCTCTTGGCAAAACTGTTAGCCTTTGCACTGCTCATTTTTTACTCCAAGGCAAAATTTGCTTGTTACTCTCAGTATCTCTTGACTTCCTACTTTTGCATTCCAAACCCACATGATGAAAAAGACTCCTTTTTTGGTATTAGTTCTAGAAGGTCTTGTAGGTCTTCATAGAATCATTCAACTTCAGCTTCTTTGGCATCAGAGGTTGGGGCATAGACTTGGATTACTGTGATATTGAATGGTTTGCCTTGGAAACAAACAGAGATCATTCTGTGTTTTTGAGATTGCACCCAAGTACTGTATTTTGGACTCTTTTGTTGACTATGAGGTCTACTCCATTTCTTCTAAGGGATTTTTGCCCACAATAGCAGATATAATGGTCATCTGAATTAAATTCGTCCATTCCAGTCCATTTTAGTTCACTGATTCTTAAAATGTCGAGGTTCACTCTTGCCATCTGCTGTTTGGCCATTTCCAATTCACCTTGACTCATGGACCTAGCATTCCAGCTTCCTATGCAATATTGCTTTTTGCAGTACTGGACCTTGCTTCCCCACCAGTCACATCCACAGCTGGGCATTGTTTTCACTCAGGCTCAGCCTCTTCCTTCTCTCTGGAGCAATCTCTCTGCTCTTCTCCAGTAGCATTTTGGGCACCTACTGGCCTGGGGAGTTCATCTTTCAGTGTCATATCTTTTTGACTTTTCATATATCCATGGGATTCTCAAAGCAAGAATACTGAAATGTTTTGACATTCCCTCCTCCAGTGGACCACATTTTGTCAGAACTCTCTACCAAGACAGTAAGGTCTGTCTTGGTGACCTTACATGGCATGGAAATTTTAGAAGAAGAGAGGAATATAGTTGATGAGTACTCATACTTAACCTTTGAAAAAATGAAAACTGGTTAAGAATTTGTTGCAATCCTGTTATAAGAAAGCAGTGTTTTCAAGATTTTGTAGATAGAAAGCTCTTTTTTTTGTCTTTATGAACTGCACACAAAAAAAATCACAACCCCTGTGTTTCATTTACTGCAAACATTTTTGGAGAGGTCTGTCCAGTCTTCGGCAACTTTCTTAACTGTGCCCTCTTAATTTATGGTGAGTGTGTGGCTCCCAGCAGTTGTTTTTGTATAAAATACTAACTCTGCCCTTAGCCTTTGGTTGCTTGATTTTGGTGTGAGAATTTGACTCAGGCTGACCTGGCCCATTCTCTGGGACTTAGACCAAGAGTTGAGGAGCACATTCCTCTCATGGACCTGTTGACTCACGCTGGGTAGCTGTGGACAGTCAGAGTCTGCGTGGTAGGCTGTGAGCAGAGAAGAGAGTGGTGAAGACCTGGAGAGAGCAGGAAGTCAGTGGTCAGAGCAGAGACCTGGGAGAGAGAGGTTCCTGTCTGAGTTATGAGCAATTTTCTAGTTTCTGGAGGTAGTTCTTGAAGTCAGGCTGTGTGTCTGACCTATGTTAGGTAGTTCTTCATATTTATCAAAGTGTCCTCCTTTTTGCTTAATTTAACCATGTATTATAGAGGACCTGAAAAATGTGGCATTTATGAGTGACTTAACTGTACAATAAACCTTAAATTCGTTCTTATTCCAAAGGGTTCAGTATTAACCTGTTATAAACTATTATGGTTCTTATGATGTTGGTATGGCTACATCACTATGTGCTGTGTGACAAGTTTTCTTTCTTTCTTTCTCTTTTTAAAAAATTTTGCTTTTCTATCTTTACCACAGAAACTTTGCTTAGCCTTCATTTAGACATTTGTCACTTTTGTTGTTGTTCAGTCACACAGTCGTGGACCACAGCATGCCAGGCTTCCCTGTCCTTCACCATCTCCTGGAGCTTGCTCAAACTCATGTCCATTGAATTGGTGATGCCATCCAATCATCACATCCTCTGTCATCCCCTTCTCCTCCTGCTTTCAATCTTTCCCAGCAGCAGGGTCTTTTCCAATGAGTCAGCTCTTCGCATTAGGAGGCCAAGGTATTGGCATTTCAGCTTTAGCATCAGTCCTTCCAATGAATATTCAGGGTTGATTTCCTATCACATACATATTACATTCTCTTCAGCTGTTCTGAGACAATTAAAAACCTATTCCTTTTGGGCACTGATGCAGTCATGAACACAAACAAATTTGGTCACTGGTCACCCAGATCATCCCAAATATGCTTATATTAATTTTTAAAAGAGCAACTCGTAAATTCTTTTGGAGAAACAGCATACATTCTTTTAGAGAAGCACTGACTAATGGACTGCATGGCAAGAATATCTTTTAATATGTCCTCAGGCAAGGACTGCCCTCAGCATTGTGTTTTGATCATAATAAAACCAGGTCCTGATGACAAGCAAGGCCAGAGGCATCAATGCTCTTGGCCCTAGACCCTGGCTCCTATCTTGACTTCTGTGCCTCCAGCTCTTCCTCAACAGAGGTCTTCTTTGCACAAAGGCCCATTGTTCCCTGCAGTCCTCCTATACCTCACCCCCGACTTGAGGTGCAGAAGCCTGGTGTTGGATACTACACCACCATTATCACCTGGCAGATCTCCAGAAGTTACCCATGGTGAGCTAGTCAAGTCCAGGCAGGAAGGCTTAACCCAAGTACCACTGGATCGGTTTCCAGCGCCTGACTTTAACTCATTCATACAAAAAGTGAGGCCAATAATACTTATTAGGCATAAATAGGCATCCTTTGGAATTCATGTAGCTTATTTACTTAAATAAAGTTCATGGAGTCAGCTGTCACTAGTAAGGATTTAATGGACCCACAGGAATATTTGTCTCACTGGTGTATTGCTTGAGTCATGCTACTGTGTTGGGTCATCCACTGGGACTCCCTTAGAGGTCTGCCTTTGCACTGAACTGAATAAAGTGGAAAAGGCAGAAGTTCATAATCTGGAGAATGAGTTTGTAATATTTCATCATCTCAGAAAGTTGTAAATCTGCTCTCTCTTGTTCCAGTTTTTGTCAGTATGTTTTGTTGCTACTCATCTGTCTTAGATTTGCCTTGAAAGATCAAATTAGGTGACAGTAACAGGGTGCATTTTCATTACCTTAAGTTTCATACAGCTCAAATGACACTTGGTAATCTTGTAAAACCGCCTCTGCTAAATCTTGCCAACCAGTTGAAGTGGTGTGCTCATTTTAGCAATGGAAACAAGTTTCCAGAAAGACTGCTGCACAATGCTTCTACCACCTACCTGCTGCCTCCTTGTTTTTCTCTTTCCAGCTCTCTTTCCAATTTGGAACAAATTCAGCAGTTTCACAATTCACGCACAACCCCATTCTGTGAAAAGAAGGAAAAAAACTTTTATCCAAAGTAGTTGAATGTGACAATTCATATTCAACATATTTACAGAGATAGTTTCTCAGATAATTTGAATCAAATATTTATACTCTGGCTTATTTATTATTTATAATTTTGTTTTCAACTTTGAAAAGGTTTGTATGTCTAGTTGAACTTAGGGTTGTCCATCCTTGTCAAAAAGACTCTAGGTAGCTATTTTTTATGAAGTTTTACTTTTTTTATTTTTATGGATGGGGAAAGAGCAAACAAAATCACACTGCTAAAAAGCTAAGGTCAAAAACAACTAAGAGGATTTTGAAGGCTGCCCAGATGAGAGGGCACAAAAGACAACTATAGAGATGGGCTGGGGCTACAAGTAATGGCCAAGGCATAAATACAGTAGTAAGGACTGATAAGCAGGAAATAATGGAGAAATGGGGGTGGAGCTGCTGGGGTGCTAGTGAGCGGGCCGAGTAAAGAGACAATAGGCAGTCGCCTCTTCCTTAGGGCTTGTATCACGGGTTCAGTAGAGCTCCCAGCTCCCTTGAAAAGTCCTGAGCTGTTAAGGGAGGAGACAGTGGCTAAGCTCCCGTGACGCGTCTTGCAGTTCGCACCCTCCCACTGTCCTAAATGACGGAATGGATCGCACTCCGTGGAAATTCTGTACTCCGTGTGTCGTGTGTCTAGATCACCTCCCCAAGCTCTCAAAGCTGGGGTACAGAAGGGCAGTGTGGGATGCAGCAGAGCGGGTGGGTAATGGAGTGAAGCAGAGGTCAGAATCCCCACGGCACCGGGAAGGGGGCAGGCACATTGCGCTGCAATGAGGGACTTGTCTGTCTAAGGAGGGGAGCCAGGTAACGTCTCCTGCTCAGATGTTCTTTCTTGATTCCAGATGCCACAGATAGGAGACCTTGAATTACTTGTGTACTGAAGTGGCTTAAAGGCTCTCTGAGCAATGACGGATTACGAAGGCGATGGCAAAATTAGAGTAAAGAAGCATCCTAGTTGAAGCACGGTCATTGGCAGAGAGCAAACTGGTCAACGTGAAAATGATCTTTGGATACACCATCAATGTGTTTTCCAGCCTTTAGTCATTTTAGTTACTTAAAATCTTCATTTTATAATTCATTTTAACAATTTCATAATTAATTAATAGTTTTTAGTCAATTATTTTTGTAAATTCCAATATGGTGAAAGAAACTAAATTTCAGCTATTGATGGGTTACTGAAATAAATTATGTAAGTTGACAACAAAGTAGGCTTGTTTCAATTTCTGCAGAAAAATTTATATTTATGTACATCAAAAAGAATGAGAAAGACTAGATATTAAACCGCTCACAGCAGTCGCCTCCCTCACTTCATTCAGATCTCTGCTGCAATGTTCTTCCTCAGAGAGTCCTCCCCGACTCTGTGTAACAAAGCTTTCATTTCTTCCTGGCTCTTTTTCCTCCTTGGCATTATGCTTACTTATCTGCGTAGTGCCTGTCTTCCCCTGGATCATGTAGCTCCACACTACAAAGGGGTTTTGTTTTTCTTGTTTTCTTTATCCTGATTTCTGTCCTAGTGCTTAGGATAGTGTCTGGAACTCTGAAATGTGTGTTGTACTGATGATGGAAGATGAATGAATGAACTTGCATAAATGGAAAACGCTGTAGCATAGTTAGAACAATGGTACTTCCTTTCGGTTCAGAGTAGAATCATGCTCCAACTGGCTTTGTTTGCTAAGTAAATAGGGTGCTTGAGCTAGCCGAGGGAAGGATTTTCCGAGAATATAAGGACCTAGTCATGCTTCGAACTGTGTCCAGCTGGGGCACCAAGCTATGAGCCACCCACTGTGATATTCACTTGAATTCCAATCGTTTGGGAAAAGGGAGGCTTGTGATTCTGCCCTCCAGGTGTCGCTGCTTTTATGGGGTACGGTACAAGGCACGTGGTGCCCCCCACCCCCTCCAGCACTGGAGTCGCTTATTTATTAATTGGCTAGGATTTCCTTCAAGGCTTTGGAAACAGTGACAGCGCAGCTGAGTGATTCAAACCACAGGATTTACTTTGGGTGTTCCTGTATCTTAATCCTTACCCACTAAGGCCAGCCAACCGTATGTTATCTGTTTGTTTCAAACATGAAGGAATATTAATGCTTCCTGGAATCTAAAGAACATTATATGAAGTAATTAGCTCATGTTTCAAATTGTTTCACATTTATCAGTATCATTATTTTGAAATAGACTCCTTCAAAGAGCCAGAGAAAGCTATAAGCCAAAAATACAAAGCTTATAACTTGTCTTCTTACTCATTTACTCCCCTCAGGAATGGGCCTGCCCTGTGGGACTTACTTATTCAGAAGTGTTTGTTGAGCTTTCACTGGATACAGTTCCCTGTTGGGCATTATCTGAGAACAGAAAGAAGGTAGAGGCTTTTTCTTGCCCAACAGGAGGATCCATTTGTTTGAAAGGGTCTCTGGAGCAGACAGAAACATTGTTAACACTGCATATTTCTGATAATGTATTTGTTCGTGGCTTACTAATGGATCTGATAGATCACTAATCCTGAAAGGAAAGATTCTGTAGTTCATATGTAATACTGACTCTTCAAATACCTTGGGTAACCCCCTCAGCCTATAGTGTCTGAGAACTCTGGAGAACCAAAGACAGAAGAATATTCTTTAACTGGTCCTTGCATTCGCATGTTATTGCCATCATGCCCAAATGCCCTTACAATAGTAAAGGTGGTTGAAGATTTAATCCACATCCACTTTTCCAATAAAACTTTTGTGGCTAGGATCAGTTCAAACAAATTTTGTTTGTTTTTTAACTTCCATAAAACATCGTACCAAAATTAACGCTGTTAATAGGCATTTTCAGTGTGGTAAAGAACTATCACGTTACTATGAACAGAAATTAGATCCCCGTCATAGATCACAACCTTCTCGTGGCAAAGGGCTGTGCGTGACTCAGTGAGGCTATGAGCCATGTCATGCAGAGCCACTCAAGGTAGGCGGGTCCTAGTGAGGGGCTCGGGCAAACCGTGGTCCCCTGGAGAAGGAAAGGGCAGCCCACTCCAGGATTCTTGCCTGGAAAACCCCTTGGACAGTATGTCAGAAGGTGTCCAATATGCTATGGGGGAAGAACAGAGGGCAGTCACCAGTAAGAAAGAAGCGGCCGGGCCAAAGTGGAGACAAGACTCAGCTGTGAACGGATCTGGTGGGGAAGGTGAAGTCCAGCGCTGCATAGCAATGATATTGCATATGAATGGTAGTCCGTGAATCAAGGTAACTGGACGCGGTCAAGAGGCAGATGGCAAGAGTGAACATCAGCATCTTAGGAACCAGTGAGCTAAAATAGACCGGAACGGGTGAATTTAACGCAGATGACCATTATATCTACTGTTGTGGGCAGGAATCCCTTAGAAGGAATGGAGTAGCTCTCATAGTCAACAGGAGTCTGAAATGCAGTAGTTGGGTGCAGTCTCAAAAAACGACAGAATAATCTTCATTTGCTTTCATGGCAAACCTTCAACATCACAGTAGTTCCTGACTATGCCCCAACTACTAATGCCAAAGAAGTTGTAGTGGACCAGTTCTACAAAGAGCTACAACACCTTCCAGAACTAAAGCAAAACAAAACAAAAAAAACCAGATGTCCTTTTCATCAGAGGGGACTGGATGCAAAAGTAGGAAGGTAAGAGATACCCAGAAGAACAGGCAAGTTTGGCCTTGGAGTAAGAAATCAAGCGGAGGAAAGGCTAAAAAACAGGGCAAAAGAATTTCGTCAAGAGAATATTCTGGTCATAGCAAACACTCTTTTCCAAAAACACAAGAGATGAGTCCACACATGGACATCACCAGATGGTCAATATCAAAATCAGATTGATTATATTCTTTGCAGCCAAATATGGAGAAGCTCTATACAGTCAGTGTAAACAAGACCTGGAGCTGACTGTGGCTCAGAACCTGAGTTCCTTATTGAAAAATTCAGGCTTAGATACATGAAAATAGGGAAAACCACTGGGCTATTCAGGTATGACCTAAATCAAACCCCTTATGATTATGCAGTGGAGGTGACAAATAGATTCAAGGGATTATATCTGGTAGGCAGAGTGTCTGAAGGACTGTGGAGGAAAGTTTATAACATTGTACATGAGGCAATGACCAAAACAATTCCCCCAAAAAAGAAGTGCAAGAAAGCAAAATGGTTGAGGAGGCTTTATAAACAGCTGAGGAAAGAAAAGAAGCAAAAGACAAGGGAGGGAGGGAAAAATGTATTTAACTGAGTGCAGAGTTCCAGAGAACAGCAAGGGGAAATAAGTGAACCATGCAAAGAAATAGAGGAAGACAATTAGAATGGGAAAAGCTAGAGATTTCTTTAGGGAAATTGCAGGTATCAGGGACATATTTCATCTAAGGATGGGCACAATAAAGCACAGAAAAGGTAAGGACTAAACAGAAGCAGAAGATATTAAGAAGAGTGGGCAAGAATACACAGGACAGCTATACAAGAAAGGTCTTAATGCCCCAGATAACCACAGTGGTTTGGTTGCTAACCTAGAGCCAGACATCCTGGAGCATGAAGTTGAGTGGGCCGTAGGGAACACACTACAAACAAAGCTAGAGGAGGGGATGGAATTCCAGTTGAGCTATTTACAGCCCTGAAAGATGACCCTGTTAAAGTGCTGCAATCAATATTTCAGTGAATTTGGAAAATTCAGCAGAGGCCACAGGACTGGAGAAGGTCAATTACCATTCCAGTCACAAAGAAGGGCAATGCCGAAAAACATTGATTTCACAGCGCTTGTTTCACATGCGACCAAGGTTGTGCTCAAATCCTTCTAGTTGGACTTCAGCGGTAGGTGGACGGAGTACTTCCAGGTGGGTTTCGATGGAGCAGAGGAACTGGAGATCAAGTTGCCAATATTTGTTGGATCCTGAAGAAAGCAAGGGAATTCCAGAAAACACCAACTTCTGCTCCCTTGACTCTAAAGCGTTTGACTGTATGGATAATGCATGGTGGGAAATTCTTCGAGAGACGGGAACACCAGACCACCTGACCTGTCTCCTGAGAAACCTCTATGCAGGTCAGGAAGCAGCAGTTAGAACTGGACACCTGTCTGGTTCAGTACTGGGAAACGAGAATGACAAGGCTGTATACTCTCACTCTGCTGATTCAGCTTCTGTGTGGGGTACACAATGCAAAGTGTATGTGGGGTACACCATGCAAAGCTGGATGGATCACAAGCTGGAACCAGGATTGCCGGGAGAAGTAGCAATAAACTGAGACCTGCAGCTGACACAGAAAGTGAAGAGGGACTGAAGAGCCTCTTGCTGGTGAAGGAGGAGCGTGAAGAAGCTGGCTCGAATCTCAGCACCCAAAACACTAAATTCATGGCATCTAGTCCCACCACCTCATGGCAAATAGAGAGGGAAACAGTGGAAACGGTGACAGATTCTATTTTCTTGGGCTACCAAATCATTGCAGATGGTTACTGCAGCCCTGAAATAGAAAGGTGCTGCTCCGTGGAAGGAAAGCTTTGACAGACCTAGACAGCATATTCAAAAGCAGAGACATCATTTTACTGACTAAAGTGCGTATAGTCAAAGATACGGTTTTTCCAGTAGTTGTGTATGGATGTGAGAGCTGGACCATAAAGAAGGCTGAGCACTGAAGAACTGATTTGTCGTGTTGTAGGAGATTTTGAAAGTCTCTTTGACTGCAAGGACATCAAACCAGTCAATGCTAAAGGAAATGAACCTGG
The DNA here is from genome assembly GCA_007570785.1 of Antilocapra americana. Taxonomy (NCBI): domain Eukaryota; kingdom Metazoa; phylum Chordata; class Mammalia; order Artiodactyla; family Antilocapridae; genus Antilocapra; species Antilocapra americana. Next base: position 4,771,081 of record ML660219.1, on the reverse strand, counting down.
AAGAAATGAACATTGACATCCTAAAGGAAATCCTAAAGGAAATGCACATTGAAAAGACTGTTTCTGAAGCTGAAGCTCCAGTACTTTGGCCACCTGATGCAAAGAGCCAACTCATCGGAAAAGCCCCTGATGCTGGGAAAGACAGATGGCAAAAGGAGAAGGGGATGACGGAGGAAGAGATGGTTAGATAGCATCACTGACTCAATGGAGCTGACTTAGAGCAAACCTCAAGAGACAGTGAAGGACAGGGAAGCAAGCTGCGGCCCTGGGGTGGTGAAGAGACAGACACGACTCAGTGACTGGACAACAGCAAGAAAAAGCTGTGACTCTAGGAAGCTCTTGGATTCAGAAAAATACATTTGTCCTTCCTCTAGCTAGTAGAAGTATGAAGAGTTAAAGAGGTTGAAAGTATTTTCTTTGAGGATTTTCTAGGCTTGGCTTGCATAAACTTTCAGGCACACTACGTGAGCCTCTCATGTCCACGCTGTCGCAAAAGCCCTGCACGTGTCAAAGACCAATACCTGACTCGCACTTCTGAACTCCTGAGGAGGAGAGGAACGCAGCAGAAAATTGTCGTGATCACACTAATATCTGACACGTATGATTGCTGAAATACACAACTCGCGCTTTATTCATTTTATCATCATGACTCACATGTGGGGTAGGAACTATTATTCACCAAGTCACAGATGAGGACGTGGGGACTTAGTTGGGTGAGACAGTTTGCCCTGTACTGTATCGTAGTAGGACTTAGGACTGGGGTTTTGACTTGAGTCAGTTTGACTTTGGAACCTGAGGCTTTCAGTCACTATGTGTGTGTCTGGACACCTCTAGCTGGTTATACTTTTGGGAATTAAATGTACAAGAGGAGTTAAAAATGATGCCATTAAAACTTTATTCAGTGGAGGTGTGAGAGATGCTGCAGTTAAACGCTATTTATAATACATTATAACCTGTATGGTTTTTTGCTATATGTTTAAATATTAATATATCATTTTTTTAGATTAAAAAAATCAGAAAGGCATATACAAAATGGGATATTGTTCAACCATAAAAAGAAGAAAATATTGCCATTTACAACAGTATGAATGGATCTCAAGGACATTATTCGAAGTGAAAGCCATAGTTCAGCTCAGTTCAGTCGCTCAGTCATGTCTGACTCTTTGCAGCCCCATGAACCGCAGCATTATACACTTTAAAATTGTACAGTTTTTTTTTCAATCATTCCTCAAAAAATCTAGGAGAAAAATTTGTTTTACAGAGTGTCAGCCTAGCCTGTAATGTGAGTGACTGATCCAGACACAAATATTTCATCTCTGCCTAATTGCGAAAAGTCTCTGTAAATGTTATAAATATTTGCTCATTTTCCATTTCTTCCTTTCATTCTCCTCAGCATTTTATATAATTTTGTAGTTTTACCACAGAATTTTTTCATGTGTTTTGATAGCATGAGTAGAAGACAAAATTACATATGTTTTCTGACTTACATTATTCCCTCTTTTTCTCTCCCTGGCATCCTCCATAACCTGAAGGTACCATCAATAATCTCTCAAACAACCTGATACCTCAATATCCATGATTCTATAGGATGTGACCTAGTGGAAAGGATTTCTGGTAAAATATTTCTTCACTGTTGATTTTTCTAAGTCATTGGAGAGACACTTTTTGCTAGCCCGTGTTTTACATGAAAAACAAAGAATTTGCCAATTCACACACAAGGAGGCTAGGAGAGATTGGTAACTGAGAACACTTCTCATATTATAGAAGTTAAATATGCTTTTCTAGAGCAAGCTTTCATATAAACCATTTCATTTGAAATCTCCAATTTTCGAGTTGGCTTTAGCACAAGTTGTTACTCTATGCCTTTGGGCTTCTGAAGACTCCAATTTTACCAAATGCTCATACATGGGTAAGTTTGTGATTATTAGGCAATTCACTGCCCTGATCTAGTCCAGAGTGAGGGATGAATACTCGCACATGCCCAGTCTCTTAATTAGTGTGTGTTACTGTTAACATATAATATAGCAGTGATCACAGGAGGATTATCCTTTAATAATGATGAAAGTGAGAACAAAGAGAAGGGCTGCACAGATACTTTTAAGCCAAAACGGCACAGGGCACGGAGCCTGGTTACATGTGAGGATGCAAGTCCTCAGGGGCTTGATGATCCGTTCTCTCTGAGTCAGAATGGCTTCCCGGGCTCCAGCCCACTTCCCTGGCCCTTGTAGGCGGTACTGGTAAGGTGTGCATGGCCCAAGGACAATTTCCAGAGCCAGCTTTGGGTCCCACAGACAAAGTGAGAGCAGGTTGGGTTTCACTGCTATTTCAGAGGCAATTTCATCCATGTAATCCACATACTGAACTCTGCGTGCATCACGGGGGCTATTCAGGTATCTGAAACCGGAAGGGGAAACTATTAGAACCTCCATCTCTCCAAGGACAATTACATCTAAACATTAGCTGATGATTTCTCCAAAAAATGAGATATAAAATGTTTTCTTGTTTTCGCTGACCTCAGTGCTTTGTAACAAAATATTCTTACAGTGTTTTTTTTCCCCAACAAATCCCTCCAAGGATCTTGGATATTAATAGGTGGGTTTCAGAAGATTTTTTTTTTCACTTTTTTTTTAAAAAATTTTCTTTACTTTATTGTGTTGGTTTTGCCATACAGTAACATGAAACCACCATGGATCTACACATGCTCCCCCTCCCGAACCCCTCTCCCTTCCAGAAGATTTTTGTCTTTTCTTAAATCTTCTTTGCCCATGAATTTAATTCTCAATTAGGATATAGTCTTATTTGGTTAAATCAGTGGTGATGAATACACTATGGAATATGCTACAAGAATTGTACATATATGTGTGAATTTCATTTTAAATATTACTGAAACACAAACCTTGGCCCTCCTTCTAAACCAAAGTTACTGGATAAGAGATTGTGATTTTTAAAATAAAACCTTTTATTTCTTATAGAGAACATGCTGTGACCTCCACATTGAAGGTCCTCAATAGGTATTTGCTGAATAGAAATAAATTATATCCCCAACACCAGTGGTTGAGAAAAATTTTCCATTAAGAAGATTTGGTACAACCCACAAGCTCCTAACCAAACATTAGAATTTTAATTGGATTCTGTAATGGTCTCCTATCTCATTTCTCATATTGGTTTTTCTTTTCAACACGTTAAAAGAGTGAAACAACCCTTCATCTCATCATATATTTTCAGATGCTTCACATCACTAAGACTGCAGCGCGACACAACTTTATAATTGTATGTTATACAAAGTGGTCCACAGACGCTGAACGAAATTCTCCAGTTTCCAAGTTGGACCATTCTCTACTCATTCCATTCAATAACATCCATGTATGATGTTTACCCATGGTTAAAAGGAAATTAAAAAGTTGATAATTTGAGATCTCATTCAGGCAAATAGACTCAGATTCCATCATGAGAAAAATATAAAGAATGCTTGTGATGCAAACACCTCCACCTAAACACTTTCCACTGACTTCCACCAAGAACCAAATCTCTTACTCTGTTCCAACTTTTATTCTCTTCTTTCTTATGTCAGCCATCATGCCAGTCACTGAAGGTAATTTCTTCAATCCTAGGAAAGACATTTCAAATGTGAAAATGGTTTTTTTGTTGAAAAGGTGTGGTTTGAGGAAGGAATGTGTGAGACGAGGGTCTGTTTGGTAGCGAACATCGTGAGCTAGCACAAAGAGCTGGACTCAGGAGTTGCTCTGGGCGGTCCTGCATCCTCCGTTACATCAGGTGCACGTGCCTTGCACAAAACATGTCTTTAATGACTTCACATCTTGGCTGGCAGACCTCAGATCTCACAAAGAAGAACGAACTGCAGGGAGCTGCATTCAGTAACAAGGCACAAGGTGGTGTGTGTGTAGTAACCAGAGGATTCTCTCGGACTCACTTTTAAATAGTCAGCTACCCTTGTTCATTTATGCTATCACTTAGCTTTTCAATAGCTATTAATGGTGACTCAGTGACTCCTGATTGTCTTCGCTGGATAGAGATTTCTTCTTGATTTTCCATCTTAAATCATGGAAAACACTTTCCCATAATTATTCATTTCTTTAATGAATAATACCCTACATTTCAAGAAGCAGAATCTAGTAGGAACATATGGGAAACACTTTAAAGAAGGAGCAAAGAAATGCGCAGAACTATTGCAATGTGATTGACATCATCTTATTAAGGTATGTTTGACTCTGTCTTCAATCTATTCTAAACCTAAAAGTTATGAATAATAATAATAATAAAAAAAAATTAGCACCGTGGCTAATCTTCATTCATATAATCAACATTCATTGAAGGCTTGCAAAAGACAAATGCTTAATTGTTAATTCTCACCACTCTGCACAATACGCCTAATTATTTCATTTTTATAAGTGAGGAAATTGTGGAGGTCAAGTAATAGGTCAAGACCACGCAGTCAGCATGTGGAGGAGCTGGGTTTAAATCAGAGCTCACTTGATTACAAAGCTCTTGCTCGTTTAATCGTGCTGTGGTCCTATTCCAGTTACTCTATGACTCTGCCATAATTTTCATAACTCACAGTTCACAATTCTGTGACTCTGCTTGTCCTTTTTATATTTTGAACTTGAGAGATAGGCAAAAGAATGCTCCCTGTAGTTGTGGATCACTCCAGAAATATTCTAGAAAGGTTGGAAAGTAGGATAATTGTTATTTCCCATGTGTACTTTAGGCTGAGATCTTTCTTCCCCTGCCCTCATTTCCCATCCTGTGTACCTCACTGATGTGCTTTAAAGAATTATCTGCCAATAAGTTGTCATTTGATATCTTTAGGTAGTAGTTTTTTAATCTTCATTTTCATATGGGAATCCTAAAGATTACATAGCCATCAAACACTGAAGTAAAAAATCTAAAGAGGCAGACTTTCAAATACTGTAAAGGTGAACTTCAGATACGTTTGCAGCAGAAGACTTCTGCAGAGCCTCTGACATCACATTACCTGGATGGTTATCTTTTGTAAACATGTGAAAGGTCACAACATACCTTTGAAGACATGTACAGCCCATCGGCTCTGGAGTTCTGATGTGGGAATAGTGGCTCCAACTGGCTGGAGGATGCCAATGAAAGCTAGCGTTGGTTTTTCTAGCTCAGGAGGGAAAACAAATTTATACATGGAATGCTGGATGTCCAGAACTGTTGAATTATTTTCCAAAAATGGGAACGAATACGTGTATCCTGTGGCGAAGATTATAACATCAACGTCCTCTTCTGTGCCGTCCTCGAAGACGGCTGATGACTCTGTGAACTTTGTGACGTTTGGTTTCATCAGAACTCTTCCAGAAATTATGTGGTTGGGCAGATCATCACCGAAAGTAGCTTGATGACTCAGAAATCTGAAGAATGAGAATTTGTATGTAGGAAAACTAATACAAGTCTTTGTGGAAAGGAGGTAAGCTAAGAAAATACTTAAATGATTTTTTAGTCATGCTGAAAAATGAAAGACACATATTTTTATTTTACAAAAGATTTTTGCTCAATATTTCTTCTGAATTATTTACTGAATAAATCTGTATTCATCAGAGTGCCAATAATGTTTATACAGTGCTTACTACATGCAGAGAGAAACTCTTGAAAGGTGATATACGTTTATAGCTGTGATATATTGATATCTAATTTCCTTAAAACAATTTTTTTGGGAGGTGAGAGAGATTTTTTTTTTTAAAGCAATAGGTGAAGTGTTCAAAATGGAACAGAAAAATCAGATCAGATCATATGATCATATGACCACTCTAGATCATAGTCTGATTTCCATTATTTTGAGAACCTACGTGGCATTTTTGTAAGATTTACTAACGTTATTTAAATTTAACACTGTTGGTAACTAATAGTTTAACACTGTTTAAAGCAGTTTAACACTGCTTGTACCGTTGACACAATTTTTCCTCCAATCAGCAGCCTGAGTGATCCTCTTAAAATGTAAAATTATTCCCTAATAGATTGCTATTTCGTTATTTCCGTGCCCAGCCCCTACACTTGCCCGTGTGATCCGGCGCCTGCCCGCCCCTCTGACCTTACACCTACCTCTTTCCCTCTGCACCTGTGCTCTGGCTGCCCCAGCCTCTGGGCTTCTGGAGTAAGTCATGCCACTGATGGCTTCGGACCTGGCATTTCTCCTTCCTGGCACACCATTCTCTCAGGTATCTCTCAGGATCTGCCCCCTCAATTCCTTCAGATTCTGATTCAAATGTTCTTTTCTTACATGAGCATTCCATAACCATCATCTAAAAACAGCTTATCTACCAAACCCTGATTAATGTTTCTTCATAGCATATCTTATGCTGTGTCATTGTACAATATTTTGGAAACTCTAGGAAGCCTGCCGAGAGGTAGAACTGTGGCTCTGTCATCGTTCTTCCCTAGAATCCAGAGTGCTACTTGATTATAGTAGGAGCTAAAAAATATTCATTAAATTTATCTGGGCTGTGCATATAGGCAATATTATGCGTTTCTTCATTTAAACTTCACAACAGACAGGCAGATAGGATTGCATCTTGTCTATATATATATAAAAAAGAAAAATTGAAATATATAAAAAAAAGAAAGACAACTGTTCCAGGGTCATATAGTAGGTAAGCATCGGACTTGTTAAAATTTGTTTTACATTTTAAAACTACATATAGATGCACATGTATATATATACATTTTTGCTTTGCATATGCATATGATATCTTTTTACTAATAAAAGACAAAATTGATTTGTCACCCACCCATGATTTTAATATATTTTACTGAAATATATTTATATTCTTAATACTTGGGTGAACATGTATCTACCACATATTTTTCTTTTATCTTTTCTACAATTTTCAAGCAAAATTCTATTCTATTAGTATCATATTTGTGTTAATCATATAGTGTATATACTTGTCCCAAATCTAGATTGTACTCTCTGAAAGGTCATGGATAGCTCTTATTAGATTGTATTCGGTGAAATCCACATTCACCCTTTCTTCATTCCAATATAGAGAGATTTCTATTGTCTTTATGTGGCAGAACTTCAGTCAACCTTCATCAGTTTCATTGTCCTTCTCAAAAGATTTCTGGTTCTATTATGCATTTCTTGAGGTTCAGCGTCCAGAATATTGCACTCTGCATTTCAAATGCCGACAAATCAAGTTTTCGTAGAAAAGTTCAATAATCATTCCTTACTTATTTCCATCCAACTTTCTAATGACTCTTAGTTTTCTTGAGTGTCAGGCTATGAGAGCTGATAAGTCCACTCTTCTAACTTGCGCGCTTGCTACCTGTGTAATAATGAACACACCTGCCGCTCAACCCCACTGCTGTTTCCTGAGGCCACTTGGGAAGAGGGGCGTTTGTGCACGCGTGCACACAGGTACACGCACGTGCAAAGGAGACTGGCGGGAGTGCCCGTTCAAGCCTTGCCAGTCTCCTTCTGCCCAACCCTGACAATCACACACTCCGCCACTGAGACTCCCTTAGGTGTCTTCAGGACTGATGGCGCCACGTCTGCTCTCGACTTCGGTTTTCAGAATATTCTGTCCTAACGCTTGCCGTGTATCTCTGTAGGGATACCTACAGTATCCCAAACACTGTTTTCTGAAGCTTCAATCATCAAACAGCCTCCTCAGATCTTCCGAATTTCCTATCCTCTTGAATTCGTTACCTTAGTAGGATGGTACGGATGAAAGTGAAGTCGCTCAGTGGCGTCCGACTCTTCGGGATCCCATGGACAGTCCATGGGATTCTCCAGGCAGAATGCTGGAGCTGGTTGCCATTGCCTTCTCCAGGGATCTTCGAGACCCAGGGATCAGGCCCTTGTCTCCCGCGTTGTAGGCAGACGCTTTACCGTCTGAGCTACACCCTCTACCCAGTCAGCTTGAGCTGGAAACGGGATGTTGGTGTGTAGTTGTGCTTTTAATTTCTTTTATGTTATTCTGACATCTTAAAAATCTTGCTGTCCAGGGAGACAAAAAATCTTGCTGTCTCGATTGCCTAACCTGCTTTAAATAGAGCAACCGGCTCTGCTAAGAGCGCTTCTTTTTCATGCAAACCATCCAATCCCAAATCTGTAGCCCCAACCAACTTTTAGCTCCAATCAAATACTTTTCTAACTCTCACACCCCGGGGCACTATTTCCCCTGCCCTTAATTATCCTAGGGCTAGGAACCAGGCAAATCTAGCCTAAAATCCACTGGAATTATTCAAACTAGCCAGTCCTAAACTGTTTACTTTGCCCTGCCCTGCTTGTCCTGTAGAAAGCCCAATAAAGCCTCTCCTTTCAGTTTCCCCCTTGCTTCTGTTTCTGTCTGAATAAACTCCCATGTGGCCTTGCATGGCTTGATATATCTCTTCCTCTTAGAAAATGTGAGCAGTGCATTCTCCTTACGATGTCATTGACCTCTCCGTGCTGCTGCTCACTCACCTCCATAAACTAAAATCCCATGAGTATGGTTTCATATGTTTATAAAATTAATTAGATAATAAAACAATAGAAAATTGATGAACATTTATTATGTGTTTGGGACTAGTGTAAACTGTATACATATTTTCCTCCTTAATGTGCAAAACAATCACTGAATTGGTAAACAGTTTCACCATTTTGTATACAAGGAAGATGAGGCACAAATAGTTAAGTAAATCTGATCAATATCACACACCTACAAAGCGGTGACATTAGGATTCACACTACAGCTGTCTGGATTCAGATTTCTATTCAAGACAAAGGAAGAATGCATTGAATTTCAAAGGACTCTCTCACAAGTCTTTCATCTTATTGATGGAATCTTACCAGATTCCTGACTTTTTTTATTTGGAGTTTATTTTTATGGCATAGTGTATCATTTGCTTCTCTACAGTCTAAGGTTTCAGAGCCTAAAGAAAAAGTGCACAGCAGCTTGGAAACATCAAGAGTGGGGACAGATGAAGCTGCCACCTCGCCTGAGATTCAACCTCCTTCTTCTAAGTTTAGTGAATAGAATGGTCCAAAAGAAACTTGAGGAAAGGAACGCTGATTAACATTCTCCTAAGGCAGCTGAAGTCTACTTTCAAGGTGGGAAAACATGAACTCTAAATCGTCCTTATGTTTCAAGTTTGACCCACTGATTCCAAAAGGCAGCAGCAAAATTACTTTTTTAAAATCCTAGAACATACCTGTGTTGAGGTAGCAAGCCATAAATGTCATGGTTAAAGCGAGCATTTAATTTATTCTCTGCCCATCTGTTGATTAAGAATGTAGGGCAAATTTTGTTGAGAAGAGAATTAAAACGAGTAAAGAGAACAGTGTCCATGGGCATCCCACAGTCCCAGACCCGGTTCCAAATCCATGCACCACGTCTTGTGCTGAGAAACACCTAGGAGAGAATGCAAGTAAATGCACAATAGATACGCTAGCTCACTTTCATAGGATAATTTCTCAGTTCTTCGGATATCATTCATTCGGCTCATGAGAAGAAATGGGTAAAAACTCTCTTGTCTTTTATCTTGAAGAGTTCTTCTGTTCTCAAAAGCAGGAAGACCAACGAATAGCTACACACCTGCCCACGTGCAGACAGGGCAGACTTGTTGCTTATAGCACCAAGCCTTTTTCTGGATCGACCCACTGTTCTTTCTGAACCTTCTCCAAGGCAGTGCCTACAATGTCTTAAATTCCAAAAGCACATAATGATGCAGAAAGGCTAGATGTCAAGAGCTGACACCAAAGACCCACCCCGCCGCTAATTACTGTGCTGTGGTGAGTACAACAGTTAGTTAGTCTGTATCCCTACTGAAGGAATTGGAGCTGGCAGATGGTGTCAAGTGGCATGTCAACGAAAAATAAGGGGATTTAAAAATGGTTCCCTAGTAAGGTTTTTTTTTTTTTGGTAAGTCTTGGCTGAACTGGTAAAAACTTCAGACTCTGGTGAAAATAAACAATTTGGAAGTCTCTGAGGTTTGAAATATTTATTTGTATTTAATTCTCCATTTTTCTTTTCTGGAATAGATTATCAAGATGTCTATTGAGGAAACTGGAGAAGGAAATGGCAACCCACTCCAGTAATCTTGCCTGGAGAATTCCATGGACAGAGCAGCCTGGCAGGCCATAGTCCATGGGGTTGCAGAGTCAGGCATGACTAAGCAACTCTCACTCACTCACTGCTGAGGAAACAGGTGTGCGAAGGCGGTTAACAATCGGTATTGAAACAGCCTATGAGTACACACTGCACATATTTCCTGCAGTTCTCACATCTCAGAAGGCAGGGGTGGGCTGCATCTCAAAAGAGAGAATTTAGACACCAAACCTGTGCAGCGACATGACTGAGCTCGATGGCCAGGTCAACTCCAGAATTTCCAATGCCAATCACAATGATTCTCTTGCCCTGAAATTTCTCTGGACTCTTGTATTCCCAACTGTGGATATATTGACCTTTGAAACGCATGATTCCTGTGGGCAAAAATTCCAGCAAGCATTGACCGTTATTTTATCTTTTAAACTGCTGGCATATTCTAAAGCTTATTGCTAAACTCAAAGGCTATCTAATTTAAATCTCTCATTTTCTGGTCTACTATTCCTGGTCTGTGAACTGTGCTTGTCCTACATTATCAGACAGAATTAATTCTCCTACAGTTCTATTCTGGAACAAAAATTTTATATTCCAACAAATCCTCAGGTTTCTTAAAAAGTCAGATATTTTACTCCTGCCTCTTTTTAACTTATTTATATCCTGCCAAGTCTTCCAAAAGAGCTTGACTCTTATATAAGTAATACATCTTCTCTATCCATCATCTTTGTTATTTATAAATACTGCTCTGATCCAGTTTCCTGTCTTGCTTTCTTAACCCCAAGCTTTATCCCTGTCTGCCTTGTTCTCCATCTCTTCCTAGGCCCTGTACACCCTTTCTGCTAATACTAGCACTATTCACTTTGCTCTCTACTGGGGACAAGTGCTCACTGATTCTGAGGCTGAAAGGATATAAAAACGTATTATTTGTGTTTAAAAATTATGCTCTGACTTAAACAAAAACCTCATGTGGCCAAGCCATAATATCTGGTTGAATCTGTACCGTTTCATCTTTTAAACAACACCGAGGCTGCACCCAGAGGCCTCACTGCCCCTCCTGTGACACTGGACAGCCCTATCCCGCCCTGACCAGGGACCCTTTGCCCTCTCCCTCTGTCTAGTGAATGTGCTCCCGAACCTCTGCTTTCCCTTGGAAGCAATTCTTTGATCATCACCTAGTGAATTCCTGGCACAGATTTAAACGTTCCTGAGCTCAATCATTGCCAAGTTCACTTTTCCTTTCAATTTCTCATTACAACTATTCCAATTATTTCCCCTCCTCCTGGTCCTACTAAAATGCCTCTCACTACCTGAAGATAACATTTTCTTCTCATTTTTTATGAAACAATAAAAAGTGAGATAAGTTCCTCAACATCTAAAAGTTCTTGTGTTTTCATCTATCCTTCCTCTGTCTCTTTCCCCAAGATAAAATATTTTTATTCTATTCCAAGATGAACCCTTTGTCCTCTGGCTCAGTGTGGGACTAGACCTTAAGACCAAACAAACCTAGGCATGCTTTATAACTCTTTCACTACTAGACTCACTTGTAATGTGTAAAATGGAAACTGTTTCACCTAGCTCATAGGAATGGTATAAGTATCCTTTTAAACACTCCTAAAACACAGCACTTGAAAAATAAGTCTAATTTTCATCTTTGAATGTCTTAAATCTTATCCCATCCTCTTCCATTTTTAATAATCATCTCTAAGACCCTGTCACCTGCTCAATCTTTGTCCCTCAAACAGGCAGAATTAGCTCTTCCAAGACCTCTTCTCTCTCAGGAAATGGCAACTCCATCGCTTAGGACAATAACATTATCCTTTTTTATCCTTTTATAACATATCCCCTTTTTAAAAGCACACTTCATAACTGATCCATCAGCAAATTCTTTTTTTTCCAACTTCTACTAGGAAGTATAGAGATACCTGGAGTAATAGGCAAATTTGGCCTTGGAGTACAAAATGAAGCAGGGAAAAGGCTAACGGAGTTTTGTCAAGAGAATGCACTGGTCATAGCAAACACCCTCTTCCAACAATGCAAGAGATGACTCCATACATGGACATCACCAGACGGTCAATACCAAGATCAGATTGATTATATTTGCAGCCGAAGATGGAGAAACTCTATACAGTCAGCAAAAACAAGACGGGAGCTGACTGTGGCTCAGATCATGAACTCCTTACTGCCAAATTCAAATTTAAATTGAAGAAAGTAGGTAAACCACTAGACCATTCAGGTATGACCTAAATCAAATCCCTTACAATATATACAGTGGAAGTGAAAAATAGATTTAAGGGATTAAATCTGATAGACAGAGTGCCTGATGAACTATGGACAGAGGTTTGTGAATTGTACAGGAGGCAGTGATCAAGACCATTCCCAAGAAAAAGAAAAGCAAAAAGGCAAAATGGTTGTCTGAGGAGGCCTTACAAATAGCTGAGAAAAGAAGAGAAGTGAAAGGCAAAGGAGAAAAGGGAAGATATATCCATATGAATGCAGAATTCCAAAGAATAGCAAGGAGAGATAAATAAGCCTTCTTCAGTGATCAGTGCAAAGAAATAGAGGAAAACAACAGAATGGGAAAGACTAGAGATCTCTTCAAGAAAATTAGAGATACCAAGGGAACAATTCATGCAAAGATGGGCACAATAAAGGACAGAAATGGTATGGACCTAACAGAAGCAGAAGATATTAAGAAGAGGTGGCAAGAATACAAAAAAGAGCAATACAAAAATGATCTTCACGACCCAGATAATCACAATGGTGTGATCACTCACCTAGAGCCAGACATCCTGGAGAGGGAAGTCAAGTGGGCCTTAGGAAGCATCACTATAGACAAAGCTAGTGGAGGTGATGGATCCCAGCTGAGCTACTTGAAATCCTAAAAGATGATGCTATTAAAGTGTTGCACTCAATATGCCAGCAAATTTGGAAAACTCAGCAGTGGCCACAGGACTGGAAAAATTCAGTTTTCATTCCAGTTGCAAAGAAAAGCAGTGCCAAAGCATGTTCAACTACTGTACAATTGCAGTCATTTCACACGCTAGCAAATCAGTGCTCAAAATTCTCCATGGGAGACTTCAACACTACATGAACCATGAACTTCCAGATGTTTAATCTGGATTTAGAAAAGGCAGAGGAACCAAAGACCAAATTGCCAACATCCATTAGATCATCAAAAAAGCGAGAGAGTTCCAGAAAAACATCGACTTCTGCTTTTTTGACTATGCCAAAGCCTTTGACTGTGTGGACCACGCCAAACTGTGGAAAATTCTTAAAGTGATGAGAATACCAGACCACCTTACCTGACTCCTGAGAAATATGTAGCAAGTCAAGAAGCACCAAGAATAGCAGACTGATGCTTCTTAACTTGCTACATATTTCTCAGGAGTCAGGTAAGGTGAACGAAGAGAATGAAAAAAGTTGGCTTAAAACTCAGCATTCAGAAAGCTAACATCATGGCATCCGGTCCCATCACTTCATGGCAAATAGATGGGGAAATGATGGAAACAGTGAGAGACTTAATTTTCTTGGACTGCAACATCACTGCAGATGGTGATTACATCCATGAAATTAAAAGACCCTTGCTCCTTGGAAGAAAAGCTATGACCAACCTAGACAGCATATTAAAAAGCAGAGATATTATTTTGCCAACAAAGTTCCATCTAGTCAAAGTTACGGTTTTTCTAGTAGTCATGTATAGATATAAGAGTTGGACTATAAAGAAAGCTGAGCACTGAAGAATTGATGCTTCTGAACTGTGGTGTTGGAGAAGACTCTTGAGCGTCCCTTGGACTTGCAAGGACAGCCACCAGTCCATCCTAAAGGAAATCAGTCCTGGGTGTTCATTGGAAGGACTGATGGTGAAACTAAAACTCCAATACTTTGGCCACCTCATGCGAAGAACTGACTCATAGGAACAAGCCCCTGATGCTGGGAAAGATTGAGGGCAGGAGGAGAAAGGGAGGACAGAGAATGAGATGGCTGGATGGCATCACCAACTCAATGGACATGAGATTGAGCAAGCTCTGGGAGTTGATGATGGACAGGGAGGCCTGGCGAGCTGCAGTCCGTGGGGTCACAGAGTCAGACACGAATGAGCAACTCAGTTGAGCTGACCTCCAAACTATTTAAGATCCAAGCACCACGGTATGTCTGGATTGCCACTATCCTGGTCAAAATCACCATCATTTTTCACCCGAATTAGCTAGAACCTCCTCCCTGGCCTGCCTGTTTCTGCTTTCCCAGCTCCTTCCCCAGCTGTTCTCAACACAACAGCCAACTGACCGGAGCATGCCACTGCCCCACTGCAAGCCTCCCCGAGGCTCCCACCTCGGTTAAAGGCAGAGCCGCGATCCGAACAGAGGCCTTTATGATTCTCATTGGTCTGGTGCGTGCTGTCTCTCTGACACTGTCTCCCTATACTTTATTCTACCCTCGCCACTTGGAGCTGTCTGGTACACACCCACCTCAAGTTCTTTGCACTGTTTTCTTCCTTTTATACAGCCTGCAGTCCTCAGGTATTTGCATCTCTTCCTCAGTGCCTTGGGGTGTTTATTCCAGTGCTCTTTTTCGCTGAAGCCTTACCTGGCCGCTTCAGCTAGTCTTGCGTGACCAGCCCGTCTCCCCACCACCAGCCCTTTGCCCCTCCTGGCAACTGTCTCTCTTCATAGCTATTACCTGCCACATATTTATCCCGTTTTGTGTCTCTCCATCTACTACCATGTACACTCCAAGGGGACAGACAGTTTGATCTGTTTAGTTCTCTGCTGAGCCTCTGCCACAAAAGTGATGCGCAGTAGATATCTCTTGAATGAATACAGGAATATTTAAACCTCTAATAAGCTAATAACTAACAGACCGCCTTTGACCAATTTTATCTTCCTCTTTCTTCTTGTGCACTTCAAACAGACATAAGAATGGCAAGTGGGGGAGTCTAGCATTTCCTGAGAAGTGCAAAGGAGTCTCAGGCTGAGCCCTCTTTGAGCAAACAGGATACACACTCTGCTTCTAGAGGTAAGAAGGAGCTCTCGTGCAGGTAAATCACTCCTGCATGATTCCTTGCACTCAGAGCTTCCAAATAGTAAATCGCACTGCAGTGTCTTGTAAGGCTTGCAAGCCTAACCCTAACCCTAACCCTAGCACTTAGCTACCTGTAGTCATTCTGTTATGTCATGTTTATATAGACATACACGTGTGTACGGCGCTTCCCTGGTGGCTCAGCAGTAGAGAATCTGCCTGCAGTGCAGGAGCTACAGGAGAAGCAGGTTCGAGCCCTGGGTCAGGAAGATCCTTGGAGGAGCACATGGCACCCACTCCAGTTTCTTACCTGGAGAATTCCATGGACAGAGGAGCCTGGCAGGCTACAGTCCATAGGGTCACACGCAGTCGGACGTGACTGAGGCAACTTAGCACTCAGGCACAAATATACATATATATATATATATATATATATATATATACACATTCAGAAATAAAGGGAAATCTTAATATATTTCTGTATCTTTGCTCTTCCTAATTACTTCACACTATTCAAATGTAGCACCTTCCTCTTAAACAGTCCAGAACTGGTGGTGATAGGATATTGTAGTTATTTTTTATTTTGAATTTTATAACTTGTATTATTTGAACTAACTTGAAAGAACTTGCATTACTTTATCATCAGAAAATATAATATTTATTAGGAAACGAAGGTGACTTTCAGAATTATAAACTCTCTCCAAAAATAATAATAGCTACAGTGGTAATCTCTCACAACCCCAGTGCCTTAGAATTCAATAGCACATACCTGGAAATTTCTGGAGTGGCATGAGAGGGTTGGTAAAAAGGCCAGTACACACCATGATCGCATCAAAGACATAGGATTCCTGCTTTCCTTCAGCCTGCACCACAACGTCCCACTGTCCCGTGAGGGAGAAGTCGGAGCGCTTCCTCACGCTGCACACCTTCGACTGGGAGAGACAAGGAGACCCATGACCACCCTCCCTGATGCCCTCAAGAACTCTTGACCGCAACGAATGAAGTTGATTGCAGGTGTTCTCATCTGGGCCTGCACTGACGTGCTCAAGTATAACTGGTCTCCCGAACCAGGCATTTTTAAGGTGAGATTAGCTCGATTTGCTCAGCCCGCAGTCCTCAAGGTAGCCAGGGCTGACCCGACACCGGCGTGTAGTCTGGCCTTTCAGTCGGTCTCCCATATTTTCTCCTGACGGAATCAAGGAGACACGCTCCCACTGGCTTCCGTGGAGAGGTATGTAAAGCCCACGGCTCTGGCCTGGCTTTGGCTCTAATGAGAGACCTCCTTGTATGCTGAGTGTTCTCTGCCCCACTTACCAGAAACCGGATGTGCTCCAAAAGGCGAAAGTGCCTGACATACATGCGGAGATACTCCATGATTTTGGAATTGTGCAAGTAGTTGGGAAAGTGGTCAGGGAAAGGGTAATCACTGTAGGCGGTCATCTCCTTTGAAGTGTTGCTGATGACAGATTTATAGACACTGGGCCTGCCCCCTTCGGTCTTCTCCTGCCGAGAAAACAAAGGACGCCTGCTAAAGCCTATCAACGTTAATAACGGATCCAACTACGAGCCTTCTTCAAAGTGAAGGGCGTTGTTATAGTAAGGAATTCCACAATATTAAAACCTCCATATACAAAATCATCCCTTTAGATAAGGACAGCCTCTGTAAATATGACCAGGTTGGGAAGTGAAAGCTTTATATGGGCATCACCTAGTGAACGCAAGTGACATACCCTGGTATTGGGCATTCTGTCCTAGTCCTTGAGATGTGTCAACGCACGGCTCCATCAAGGAAACTGACCGTAAGTCATTTCTCTGAATCTATTTCGTTACTCGTAAATAGGTCCTTGTCTATGTCACAGAGTTGTTGTGGAGACCAAATAACACACATAAAATGCTATGAAAACCTTGCAGGGGAAAGCAATTACTAATGCATGCCTTGTTATAGGACTTATAGAAACTGCATGCACAGGGTGCGAAGGACATCAGACTGGGAGATTGGAGAAGATTTTCTCGAGATGTATCTGTATCAGACATGATCCATCCAGGAATACGGGAGCTCCTCTCTCGATACTTGGAACAGGGAATGTAATGCAGAGAAGTGGTAACACAGGTAATGAGAAACCTGAAAAGCCATCGAGGCGATGGCGAGACGTCCAGGAGGTTAGCAAAGGCAAGCAGCCAGCACCCCACCCAGGCCAGCCAACTAAGAGCTGCTGCCCTTTGACCTTCCTTCTTTCTCCTCCACAGTAACACTGGAGGCCATGCGGTCCAGGGGTCTAACCATGAGTTGAAGAAGAGCGCTTTAACACGCCTATCTAGTGGCTAGCGTTAGTCACTCGGTCATGTTCAGCTCTTTGCAATCCCGTGGACTGTAGCCCACCAGACTCCTCTGTTGATGGGATTTTCCATCCTTCTCCAGGGGATCTTCCCAACCCAGGTATTGAACCCGTGCTTCCCTCACTGCAGACAGATTCTTTACCATATGAACCACCAGGGAATATACCTATGATACAGGCCAAATACTATCAATGTGCTCAGCTCTTGAGAGTTCAGCTTTGTCCTGAAATTTTAGAGTTGGTGTTAGTTGCCCTGACTGTACTCAAGATAAAAATCTGAAGTTCATGTGTTAGCATACATATGGTAACTGAAGCCACAGAGGGCTGGGAAGGTATCCTAAGGAACACATAGAAAGTTAAAAAACCAGAAGAGTAAGAAGAGAGCTATAATCAGCAACATGAAAAATACTGAGAAGGAAAACCAGAAAGACAACAGAGTGGAATCACAGAAGCTAGAGACAAGTGTTTTAAAAAGGAGCTGATTTTTAACATCTTGGATCCCCTTGAGAAAGCAATACAATTCCGGACAGAAAGTCCGTTCAGTCTGTCAGTGTTACTGGTCACAGTGGTGGGAGCAGTTTTGGAGAGGTGTCAGGATGTCTATCATGTGGTGATGGTGAAGATGAAGGGAGAGCAAGCACATAATTCTTCAAGGAGGTAGAGTCTGAGAGCAAACAAGATTCACTCAACCCCATCCTAGTGCAGAAGGAAGGAGTGGGAGTCAAATCACAGGCATTCTGTTGTTCAATTACTCAGTCACGTCTGACTCTTTGTAGCCCCAGGGACCGCAGCACACCAGGCCTCCCTGTCCTTCACTATCCCCTGGAGCGTGCTCAAACTCACATCCACTGAGTCAGTGATGCCATCCAACCATCTCGTCATTTGTCATCCCCTTCTCTTCCTGCCTTCAATCTTGCCCAGCATCAGGGTCTTTTCTAAAGAGTGAGCTCTTTGCCTCAGGTGGCCAAAGTACTGGAGTTTCAGCTTCAGCATCAGCCTTCCAATGAACACCCAGGACTGATCTCCTTTAGGGTGGACTGGTTGGATCTCCTTGTGGTCCAAGGGACTCTCGAGAGTCTTCTCCAACACCGCAGTTCGAAGCATCGATTCTTTGGCCCTCAGCCTTCCTTATGGCCCAACTCTCACACCCATACATGACCACTGGAAAAACCATAGCTTTGACTATGAGGATCTTTGTCAGCAACGTAATGCCTCTGGTTTTTAATATGCTGTCCACGTTGGTCATAGCTTTTCTTCAAAGGAGCAGTAGTTGAAGGATAAATTAGTGCTGCAGTCCTTGCATTCTTATTTCCCAGATATGAAAAAATGTCACTACACATATAGATGTATGAGCGCATTCAAACTTACCTCATACCTCCACAGCCCTCCAATGTCATTGCTTTCTTCAAAACAGATGGGTTCCAGTCCCTCCTCCAAACAGCTCTTAATGGCACCTAGTCCACTGACTCCAGCACCAATCACCATAATTCTTTTTCTTGGCATCATGTCTTGTATCAGGAAACACAGTATAAAGTCAGACTTTTATTGCCATGTATTTTTTTCTATCACACAAAGTTAGTTTTTCTCCCAAATTGCTAGTAAATGCATTGAAGGAACATCTTGTTCAAAGCAGATATGCCTTTCAAAAGAACATCCAGTGATAGAAAATCTTAGTTTTCTCAGGCTTTCTTGTTTTCAAGTACAAAGGAAATTTTTTTTTAATGGTTTGACTCCTAAAATTTTTCTGATCATATGAGTTCACATTCTTACATTTCTTTTTAATTGTTTCCTTATACCTAATACATTTGCACTCACACTCTCTCAGAAACCTCTTCATTCATAGATTTTGCCCACACTTTTCCTCCTTCCCATTATGGTTTATTACATGATTAAAATGCTTCCCAGCGCTATATTGTAAGGTCGTGCTGTTTATGTGTTCTATATACAACAGTTTGCATCTGTTAGCTCCAAACTCCCAATCCAACTCTTTCCTGCCATGGCCCTCACGTTGGCAGCCACAAATCTGTTCTCCATGTCTGTGGGTCTGTTTCTGTCGCACAGATGAGACCATTCGTGTCACGTTTGTGTCGCATATAAGTTATACTCTGTCATTTTTCTTTCTTGTTCTGAATTCCTTCAGTTAGTGTGATAAACTCTATGCCCGCTCATTTAGTGTCAGATGGCATATGTCATTCTATTTTATGGCCTAGTAACATTCCCCCATATAAATGTACTACACGTTTACCCATTCATCTGTTGATGGACACTAAGGTTGCTTCCATGTCCTGGCTACTGTGAATATTGCTTCTAAAAACAGAAGGGTGTATGTATCTTTTTGAATTATGTTACAAACAGACTTTTAATTGCTTCCACTACTACTATATGCTTATAGAAACACTTATGTAGGGTACTTTGGCACATTTTACCTTTATTTAAGCTAGAGAATCCCTATTTTTGCCCCATGATAGAGTTTGAAGTGGGGAAAAAAATAAAATCACAACAGATTTCATCACATAAGTATCATTCATAACACTCTTCTTGGGGTAGAGTGTGAACTATGTAAAAGTTAAGAGTCTTTAAAAAAGTAGTCGGATTGCCTTTATACCAGAGATTAACATTCTGCCCTTCATTCATTCAACAGAGATCAACTGGCTGCCTAGTACCAACCAGACGCTACTTTAGTGGGGCACATGTAGCACTGAGCAGGTCAGACATGGTTCCTTAAGAGCATCCTAATGAGGTGGAGACCAAACAGTTAAGCGAAGAAGCGATAAGCCAGATGATGAAACATCCTATGAAGAAAAGTCAAGGAGTGTGGGTCTATAGGGGTAGAGGAGCCAGCGCATTTCCGTATACAGGACGGTCAGAGCAGGACTCAAGAATGACATTCAAGTAGGGGGTAAAGAACCAAGACAAAAGTGAAGAACTTGGGAATCAGCCTTCCTGACGTCAGACTACACTGCAAAACCACAGTCATCAGGGCAGGGTGGTACTGGCACAAAGATAGAAATACAGATTAATGGAACAAAATAGAAAGTCCACAATAAATCCATGCACCTATGGACACCTTATCTTTGACAAAGGAGGCAAAAATATACAATGGAGAAAAGACAGTCTCTTCAACAAGTGATGCTGGGAAAACTGGTCAACTACCTGTAAAAGAGTGAAACTAGAACACTTTTTAACACCATATATAAAAATAAACTTACTTCAAAAAAAAAATAAACTTAAAATGAATTAAAGATCTAAATGTAAGACCAGACACTATAAAACTCTTAGAGGAAAATATAGGCAAAACACTCTGATATAAACCACAGCAGGATCCTCTGTGACCCACCTCCCAAAGTAATGGAAATAAAAATTGAAATGAACAAATGGGACCCAATTAAATTTAAAAGCTTTTGCACAACAAAGGAAACTATAAGCAAAGTGAAAAGGCGGCCCTCATAATGGGAGAAAACAACAGCAAATAAAACAACAGACAAGAATTAACCTCCAAAATATATAAGCAGCTTCTGCAGCTCAGTATCAGAAAAAATAAACAACCCAATCACAAAGTGGGCAAAAGACCCAAACAGAGACTTCTCCAAAGAAGACATTTGGATGGCTAACAAACACATGTAAAGATGCTCAGCATCACTCATTATCAGAGAAAAGCAAATCGAAACCACCGTAGGCATCATCGCACATCAGTCAGAGGGCCATCATCAGAAAGTCTGCAAACAAAATATGCTGGAATGAGCATGGAGGAAAGGGAACCCTCTGACACTGCTGGTGGGGATGCAAACTGGTACAGCCACTATGGGGAACAGAACGGAGACTCCTTAACACACTGGGGTGAGAGTTGTCACATGACCCAGCAACCCCACTCCTGGGCATATGCTCCAAAGGAAACCAAAATTGAAAGAGACGCGTGTACCCCAGTGCTCAGTGCAGCACAACTTACAGTCGCGAGGACACGGGGGCAGCCTAGGGAGGGGGTTGTGGTGCGTATACACGGTGGGGTATTACTCAGCTATAAAAAGGAGCACATTTGAGGCGGTCCTAATGAGGTGGATGAGCCTAGAGCCTATTGTACAGAGTGAAGTCAGTCAGAAGGAGAGAGACAAGTACTGCATATTACTGCATATATATGGAATCTAGAAGGATGGTACTGATGATGGTGCGCGCAGGGCAGCAAAGGAGACACAAAGGTAAAGAGCAGACTTTTGGACTCAGTGGGAGAAGGTGAGGGCAGGATAATCTGAGAGAATAGCACTGAAACTATATATTACCATGTGTGAAGTAGATGAACAGTGTGAGTTGCTTGCATGAAGCAGGGTGCCCAAAGCTGGTGCTCGGTGACAACCTAGAGGGAAAGGATGAGACAAGGGGGGGCAGGGGGTGGCAGGATGGGGGTTACACAGGCATACCCATGGCCAGCTCATGCTGACATGTGCCCCAGACCCTCACAATATCACAATGCAATTATCCTCCAATTAAGTTAAATTATTTTAAAAAATAAAAAGAACCAGGCCATGTGATATCTGAGAGAGAATTCCAAGCAGAGAATCTGAGACAGGCACTTGGACTTTTTGAAGAAGGAAGGAAAGCCTTATGACTAGTGCCAAGGGATATAAAGGGTATAATGGAGCTGGACAGGCCGTATTAGGTGCCAGTATCAGAGGTCAGATTGGACAGGGTACTTTTTCAAAGGACGGAGCAAAGAATATATTTGGTATCCAGAAATGCCACTCACTCTGATGGCACTGCTTCTCTCTCCACTCTCCGTTCTCCACTGTGTTTTACCCTCTACCACTTAACAGAACCTCAGAGTAATAGTGTTGTCTCAAGGGGTGTCTCCTTACCGTATCATGTGGTGATTTAGTCTCCATATCTCTGCTCTCTACTCTGAATTGAAGGAGAAACTGAGTGGTGTTCTGTAATTTATAAGTTTCAATTATAGTGAATTAGAGTAGCTATTAAAATATGATTATTTTTCTATTTAGAATTCCTTGGTAAGTTCTTTTAATTTAAGCAAACCTGTATGCAGGTTAGGAAGCAACAGTTAGAACTGGACATGGAACAGCAGACTGATTCCAAATAGGGAAAGGAGTACGTCAAGGCTTATATTGTCTTCCTGCTTATTTAACTTCTATGCAGAGTACATCATGAGAAACGCTGGGCTGGAAGAAGCACAAGCTGAAATCCAGATTGCCAGGAGAAATATCAATAACCTCAGATATGCAGACGACACCACCCTTATGGCAGAAAGTGAAGAAGAACTAAAGGGCCTCTTGATGAAAGTGAAAGAAGAGAGTGAAAAAGTTGGCTTAAAGTTCAACATTCAGAAAACTAAGATCATGGCATCTGGTCCCATCACTTCATGGGAAATAGATGGGGAAACAGTGGAAACAGTGGCCGACTTTATTTGTTGGGGGGGGAGCTCCAAAATCACTGCAGACAGTGATTGCAGCCATGAACTTAAAAGACACCTGCTCCTTAGAAGGAAAGCTATGACCAACCTAGACAGCATATTAAAAAGCAGAGACATTATTTTGTCAACAAAGTTTCATCTAGTCAAGGCTATGGTTTTTCCAGTGGTCTTGTATGGATGTGAAAGTTGGAATATAAGGAAAGCTGAGCACCAAAGAACTGATGCTTTTGAACTGTGGTATTGGAGAAGACTCCTGAGTGTCCCTTGGACTGCCAGGAGATCCAACCAGTCCATCCTAAAGGAGCTCAGTCCTGGGTGTTCATTGGAAGGAGTGATGTTGAAGCTGAAGCTCCAATACTTTGGCCACCTGATGTGAAGGGCTGTCTCATTTGAAAAGACCCTGATGCTGGGAAAGGTTGAGGGCAGGAAGAGAAGGGGACGACAGAGGATGAGATGGCTGAATGGCATCACCGACTCATTGGACATGGGTTTGGGTGGACTCTGGGAGTTGGTGATGGACAGGGAGGCCTGGCGTGCTGCAGTTCCTGAGGTTGCAAAGAGTCAGACACGACTGAGTGACTGAACTGAACCCTGTACCGTTGATGTTTTACTACTCCTTGCAAATGTACCCAGAGGCAATGCGTTTACCCAGTGACAACAGCAAGGGCTAAATAATCCCCTTGAGCACGCCAATTAATGCATAGCATAGGTATTCCAAGTACTTAGCAAAATTAGAGTCAGCCAACACCCTGGACCACACAATAGCAGAACAAACCTACATTAACAAGAAAAATTAATCACAGAAATACATGGATAAAGAACACTGCACTTCTTAACTTGAAAAGCAGACCCAAACATTCACTGCGCATTTTTAAATGCCAAAGCTATTATGCTTCCACTAAGATATATACACTTTTGGGAAAAATCACCTTTCAAATGTCAAAAATGTCTACTCAGATACTTTTCTTGAGGATATTTAGGTTTCTTGGCTGTTGAATGAAAAGCTATAGCAGATAGGACTTGTGTTTAGTGTATAACAGGTGTGTCTTTGATCATTTATACCCCCTCAGTCCTCCAGGAGATCCCTTTAAATTCTAGTTTCTAATCATGTCTGTCTGTTTATCCTCTCATCTGAAATAAATCCAGGTAAAATCTCAGCGAGTCAAATCCCTCTCCATATATGCAGTTCACCCACTTCTATCCCATTGGAAATGGTAATAACTTGCTCTTTTGATAAATTCTTGATCTATTTTTCCCTTCCCTTGTGAACATTCCATACTAATTAGCCCTTTTCTTTCTATTGCATATATAAAACACAAGGATATTTCTCTAATCATTCAACTATATGGCATAAAATAAAAATTTTGAAATACCCGTTAAGTTCCAAGGTCTTCGAGGAAATGCAGGTCATAAAACTAACCTGCAGCAAGAGGAAAACCAAAAGCAGATTTGCTCTTGAAGTCACCAGGTGCTGAGGCAAGAAACGGGTCCGGAAGGTTTCCCCCCTAAGGAGAGCGCTGGCTTTGTCTTTGCTCTTCTCTCTGCTGCGGTACCCCACCAAGCTGTTTTTTATGAGACGGCTAATTTGCAAAGCTCCTCCCCATGTCTGTCTCATTTTAACCTGGCTTTTAAAGTCAGGGCTCTTGTAAAGGAACTGGCACGTCATCAAATTTTTCTAAACAGTAGTTGTGTTAGCCTCACAAATTCTAATTAAGTCAAAGAGATGATGGAGCCTGGATGAGCAGCTCGGGAATTAATCTATAGTGAAACTTGAAAAATATGGGGTAACATTTTCTCTCCTGGATGATAAAAATGAATAGAAACGCACTGCCGCTGATAGAGCGCTACCACCAAAGCTAGAACAGGGAGCAGGAGCTATTAACCAAACCGATCCTTGGACATAGTTAACATTTTGAATTTTTATGACTATTTCTTTATGGTAATTTCCTACTGCAATGGCTGTGTCAAAAGGCATTTGAGGGACAATTTTTCAGATCTTCAACAGATCATCTCTTGTAAAGATTAAATGGTTTCATTATGATTAAAAATGTTTGAAGATACCTTTTCCTTCTCCTTGCTAATTATAAAATATACCATTTTCTTAATGGAATCTGCAATTCTCTGAACATCAACAAGTCTATGCTCTATACATATATTTTTGGTCTCTATATATTTCTTCGTTGGTAAATTTGATGAATATCATTTCTACATTATCATATTTTCTCCCAAACATTTTCTCTCATTTTATCATTAGTTTTTAAAAATTACATAGATTTTTCCTTCCATTTGGTCAAGTGATATGCATTTTTTTCTCTTATTGTTGGCTATTGTGTCAGTTTTCTGTATCTCAAGATTTGTGAAATTATTCATATATATTAACTTTTTTCTTATGGTATTATACTTTTACTTAAGTCTTTGGTATTTCCAGAGTTCAATTTTGATATAGTGTAAATCAATGCTTCAACTTGATCCTTTTCTTCAACAGTTCACTGGGTGACTTTGACCATTTTATTGAACAAATCCTACTTTCTCTATTGTACTGGAGATGGAGATGGAGCACCTTTATAAAATATCCAGTACCTATACTTTTGGGTTTATTTCCTGCTCCAAGAATGCTTCTTTACGTTCAGATATCGGAATCACACTGTTTATTATTGTTGCTTTAGAGGATATTGTATTTTGCAGCCTCCAACTGTTACTCTTCTGTTTTGATACTTTCTTGACCTTCTATCATTTATTTTTCTGAATGAAACAAATCAATTTTTCATAGTTACAACAGAATAACTTTATTAAGCTCATCAGCTAATTATGGGATAATTGGCATCTTTATATTATGGAAATTTATTCACATTTTTTTCTCCTGTTGTAAACTTTTCTTTATACAGAGTCACAAATTTTATTGTTGATTTCTAGTTGTGTATCTGATTTCTGTCAGCAATGTTAGTTTTTCCATTGTAATTTTAAACATACTTCTGGCATATTAGTTAATAGCTGTGTACATACATCAGTTACTTATATATTATATAGAAAACTATATTTATGTCATTTTAATAGTTCATACATGCACATATGATTTCAACCATTTTGACCAGCTCATTATAAGTATTTCATAGATTCTCAAGTCAGCCCACATTAAATAATCAAAGAATCAAAACAATAACGCAGTTTAGTTTCTCCCTTTCTGTTAAGTATCCCTCTTATTACTGAGCTGTCTGGAATTTTCAGGGCGATTTCCAACACGCAGATCCTCTCCTGTGTGTTTCTTGCTCGTATGTAATGCCTGCTCTTGGTCTGAGGAACACACATTATAACTTAGAAGGAAATAATTTTTCTCTTCCTAAATGGTTCTGTGTGGGTGTATGAGTGCACCCCCTGTGTCTGTGTGTTTAATCAGGAAACAATATTGATTTTATTGGATGTACTCCTGAATCTATTAAAATAATCATGTAGTTTTAAAATTTTTATCTCTTGCTGTAATCAACTGTATTAATAGATCTTTCCATTTGAATAATATTTGTATCCAACATTAAATCTTACTTAGTCTTGATATATGAGTATTCAATACTGTTGTATTCTATTTCTTAGAATATTTAAAACAGTTTTTGCATTTAAAATTTTACCTAAGATTGTTCCACTGCTACTTTCTTTCCGCTGTCTTTGTCAAGGCTATGCTATCTTTGTTTTCAGGGATATGAAAAGTTTTCATATTTACTTCATATTTTGGACAGTTAACATGGCATGATAATTATCTATTGTATTGAAGGTTAATATCCATTTTCCTGGATAACTGTCTGAGCCCAGTTATTTTCTTTTACTGTTTTATGCTCTTCATTTTTTAGGCTTATATTTTTTCACATAGTAATTCAGTTAATTATTCTTTTCATTGAAGATTATCCATTCAAGCGTCAAAAGGTTCATCAGCTATTCAGCGTAACCTATGACTCTCAGTTATCTGCTGATTGTAACTGTCCCTGTGTTTCCTCTTAGTCTTGTATTTTGTCCATTCACTGGATTTTACTTTGGGTCAATCGTAAAGCTTCTCCAATCAGATCACAATGAGATAAGGAGATTATACCAGGATGTAAATCAATGCACAACTTCAACAGAAGCTTGCAACAGCACCAAAAATTTAGTGGACATCAGCCGTGTCTTGACGTAACTTAGTTAACTTACATTTTTGCACAAACTCCTTGTCTCAGAGTGGATAAATTACAGGTGATAGAGAATACAACTACACTGAACTAGAGCTAGACTTTGCACTTCTAAAAAATCAGTTTTTCAGTTTACTATCAAGTCTACAATTTTTGCTTTATTAATTTATGAATTTCTGCTTTTATTTTTGTTCCTTTCATTTTGCTTTCCTTAAATTTGATTTCCTGTTTCTTAATCGCTATTTAGGCATGTCCCCTCTTAGGCTTGTTACTTTCTGAAACGCCCTGTAATCATGGTCAGATTTCTCTCCTTTAACTTAAGCTGTTTGCCAGGTCTTTTTTGAAGTTTCATTTTGTTTTATTTTATTGTACCCTTAATTTCTACTTGTATTTATGAGGTTGTCAAAAAATACCCTAGTGATTTCAACTGACTAATATTTATTGATACTTTATTTGATATATAACATATGATACATTTTGCATGCATATATTATAAACACTGGAAGAGAAAGCATTTTCTAGCTATTAAATTCAGTATAAATTTATTATCTTAATGTCCCTTTTAAATGTATCACTATTATCTGTCAAGAAATAAAATCTTTTTTGGAGTGCTATCAGTGTATTTTTAGCCAGAGATTTTGCATCACATATTATGATTCTGTTCTTTATCATACAATTCTAATATACTGCCACTGTGGATCAAGTTCTTTTTATATACTGTTATGTATAAAATGACTTATGGATCTTTTACACTGTTGCATGCATAATTTTACTTATTATTTTGAAATTAATTTTCTTTACGTTTGTTATATTTTGCCCAAGTCTTTATTTACGCCTCTCCTGGGCTGTTTTATTATATTTTATGTGTTCTTTTCATCTCTTGTAAGCACCAGATAGCTGTTTTTTTTAAGTATGTTGCTTTTAAAAACCTTAAAAGCAAAGCAAAATAAAACATAACCTATAATTCTCTACTGACCTTTCAGCTAGGCAGGGTGAGTCCATTCAGCACAATTTCTCTTCTTTGAATTTTCCCCTGCCTTTCCCAGTATTTGTTTATATTTTTTAAATTTTGGGTTGCTTTTTAAAATAAATTATAATTACTTTAGATAATCATCTCATAAAGAATTATTAATGCCATTTTCATGCTTTGAGGGGCCATTGTTTGAACTGGGACATTTTAATTGTTTCACTATTTGCTATTAATTCACCTGTACTATGATTCCCTATTTTTTTTTTCTTTATTTCAGCTGCTTTGAAAGTAATTTTGCTTTAATTGAAGTGATACCCACACAAAAGTATGTTGAAAATATATATATTATATAACACAAGGAGTTATCCCAAAGCAAATACCCTTATAATCACTCTCTAGATCAAAGAATAAAAGAATCATGGGTCGCAGCGCCTCCTTTCATGGCCTCTCAATCACTACCTCACTTCCCCTCAAAACGACTACATCTCAGTCTCTAACGCTGTGATCGAATAATAAAGGAAATTCACGGTATGTATTATTTTGTGTGGCACTTCTTTCATCCAATATTATGTGCTGAGACTGAATCTGTAGTTCGTCCTTTTCCATTTCTGTGTGGAGTTTCAGTGTGTGAGTGTGCCACAGTTTGTTTATACGGACATTCTACTGTTTGAGTTGTTTCCAACTTGAAACTCCAATGAATAATGCTGTCATAAACACACTTGTATATATAACTATAGTGAGAATAAACCTTCACTTCTGATTAGTATACACTTTGTCAACAAAGTCCGTCTAGTCAAGGCTATGGTTTTTCCAGTAGGCATGTATGGATGTGAGAGTTGGACTATAAAGCTGAGCACCAAAGAATTGATGCTTTTGAACTGTGGTGTTGGAGAAGAGTTTTGAGAGTCCCTTGGACTGCAAGGAGATCCAACCAGTCCACCCTCAAGGAGATCAGTACTGAATATTCACTGGAAGGACTGATGCTGAAGCTGAAGCTCCTATACTTTGGCCACCTGATGCGAATAACTGACTCACTGGAAGACCCTGATACTGGGAAAGATTGAAGGCAAGAGAAGAGGATGACACAGGATGAGATGGCTGGATGGCATCACCGACTCGATGGACATGAGTTTGAGTAGGCTCCGGGAGTTGGTGATGGACAGGGAGGCCTGGTGCACTGCAGTCTGTGGGGTTGCAAAGAGTTGGACACGACTGAGGGACTGAACTGAGGTGATGTCTCATTTAATGTTCTTCTGTTCCTCCTTTCGTGACTTCTTTACTAGTAAGTGGGTATTTTCTAATACACATTTTAAATCCTTTTGATTAATTATTTTTGAGTTATTTTATTAACAGGATTATAATATTTAAAAAAATGCTTATTAGACGCTACTTCACATTTTGTTGTTGTTCGGTCACAAAGTTGTGTCTGATTATGACCCACGGACCGCAGCACAGCCAGCCTCCCTGTCCCTCACCATCTCCCGAAGTTTGCCCAAGTTAGTGTTCATTGCATCGATGATACCATCCTTCTCATCCTCTGACGCTCCCTTCTCCTTCTGCCCTCTATCTTTCCAGCACCAGGGACTTATCCAATGAGTCAGCTGATCTCACCAGGTGACCAAAATACTGGAGCTTCAACTTCAGCATCAGTCCTTCCAAAGAGTGTTCAGGGTTGATCTCCCTTAAGACTGGCTGGTTTGGTCTCCTTGCTTTCCAAGGGACTCTTAGGAGTCTTCTCCAGCACCGCAGTTCTAGGGCATCAATTCTTTGGCACTCTGCTTGCTTACGGTTCAGCTCTCACAACCATACGTGACCACCAGGAGGCCCATCGCCTTGACTGTACCGACCTTTGTTGGCAGAGCAGTGTCTCTGCTTTGTCACAACTTACCTGCCAAGTAGCAATCGACTTCTGATTTCATGGCTGCGGTCACCATCCGCAGTGATTTTAGAGCCCAAGAAGAGGAGATCCATCACTGCTTCCACCTTTTCCCCTTCTGTTTGCCACAAAGTAACAGGACCAAATGCCATGATCTTAGTTATTTTAAAATTTAGTTTTAAGCAGGCTGTCTCACTCTGCTCCTTCACCCTCACCAAGAGGTTCTTTAGTTGCTCTTCACTTTCTGCCATTAGAGTGGTTCAGTCAGTTCAGTCACTCAGTCATGTCTGACTCTCTGCAACCCCATGGATTGCAGCATGCCAGGCCTCCCTGTCCATCACCAACTCCCAAAGTTTACACAAACTCATGAGTAAAACTGAGTTGGTGATGCCATCCAACCATCTCATCCTCTGTTGTCCCCTTCTCCTCCTGCCTTCAATCTTTCCCAGCATCGGGGTCTTTTCTTTTCTTTTTTTCCCCCTCCAATCTGATTTTTTTCAGTTATTTATTTTTTTATAATTAAAAAAAATTTTTACTTTACAATATTGTATTGGTTTTGCCATACATTGACATGAATCTGCCATGTCGTCTTTTCCAGTGAGTCAGCTCTTCACATCAGGTGGCCAAAGTATTGGAGTTTCAGCTTCAGCATCAGTCCTTTCAATGAATATTCAGGACTGATTTCCTTTAGGATGGACTGGTTGGATCTCCTTGCAGTCCAAGGGACTCTCCTTCAGTACTCAACTTTCTTTATAATCCAACTCACACACCCATACATGACTACTGGAAAAACCATAGCTTTGACTAGACAGTTCTTTGTTGGCAAAGTAATGTCTCTGCTTTTTAAAAGGCTGTCTAGGTTGGTCATAACTTTTCTTCCAAGGAATAAGTGTCTTAATTTCATGGCTGCAGTCACCATCTGCAGTGATTTTGGAGCCCCCCCGGCAGAATAAAGACTGTCAATGTTTTCACTGTTTCCCCATCTATTTGCCATGAAGTGATGGGACCAGATGTCATGATCTTAGTTTTCTGAATTTTGAGCTTTAAGCCAACTTTTTTACTCTCCTCTTTCACTTTCAAGAGGCTCTTTAGTTCTTCTTTACTTTCTTCCATAAGGGTGGTGTCATCTGCACATCTTAGGTTATTGATATTTCTCCTGGCAATCTTAATTCCAGCTTATCCTTCATCTAGCCCAGCATTTCTCATGATGTACTCTGCATATAAGTTAAATAAGCAGGGTGACAATATACAGTCTTGACATACTCCTTCCCCAATTGTGTGGTAGTTTGAGCATTCTTTGGCATTGCCTTTCATTGGGATTGGGATGAAAACTGACCTTTTCCAGTCCTGTGGCCACTGCTGAGTTTTCCAAATTTGCTGGCATATTGAGTGCAGCACTTTCACAGCATCATCTTTTATGATTTGAAATAGCTCAGCTGGAATTGCATCACCTCCACTAGTTTTGTTCATAGTGATGCTTCCTAAGGCCCACTTGACTTCACACTCCAGCATGTCTGGCTTTAAGTGAGTGATCACCTCATCGTGATTATCTGGATTGTGAAGATCTTTTCTGTATAGATCTCCTGTGTATTCTTGCCACCTCTTCTTAATATCTTCTGCTTCTGTTAGGTCCATAACATTTCTGTCCTTTATTGTGCCCACCTTTGCATGAAATGTTCCCTTGGTATCTCTAATTTTCTTGAAGAGATCTCTAGCCTTTCCCAGTCTATTGTCTTCTTCTATTTCTTTGCATTGATCACTGAAGAAGGCTTTCTTATCTCTCCTTGCTATTCTTTGGAACTCTGCATTCAAAAGGATATATCTTTCCTTTTCTCCTTTACCTTTAGCTTCTCTTCTTTTCTCAACTATTTGTAAAGCCTCCTCACACAACCATTTTGCCTTTTTGCATTTCTTTTTCTTGGAGATGGTCTTGATCACTGCCTCCTGTACAGTGTCACGGACCTCCATCCTTAGTTTTTCAGGCAGTCTGTCTGTCAGATCTACTCCCTTGAATCTATTTGTCCCTTCCACTGTATAATTGCAAGAGATTTGATTTAGGTCATACCTGAATGGTTCAGTGTTTTTCCCTGCTTTCTTCAATTTAAGTCCGAAGTTGACAATAAGAAGTTCGTGATCTGAGCCACAGTCAGCTCTCAGTCTTGTTTTTGCTGACTGTTACAGAGCTTCTCCATCTTTGGTTGCAAAGAACATAATCAGTCTGATTTCGATATCAGCCATCTGGTGATGTCATTAGACATTACAGAGGTATCATCTGCATACCTGAGGTTTTTGATGTTTCTCCCACCTATCTTATTTACTTATTTAATTGGAGGCTAATTACTTTACAATACTGTAGTGGTTTTTGCCATACATCGGCACAAATCAGCCACGGGTTTACACGTGTCCCGCATCCTGAACCCCTCCCGACCCCTCCCCATCCCATCCCTCAGGGTCATCCCAGCGCACCAGCCCTGAGCACCCCATCTCATGCATCGAACCTGGACTGGTGATCTATTTCACACATGTTTCAGTGCCATTCTCCCAAACCACCCCACCCTCGCCTTCTCCCACAGAGTCCAACAGTCTGTTCTTTATCTCTGTGTCTCTGTTGCTGTCTCACATATAGGGCCATTGTTACCATCTTTCTAAATTCCATATATATGCGTGAATATACTGTATTGGTATTTTTCTGACTTACCTCATTCTGTATAATAGGCTCCAGTTTCATCCACCTCATTAGAACTGATTCAAATGCATTATTTTCAATAGCTGAGTAATATTCCATTGTGTATAGGTACCACAGCTTTCTTAGCCATTTGTCTGCTGATGGACATCTAGGTTGCTTCCATGTCCTAACTATTGTTAGGACCTAGTTTATTTAATGACTCCATACCTCACTCCACAGTGAAGGAACACCCATAAGTAAAATGAGTATTGATAGGTCTAAAACAGAAAGCAAAGAAAGCAAATCCTCGGGTGGAAAGGAAGAAGTAGGCAAATGCCTACTTGGGGCTGTCTTGACATTCAGCCATGTGGGGACCTCTTGGCACCAGATGTGTGGGGAAAGCGTACCAAAAAGAGTTTGGAAATCAAACGTTTGAAGACACACAATGAATAAAAATGCTAATAAGAGTGCTGAGGTTAATGGAAAATCCTTCAGCTGTCTTGGTTCCAACATCTCATCTTGTCTTATTTTCTTAGTCAAAAGCATAACCTTCTCAAGTGATTAGTGGCCTGTCTAATTATGGGAGAGGTTCTAAGGATTGAACCCATCCCAAATTCTACATTGATGTTCTCAGATGCTGACTCAAGTTCTGCCTTACAGGCCTTGAAAAAATAGATTGAAGCTTACATAATAGGTGTTGAAAAAATAGATTGAAGCTTATATAATAATGTTTTTCTTTCTAGTTCATGATAATGAATTGTAACATTATGATACGTCTTATTTTGGGGTTGCTCAAAATTTTTGGATTTTTCTATAACATCTTATGGAATATCTGAGAAAACTTTTTGGCCAACCCAATAACTTTTATTTACTAAGTGCTACTAGCCCTTTAAAATCCTCACCAATATTTCTTCAGTTAATAAAAACCAGTGAATCTTTTCTAATCGACATTGTGATTGTCAAAATTAATGAAGAATAGACAAAGTAAAAAGACTCTAAATTAGACTAAGGGATTTTTTTTTACAATTTTCATGGACTATTGAGAAGATGAAAGTCCCTAAAACAACATCTTCAATTCCTCTGAAACATCCTGAAGTGAGTGCAAGAAATAAAAAGTGGAAGATAATTTTCTTGTTTTATCCTGAGCAGGTAACTCACACACACAGTGTATACAGACACATCTTGACTGTAATATTGACTATCATTTATGGGTAATCTATAGTCATATGGTGTTTCTTCCCTTAAAGACAGCTAAATCCATTTCAGCAGAAATTCAGCATTAACAATGAAGCAGTTAGAAACACTGTTCATAGCATTGAACTATAGGTCAGAAGAATTTCCTGTCTAGTTTTTGCTATTACCTGTGTGCATTAGAGCAATACCTCTTTTTTTTTAAAGAAATCTATAAAGTAGGAATGTTAATATATGAATATCCACCTCGCAGAATTGTAATATGGTTTATATAACAAGCTATACTTGATACTTTAAAAAGTTGAACATAATCTACACATTTGGCTTTTATTACTTTAGAAGTTTACTTTGATGACTTTCAAACCTAGTTAAGCACTAGAATCACTAAGGAACTTAAAATAAGTAAATGGTGACTGTCTTTCTGGGCTTCACCCTATGTTTACTAAATCAAGATGCCCCAGGGAGGAATCTGAAATCAGTATTTTATTAGATCCAATCACTAATAGAAGAATAGCTATTATTTGCCAGATGGTATGTTATAGATACTTTGAAAGGCAACACTTTGCCCATAATTGGATGTTCTCTAGACCTCACAAGAGTTCTGGAAGTAAGCATTATTACGCCCATTTCACATACGATGAAAGATTAACATGTCCCAGGCCCCCAAGGTCACATAACTCTCGAGTGATGGAAATCTCATCAGAAACCTACGAATTGCCATGGCTTTCGACTTCTGGGTGTTTGTATCACGTTTGGGTGCTTATAGCTTCCCAGGTGGCTCCACGGTAAAGGAGCCTCCTCCAATGCAGAAGATGCAGGAGACGCAGGTCTCCCGGGTCAGGAAGATCCCCTGGAGTGGGAAATGACAACACCCTCCAGTAGTCTTGCCTGGAGAATTCCGTGGCCAGGGCAGCCTGGAGGGGACCTGCCTGAGCGGGCGTGCACGCTCTTGGTGCCCGCGCTTTGGGCAGCGTGCCAGAGGGCTGCAAGGCGCCGTGGGGAGCGCGGCCAGGCCCAGCAGCCCCCCCAGCCAGGCTGGTGCCCCCGGCCGCCGTCGCGGGCCACGCTCCGGGCGGAGCGGGCCGCGGGGCTGCACCCTACGGCCGCGCAGGCAGGGTGGCTTCGTGCCCCGCCGGCGCGCGAGCGTCCCTCGCCGGAGCCGGCTTCCCGTCCGGCCGCGCTGTCACTTCGGACGCACGTTGGCATCCCGAGGCGCACCGACCCCCGCCGCCGGCTCCTCGCGGTGCACGCCGCGCTCGGTGCTTGGGACGCGTCTCCGACAAACGCTGCGGGGTTCTGCCGGTGCGGTTGCCGAAGAACCCGGCCTGCTCTGTAAGCCGAGCG
This sequence comes from Antilocapra americana, assembly GCA_007570785.1. NCBI lineage: Eukaryota > Metazoa > Chordata > Mammalia > Artiodactyla > Antilocapridae > Antilocapra > Antilocapra americana. The sequence continues at coordinate 4,736,058 of ML660219.1, read as the reverse complement.
GCGTTTCTCAGGCGGCGTCTGGGCGCCTGGCACGGGAGACGCCGGCCCTCCCTGATGCCCCCGAGACCTCCCCTGGCTCAGCGAGGAGCTCTTGTCTCGCTGTTCCTTTGCCCACTCTGGGGCGGGGGGGGAGTGTTGCTTTGAAAGAAGTTTAATGTCTTCTTTAGTCTTCCCTTCTCTTGTCTTCAATGTGTAAAGCCTATTTTCTGCCTCAGTGATTTTGGGGTTTTTTTTTTGCAAGATATTTCCTATCTAACTTCAAAATTATACCTTGTAGGATATTTCTGTAGCATGGATTATTATAGTAGTTAAGTATTGATATTTTGATTTAATTTGGATTGCAGAGATCTATTATTTATTGAACATTAATTATGTACCAAGTTAATAAACACTTTGTAAATTTAATCTCATTTAATCCCCATAATGACTCAATTAAAAAAATTATCATTTCTTTTCATAGATAAGGACACACGCTCAAGGGAAAGTAATTGTCCAGAAAATGGTAGAAATGGAATGGAAACCCAATTAATTGTCCAGAAAATGGTAGAAATGGAATGGAAACCCTTATCTAACTTCAAGTTCTTTCTTCATTACTCTGAATTATCAACTCCTTTAGTGACTGTCCTGGTAGTTTTAAATAAATGGCCTCAAATTCTTTGATACTTCTCTTACTGAGACTGGGACTGGTGCCTCCATGCCCTGAATCGCGGGTGGGTTTGTGACTTGCTCATAAACAATAGAATGCAGTGACAGGGAAGGCGTGATTTCTTAAACTAGATCATCACACATGATGCAACGCATCTCATTCACTGGGACACCCGTTCTGGAGACCTGGACGCCCATGTGGGAAGTCTAGCTCTCCTGAGGCTGCCATGTACTGTGAAGAAGCACAGGACACATGAAAGGATTCCAGCTGACAGCTGTGTCCACCACCAGCCTTGAGAGTAAAGATGCCCCACGATAACTAGCCCCAAACTGCGAGTCTCCCCATGAGATCCCAGATACAGTGAAACACAGGCTGCTGTTTTTACTATACCCTTTTTTGTGTCTTGGATGTACAGAATTTGTGAACATTATAAAAAATGGTTATTTTAAGCTTCTAAGTTTGGGGATGTGTATGCTACATGGTGATAATAACTGGAAACATTGAACAACCTATGTAACTGCTTATATAATCTTTCTGTATTTCCCCCATGGTGTAACCTTAGCAGTGGGGTTAAATTAGTCCTAAGCTAAAGCCATATGCAGATTAATGTTAATCAAACTTAAAAGCAAACTTCAAAAGATCAATCAATTAAATTGATTCAAAGTAACTAAACTGCATATCAGAACAAAATTTAAAAAATAAAGAAAAGCATTAAAATCTAATATCCTAAAGAATAAAATCTAAAATGTCCAGTATGCAAAAGAAAAAAAAATCAAAAAACTAAGAAGCAAGAAAATAAGACGTATAACCAGGAGAAAAATAAAGAAATTATTTTTTTTGCCAAAAATAGAAGAGATGATACAAAGAAAAACTAAAACACCTATCAGTAAATCTACATATGTGCAAAAAATGTAGAGGGAAACATAAGCAAAGAAAAGTAATAGAAGACCTAAAAAAAGCCCAAATGGTATTTCTAGAGGTGAAAAATACAATGTGTGAGGTGGAAAATACATGTTGGAGGTTAATAAAATCCTGCAGAAAAAGAAACCAGGACTGCTTTCTCGAAGACACAGCAATAGATGTTATCCAAATGAGGCAGAGAAGAACAGCACAGTAAAAACGGAGCAGAGCACCAGTGACTTTGAGGAAATATCAGGCAGTCTCACCCCGGAGGCGTCGGTGCTAAGGGGCCGTTTGTTAAGCAGGAGACATAAGAGACCTGGGCTCGATCCCTGGGTTGGGAAGATCCCTGGAGGAGGGCATGGCAACCCAGTTTAGTATTCTTGCCTGGAGAGTCCCATAGACCGAGGAACCTGGCAGGCTGTGGTCCGTGGGGTTGCAGAGTCGAACACGACTGAAGCGACTTAGCATACACACACACACATCAAACAATCTAAAGTATGTGACTGGAGTCCCAGAACGATAAAAGAGATGGGGGGAGAGAAAATAAAAGTAAAGAAATAATGGTCAGAAATTTCCCAAATTTGATAACAACTTTAATACAGCACACAAATCTAAGCAGGTCAATAAACCCCAAATAGGTTGATAAACCCCAAGTTGGAAGAAACTTTAAGCAAACTGCACCTACGGACATTATAATCACACTGCTGAAAATTAGCAATAAATTGAAACTCTCTAGAGTAGCCAGAGAAAAATGGCACACTATGTTCAATATAAAAAGATGAGATCGATAGCAGACTCTGGGCAGAGGATGGTGGGGCATATCACCAGGATATTTTAAAGGATCAGCCTAGAATTTGATATTCAGTGAAAATAACTTCCAGAAATGAAGGCCAAATAAAGACATTATCAGACAAAAAAACAAAGGAAGTACTAAGTAGCAGATCTCTGCTATGAAAAAATGTTAGAGAAAATTCTATGAGAAAAAAGAAAGCTATACTACATAGAAAATTAGATGCACAAAAGGAAGGAAGAATACCAGAAATGATATATATATATATATAAAGACAAACATATTAATACAAGATATTTTTGTAATTAAGCAATATTTTTAAAAGAATAGATGTCTGGGGATTAAACTAATAGCAACGCATTGTAAAGCCTAAAATATATATATGTAGAAATAAAGTATATCATAAAAGTAGCAGAGAGGACAGAGGGAGAAAAAAAATATCCTGGGTTGTACTATAAACATTATTTGAGAGTGTAATCAGTCAAAAATACATTTTACACTCCTATAGCTTCCACTAAAAGAAAGCCAAACTAGCTAAACAAAGTACCAATAAATATTTTAAACATGTTCCAAGCAATTATTCTATATTTGCACAAAAAGTTTAAATTAGATTTAATGAGTGCTTATTTTTTAAGTTCCAGAGAATAGAAAAGACCATATTCAAGAATCAAAAAAAGTTCCACTTTCAGATCTGGCTTCGAGCTAGGAAGCAAAGTCAGTGAAAGGGGGCAAAGGGTTTTGGAACCTTCCCAAGCAAGTATAACCTTTGTAAATATGGCGTATAGTTCTGTGTGCAGACTTTCATTAAGAACAGGACTCTCTTTCGTTCATTTCTATATCGCCGCTGCCTGACGTATCAGGTATGCAATAGTATTTAGTGATTTATCGGAAGTACCAGAACCCTCTGGAGAAATAAGCAGATTGAGCGCTGGGAGTCCAATACTCTGGCCACCTCATGCAAAGAGCTGACTCATTGGAAAAGTCCCTGATGCTGGGAGGGGTTGGAGGCAGGAGGAGAAGGGGACGACAGAGGATGAGATGGCTGGATGGCATCACCGACTCAATGGACATGGGTTTGGGTGGACTCTGGGAGTTGGTGATGGACAGGGAGCCCTGGCGTGCTGCAGTTCATGGGTCACAAAGAATTGGACATGACTGAGCAACTGAACTGAACTGAATAAGAACAGATAATTTAAAATTCTCTCCCCCTTTCTGATAAAGATACCACTCTGGAATTACCTGTGACCCTAATTTAGAGTGCTTATTCAACAGTGTCTAGCTCTGACTTTGAGTGTGCTTGGTCTTGGTTTAGCAAAACCAAGCCTATCTTTCCTTGTATACCACTAACCTTAACAACTGAAACTTGTATCCTTATTCTTGGGCTTCCCTCCTGGCTCAGTCAGTAAAGAATCTGCCTGCAATGCAGGAGTCTGCCTGAAATGCAGGAGACTTGGATTCAATTCCTGGGATTCCCTGGAGAAGGAAATGGCAACCTTTTCTAGTATTCTTGCCTGGAAAATCTCATGGACAGAGGAGCCTGGCAGTTTAATTTGGACTGTAAATCTAAGCCTGATTCAAGATTATTCTTATAATAGTCACGGAGAAGGCTGAGCGCTGAAGAACTGATGCTTTCCAACTGTGGTGCTGGACAAGACACTTGAGGGTCCCTTGGACGGCAAAGAGATCAAACCATTCAATCCTAAAGGAAATCAGCCCTGAATATGCATTGGAAGGACTGATGATGAAGCTGAAGCTGAAGTTCCAATACTTTGGCCACGTGATGTGAAGAGCCAACTCATTGGAAAAGACCCCAATTCTGGGAAAGACAGGGCAGGAGGAGAAGCAGGCAACAGAGGTTGGATGGATGGCATCAGCGACTCAATGGACATGAGTCTGAGGAAACTCCAAGAGATAGTGAAGGATGGAGAAGCCTAGCATTCTGCAGTCCATCGGGGTAACAAAGAGTCAGACATGACTGAACGACTGAACAGCTATTTAGCACCAGGAGCCTGTATTTATGTGTACCATTTAGGGTGGTGAAGAAGTAATCACGGTTTCACATTGTTGAACTTTGATGTTTGATATTGGAAAACATTCGTAAGTAAATGTAGTTATGTTATATATCATTTTAATGTACATTTCTTATTTTATGTTTTTTTTGCCCATGACTTAGTACTTGTTTATTTTATGTTTATTTTAGACTATAGAAAGGATGTTAGACAGAAAGCAAATTTAAGCAATTGTTTTATTCAAGTTCAAAAGGGGTCACAAAGCAGTGGAGACAATCCACAACATTAGTAAACCCTTGGGCCCAGGAATCGCTAACCAACATACAGCGCAGTGATGGTTCAAGAAGTTTTGCAAAGGAGTCAAGAGCCTTGAAGATGAGGAGCGTAGTGGCTGACCATCCAAGGGGGACAACGGCCAACTGAGAGCAATCATGGCAGCTGATCCTTTTAAAACTGCACACTAGAAGTTTCCAAAGAACTCAGTGTCGACCATTCTATGGGCATTCAGCATTTGAAGCAAATTGGAAAGGTAGGAAAGCTTGATAGGTGGGAGCCTCATGAGCTGACCACAAATCAAAAAAATTGTCATTCTGAAGTGTTATCTTCTCTTATTCTGCACAGAAACAAGAAACAATTTCTTGATCAGATTGTGAAGTGTGACCAAAAGTGGATTTTATATGACAGCCGGCTCAGTGGTTAGGTGGAAAAGAAGTCCAAAGCACTTCCCAAAGCCAAACTCCCACCACGAAGGTCACAGGCACTCTGGTGGTTTCCTGCCCATCTGATCCGCTACAGCTTTCTGAATCCCAGCAAAACCGTTGCATCTGAGATATATGCTCAGCAAACTGATGTGATGCACCTAAAACTACAATGCCTGCAGCCAGCATTGGTCAACAGAATGGGCCCATTTCTCCTCCATGACAGCACCTGACCGCACGTAGCACAACCAACGCTTCAAAATGAATGAACTGGGCTATGAAGTTTCGCCTCACCATCCCATTCACCTGAGTTCTTGCTGACCAGCTACCACTTCTTCAAGCATCTTGACAAGTTTTTGCAGGGAAAATGCTTCCGCAGCCAGCAAGAGGCAGAAAATGCTTTCCAAGAGTTTGTCAAATTCTGAAGCACAGATTTTTATTCTACAGGAATAAACAAGCATTTCTTTTTGGCAAAAATATGTTGATTGTAATGGTTCCTATTTTGATTAATAAAGATGTATCTGAGCCTAGTTACAATGGATTTAAAATTCATTGTCTGAAATGGCATTTGCTAAGTCACAGGCACCATGCCAAGCCAGGAAATAAAATATGGTGCCCTTGCCATCAAGGAACTCAAGGTATAAGGAAGAGGCAAACACACAAGCACTTAATTATTACATATTGGGCTGAAAGTAGCAAGGCAGATATGATGCTGGCAAAAGCGCTGAAATACAAGCTTGTTGTAAAACTTGAGACACACAAAAATATCAATGCTTGTATAAAACTTTGGCATCTGTCATTTTACGTTTCTTAGGTCTCATTCAACCCAATTCTTGCACTCACAGAGATGGTCCTGAGGGCATATCTCCATATCTATTGGTAATTTCCTCTAATGTTGAAACTGGAAGCTTCAATTCCCAGACTTCCATCATTTGCTCTTGTTTGCCAGCAGAGGAAGAAGAAATTATATCACATGATTGGACTAACTACTAAACTAGAAACCAACAATCGTCTTATACAGAAATGTTCACGTTCTATATAGACTGAAAAATTAATCCAAATGAATCAAGTTAATAAGGGAGTCTAAAAAGAATCACAATTTACTGTATCACCATTGGAGCATCAGCCTCTGAGTTCACTCTAGACTATGTGTTACGGACTGTAAACCATAGAAGATTGCTAAGCAGTCACAAGGAGAGGAAGGCAAAAGTTGGATCAGTCACTCTGACTGCAGCCAACAGCAGCAGACCCATTCGGCATGGGTTTCTCGACCTCAGCCCTGTTGGGATACTGGACTGGACCATTCTTTGCTGACGTGCTCGGGAGGGAGCTGCCCAGTTCATTGCGGTGTGTTTAGCGGCATTCCTGTCCTCTCCTCGCTAGATGTCCGTCAAAGACAACAGTCATGAAAGAAAAAGAGACCTTCTTCGATACTCCCTGGAAGGTACAATATCCCCTGTTCAGGAACCACCTATGTAATAGCCTAATAGCACTGCTGTTATGACAGGTGTATTTTAATTTCATTTCTCAAAAATAAGTGAGGTTCCTTATCATGACCCTTATCTGTTTAATCAAAAAGTTGAACTAAATAATTTCCATAAACATTCTTACTCTGACATTCTTTAAACTTCTGTTCCCTGAACTGTCTTCAGGTTTTACTCTTGCTCTATCTCCTTTTTAAACTTTCTTCATGCATTCATTAACTCTACAAGTGTATTCTGTAGCTCAAACCCTGGGCTGAGCCCTGGAAATCTGTGATGAAATAAGGTAAGTTCCCTGCCCTGAGAGCACGCACAGGGGAGAGAAATGGAAGCGAAGGGAAGCAGCTCATACCCTTCAGCAGGGCAACCACTGTAGAGGCCAGAGCCGGGTGTGTGAGTGCAGGCGGCTGGGGGTGGGGAGGCGAGCGACAGAGGGTGGAGCTGGGGCTTCGCTCATCACTTCAGCGACTGCTCAGCACACAGGAAATGCAGAAGCTGCTCTTCTGAGAAGGCTGCTGAGTTTAGCCGTCTAGTATCTGAGCACTGGCTCAACAGCCCACTGTTGGTGTCAGGGCAGACTCAGCCCACCTCTGCTGCAGTAATGCAGAGAAGATAAGGCTATGCATACCATGTGGCTTCAGTCCTGGCAACTTCTTGCGATCCTACGGACTGCAGCCTGCCAGGCTCCTCTGCCCATGGGTTTCTCCAGGAAAGAATGCTGGGGTGGGTTGCTGTGTCCTTCTCCAGGAGATCTTCCCAGCACAGGGATAGAACCTATATCTCTTACATCTCCTGCATTGCAAGCAGATTCTTTACTGAAAAGATTTAGTTCTCTCCAGGTGGAGTCAGCCTGCCTTCCTGGCTTGATGCCCATACAAGTGAACAAAGGAAAAATAACTGCAGGCTAAAGCACACTCCTTGTTCAGCCAAGGATCACTTTCAGATTGCCCACAGCTTTCAAGGTATTAAGGGTATTTACCAAAAGCCTACGTGAGCCTGTGTTGCCTTTTTAGGCTGAGGCCAGGACAGGGCATGAGAACTGCAGGACAACAAATCAAGACTTTGCTTATCCCTTTGGACACATATAGAGCCCCTGCGTCACCCTCAATTTTCAGAAGGATTATTTCTCTAATTATATACTTAAGAACCTGAGTCAGTCAACCTTCTGCCTCCAGAGAACTGTCTCACTGTGTAAACAGAGTTCCATTTCCCAACTTCCCAACCAAGGCCCTAAATGACAAATGGTGGAACACTGGGGTAAAGCGGTTTATATCGCTTTGCACGTGTGTCTGAAGAGTGCCGTGTCCATCAGGACCCCATCGGTCTCTTGGGGCAAACCCACACCTCTGTCCCAGAAATGAGGTGGGACGTGAAGTGCAGGAGGGCTTGGACACGTGAGAGTGAGTGTATCTCTCCTTCACATCCTGGAGCTGCTTTTTGTTTTCTTACTTCTGACGCTGGTGATATAGCCAAAACTGACTGCGTTTTGTAACTTTAGATCTTGGACTCTTATCTGGATATCCCAACATACTCCAGTGTTTGCCTTTATGACTTTCCCAAGTGATAAAGGGAGCACACTTTTACCAGGGGCTGATGATGTGCTGGCGTCCATCCATCACTGGCTGTTCAGAGACTAACCTGGCACAGTTCACGCCTTAGAGAAGCCCCTGCTCTAGCTGGGAAACAACCAATAAGCAATAGTTACAGTGTGCGTGTTGTGGGCAGTAACAGAAATACATTTATAGAATAGAAGAGGCACAAGAAGAAGAAATTTATGACTCCAAAGGAGGTGGGGTCAGAGAACTTTTCTCAAAAAGGGCACTATCTGAGCTGGATTTCCAAGAATCAATAGAAATTGATCACTCAGATAAGAGGTAGGTCAACTGAACAATCTGCGTGTACGCATTCACAGAAGGGAGCGGCAGCACAGACTGGCAGGGAACCCCAGTGCTGAAGGCTCTCCTGGGAGCACAGCAAATGGGAGGGGGCTGAAAGAGGACGGGGGCAGGCTCCGCAGCCTGTGGGGCAGAAGTCTGCTACTTTCAGTACTTTTCCTACAAACAATGAGGCATCACTGAAGGCTTCCAAATAAGGTGGTGCCACGGTCAGACTTGGGTTTTGGAAAGACTACTCTGTAAATAGTGGAGAAAATATCAAGAAAGGAAAATGAATCTCCCAGAACAGATGGAACTGAGCCGTTATGAAACAAAGACCCACATAGACACAGCTAGAGATAAGACTGACATTTAGGAGGTCAAGACACAGAACTCAGTGACTGACGGAGTGACCAGTGAGGGAGAAGGCGGCGTCAAGCTGATCGGTGGGCCCCTGGCTTGGGGCTGGCTCTGTGGTGAGGCTCCTGCCTGCCGGCCTCTGTGTGGACAGATGGGACCACAGTGTCCGCCCTGCTGAGGACCGTGAGCTGTCTGTCTTCACTTCTGTTCCTCTCTGCAGTGCACATTCTGAGGGCAAAGATCTTTTCTTCCACTAGTGCTTGCCCAGTATTTGGTCCACAGAAGATGCTCACGTGTTACCATTAGAATCAATAAAGGAAACCTAAAGGGAGAAAGAATATAAAACCTGGAGACAGTCCAGGGACAAGGTTCAGATAATTAAAATCGCTAAAGTAAGGATACTTGTGGAGATTTTTTCTGACAACCCGTTAATTACACAAATGAGGAAACCATGGTCCTGAGAAGTAAAAGGACAGGGTGGTAGGCAAATCTAAGGAGTAAGACCATGGGTTCAGTTTGCATTTCACTACGTTTGTGACGCCCACGGTAAATCCGGATTTTGATAGCCAATGTGCTGTTGGAATGCGGAGCCCAGGAGAGGGGCCTAACTGAAACGCTGGCTGTGAGCTGTGTGCCATGCCAGGATTCGTGACCTCCAGAGGAGAGGGTTTCCATCCAGGGCCGAAGACGAGTCTTGACCACTCGGAACTTTTTGTGTAACAGAATGTTATTGAAGTATAATAGAGATAGAGAAGGCTGACACAGACAGCAGAAGGGGGCAGGAAGAATGCCGCTTGCTAGCTTTTAGCAAGGTGTTTTATGTCTACTAGGAATCTGCTATCAGATGAGAGCAACGTCTCAAGGCTGAGGCATTCCACCAGGCCTCTCTCCCACAGCAGGCGTTTTTGAGATAGGCTAGTGCAAAGCGCGTCATCCCCGGCCATAAAACGCTGACATGAATACTGGTTTGCTCAGCCATCATCAGCACAAGTTTGAGAAAAGGAAGAAAAGGTTAGTCTTAGGCAGAACTGATTTGAAGACAGACAGACTCCAAAACAAATACATAGCTTCATTAATATAACTTAAGAAAAACATTTCCATATGAAAAACGCATTGATTACCTCAAGGTTTGAGAAAGGTTAAGCTCAGGCAGGAGTAGGTGTCTTCAACAGAGAAGGGAAGAAAGGCTGCCACTGGCGTTTTATTTCCTCCTGCCTCTTGGGGACCTCTGGCCTCCCTGCCGAGGCCGTTCAGTTCGGTTCGGTTCAGTCGCTCAGTCATGTCTGACTCTGCGACCACACAGACTGCAGCACACCAGGCCTCCTTGTCCATCGCCAGCTCCCGCAGCTTGCTCAAACTCATGTCCATCGAGTCAGTGATGCCATCCAACCACCTTATCCTCTGCCGTCCCCGTCTCCTCCTGCCTTCAGTCTTCCCATCATCAGGGTCTTTTACAAAGACCTGGTTCTTCACATCGTGTGGTCAAAGCCTTCACACCGAGGGTGTTAACACTCTCCAGACCTAGACATACAGGTCTGGGATGCAGGTCTTACGAAGACAAGGGCAGGCAATGTTATTACTATCTCATGAGAATAAATGAAGTCAGGCTCCAGGAGGGCCAATGGGAGAGCGCTGGGGATCCCAGAGCTAGCAGGCACAGTAGGGCGCAGCAGAGCAAGTTACTTATTCTCCCTGTGCCTCACTCCTCCCAGCTACATAAGAGGGTCGTTACGACATTAAATGAGTGAATGTTTTGTTAAGTCCTTGAAGACGACGCCTGGCACGTATTGTAGTAAAGTCTATGCAAGGGTGAAAATTAATACAGAAACACCAACATTCGATGGTGGATAGAAGAAAATAGCTCTGAAAAATAAGTCGTTAGGTGTGATAAGAAAGTAGGAGGAAATGAAGCGGCTGTGTGAACACCCAAATCTAAGGAAGAAATAGTTTACAGGAGGGGGCAATCATGTGGTGAATGCCAAAGAGAAGGGCCTCCTGGCTGTGGGAATTGAAAATTCATTGGTGATTTTAGAGCCTGGTTTATGAGGGTTCAGAGAGAAGAAGGGGGCTCAGGAGTGAGTGGGTTGGCTCAGAGCAAGGCTGGGTGGAGAAGTGGAGAAACCCTGATCTGGGCACAGTTAAGCCAGATCCTAGTCAGGCCACACGAGAGCACAGGGTAATTCCTTTCTCCATCGCAGAGTCCTCATCTGTAAAATGAAAGAGGACTTGATCTCTACACTCTACCAGCGACGGTGAGCTCATCGTTTCTCTCTTATACTGACAATCGGTGATGACTAAGTGATGATTCTTTTTGACAGAAATGGCACCTGACTTTGCTAATATCTTGTTTTGCTTTATTGTTTTAACTTACTTTTAATTGGAGGATAATTGCCTTACAACGTCGCGTTGGCTTCTGTCTTACAACGTAGGGAATCGGCCGCGAGCATACACATATCCCCTCGCTGGAGCCTCCTTCCACTCCAGTCCCCATCCTGCCCTCTAGGTCCTGACAGGGTGCTGGGCTGGCTCCCTGAGCTTCAGCAGCTTCCCTCCAGCTGTCGCGTTTGCACATGGTGATGTGTATTGTCAACGCTACTCTCCTACACGTGCCCCACCCTCTCCTTCCGCTGCTTGGTCCATAAGCTTGTTCTCTACATCCGCATTTCTATTCCTGCAGTTCATCCTTTTTAAAATGTTGCTTTGAGTTTATGGAGAGGGATGCTGTTAGGGGTTGGTTTATGATTTATTTTTAATTTAGAAAAATTCTTTCAGTGTAACAATTTCACTTTTGATCTTTGGGAATGTGCTTTCAATTCAGTATTTTCACATTATCAATGAAGCTGACTCCAAAGATAGGGTGATTTTTGAAAGTCACAAAAAAAGTAACCTGAGATTTTTAATTCAGGTTTGCTGGGAACAAATCTGATGCTTGACAGCTGATGAGAATAACTGGGGTGGGTGACAGAGAACTAGTTTAAAACTGGGCCTCTGAAGAACACAGTTTTTATTAATAAAAAGGTATCTTTCAGTGTAAAAGGTCTATTTCTCAAAACAATGGGTTTCTCCTGACACATTCTCTTCTCTCGGAATAGGGTAAAAGTGAGTGTTCGGTGGTCGGTCCTGTCTGACTCTTTGGGACCCCATGGACTGTATCCTGCAGACTCCTCTGTTCGTACGATTCTCCAGGTAGGTGAGAAGACTGGAGTCGGTTACCATTTACTTCTCCAGGGCATATTCCTGACCCAGGGATTGAACTTGGGTCTCCTGCATTTCAGGCAGATTCTTTACCATCAAGATTTTCCCTTAGGAGAAAGCAGCTTTTTAAAGAGTCTTTCGGTTTCTCCTGGAGTGGTGGAGTGTTCAATACTGCAGTCGGTTACATCTCGGCAGGTCGCTGAGGCATGTGTGACCTGGACCAGTCCACAGCGCTCCTGTGGGCATTGTTCATCTGACCATCCCAGCCGCTCTGTGAGAGTGGCGACGTAGGGGTGACCAGCTCCATTCGAGAGATAAGAACATAATGCTAAAACATCGTGTGACCACCCAATGTCTCTGAAACGCCCAGGAGCACCTCTTAGAGACTCAGCCTGGCGACAGTGCCACCCTGGGGAGTCACTGTACAAGCGCGGATCAGGTGTGACTGGCCTCCTAAATCAGTGAGCACTGGGGAATAAGGCCCTCCACCCCTCTCCTCGCAGCCCTCACCTTTACTTTAGGGTATTGGTTACGGTGGTTTTAATCTCTTTGTCACTGAAACTTGAGAGAAAACTAAAAATAATCCAAGAGCTAAGAAGAGGAAGGGAGGAAGAGGAGAAGGAAAGGAAAAGAGAAAACTTGGCGGTAGTTAAAAATCTCACGGCTGGTGGCACTAGGTGGTTCTGATATTTGTGGAAAGTGCTGACTTCATTATTTTTATTTATTATTTATTTTTTATTATTCTACGAGGCATTTATGCAATAATGTCTAACAAGCATTTTTAAGTGCCTTGAAAAATAGTGTTAGATAAATATAAATAGTGGAGATATAAAAGTGGAAGACAATTTCAGATATATATTCTCTGAGTTAGAAGAAATAAAATTGCTTTGTTAATCAATATAATTAAGTGAAGAAAGCAGACTTTTTTTGTTGTTGGGCAGGGTAACCAGTCGGATTTTCCTAAGGATTAATGTAGTATAAAGATGTTTACCACCAATAAAAAAAAAGTCTATAGAAATATTGCTTCTCTTGTTCAGTATGAGGATGAAAGATTGATAACTTAATCAAATTTTGTGACCAAGTGATTTATCAGGATATCAGGGTTAGTGTATGCCCTGACCTCATCTCAGAATAATTTATTTTCAGACAGCTTTCTAATATTATTTTGAACCAATTAGTGCAACAATTTCAAAGGATTAAAAAATTAAGACTAATCTTTTCTCAATTATTACCCAAATTCTTACACCAATTTTAAGATAAAGGCACTGTAAACTTGAATATAAAATACTGTATGACAAACATGAAAAAGAAAGAATTCTTTCCTTTATCTCAAGAAAATAATTTTTAAAAAGAAAAGTAAGCTATGTATCCAAAGATAATCTTAAAGGCATTATTCATGATCGAAATTTAAAAAAAAACTTAAATAATAAATAATCAATAAATAATTTCATGTTGCTATCGTAGGCTATTATGCAACCATTAAAATGATAAATACAATGAAAAAACTGAGAAAAATGTTTACAATATAAAATTTTGAAAAGTGATGAAGAAAAATGTATGTATACTATAATTATGTCCCTGTAAAAACTGTATGTTTATGTAGATGAAGTGTGAAGGGAACATGAAGTAATAGAAATCCTTGATGTAACAATCAGAATCTGTCTACAATGCAGGAGCCCCGAGTTCAATCCCTGGATCAGTAAGATCCCCTGGAGAAGGAAATAGCAAACCATTCCAGTATTCTTGCCTGGAAAATTCCAAGGACAGAGGAGCCTTGCAGGCTATAGTCCATGGGGTCACAAGAGTGGGACACAACTTTGTGACTAAACCACCACCAAGGAGAAAACAGATTCAGTTCAGCTCAGTTCAGTCGCTCAGTCGTGTCCGACTCTCTGCAAACCCATGGACCACATCACGCCAAGCCTCCCTGTCCATCACTGACTCCCAGAGTCTATGCAAACCCATGTCCTTCAAGTCAGTGATGCCATCCAACCATCTCATCCTCCGTCGTCCCCTTCTCCTCCTGCCCCCAATCCTTCCCAGCATCAGAGTCTTTTCCAATGAGTCAACTCTTTGCATGAGGTGGCCAAAGTATTGGAGTTTCCGCTTCAACATCAGTCCTTCCAACGAACACCCAGGACTGATCTCCTTTAGGATGGGGTGGTTGGATCTCCTTGCAGCCCAAGGGACTCTCAACAGTCTTCTCCAACACCACAATTCAAGAGCATCAATTCTTTGGTGCTCAGCTTTCTTCACTGTCCAACTCTCACATCCATACATGACTACTGGAAAAACCATAGCCTTGACTAGACGGACCTTTGTTGGCAAAGTAATGTCTCTGCTTTTCAATATGCTATCTAGGTTGGTCATAACTTTCCTTCCAAGGAGTAAGCATCTTTTAATTTCATGGCTGCAATCACCATCTGCAGTGATTTTGATCCAGTAATAAACATTTTCTATCTATTAGTCACAACAAAATCGTATGTTACATGATCAGTCTTTGCTCACCATAATCAGTCAGGGACCCAGGCTGAGGAAGGTTCTGTCTTTATACCTACTTCCTCAATTATTTCAGCCTCAGCAGAGGAAAGATATGTTGGCACTATATCTTAAAGTTTCTACACAGGATGGCAATATGTCCATCTGTTTATATTTATTTGGCCAAAACAAGTCATGTCATCATACCAAACTTCAAAGGGGGCAAAGAACCTAATTCCTGCTACATGATTAGAGAGAAAGAACCAGAAATACCTAATGAACAGGAGTAATGATTCTTATAGTGAGGCTGGTGAACTGGTAGATGCGTTTTCAAATATTTGCTAATGTTAAAATACATTTTGCCCTATCATTACCTCAGATTTCACTTGTGAGCCAGAAATGGGGAGTTGATGATATACACCATAGTAATCATTCAAAGGAAGGTTTTTTAACTGGTGATTCTTTAAAATGCACATTTTTTATTAAAACATTTTAAATGGATAGAGATGATAAACATTTTCATGTTAGGAAATATAGTTTGATTCAAAATTACTTCTGGCTTCACATCATGGTAATATGCAATTTGTAAATTATGTAAAAGAAAGTAACTTCAACAAGGCATTCCATTGTAAATATTTATGTGCTGTTAGAAAGATACATCTTTTGCCTATGTACAATGCAACAATTTGATTACTTCAGTAAGCAGTTAGCAATAAAGAAAACACATGTCACACGAGTAGGCTTTTAAATATTGTAGTATGTAAACTCCTGAAAAATAGCATTTAAAATGAGTGGGAGGGAGTGTGATATATAGTAAAGAACACTGTCTTTGGTAACAGGTTCAAACTCTGAACCTCCATTTTTTATATAACCTTGGGCAATCTTAGCTAACACCTTCATTAAAAGAATTTAAAATTCTTCCCATATATATTGTTATGGACTTTATCAAATAACACATGCAAAGCACTTGGAAATGTGGCTAGCACATGGTAGGAAAATAAACGTTCATTTATTTATATGTTAACTGAATCTTGGGCAATCTAAATTGCACACCAATCCTACCCTATTCAGACTTCCCCAGTGGCTCAGCTGGTAAAGAATCCACCTGCCATGCGGGAGACCTGGGTTCGATCTCTGGGTTGGGAAGATCCCCTGGAGGAGGGCATGGCACCCCACCCCAGTATTCTTGCTGGAGAATCCCCATAACAGAGGAGCCTGGTGGGCTGCGTCGTGGGGCTGCAGAGTCAGACACGGCTGAGCAGCTCAGCACAGCACAGCGCCTATCCTGCTCACTGAGGTGAGTGGGTATCTTCAAATTCTTGTGAATAAATACAGAGATCATATGGTCAAGGTGGGTGTGGGTGTGTTAGTCGCTCAGTCATGTCGGACTCTTTGTGACCCAAGGACTGTATTCCACCAGGCTCCTCTGTCCATGGACTTCTTCAGGCCAGGATACTGGAGTCGGTGGCCATTCCCTTCACCAAAGGATCCTCCCAACCCAGGGATCAAACCCAGGTCTCCTGCACTGTAGGTGGATTCTTTACCGTCTGAGCCACAGGGAAGCAGCATGATCAAGGCACCGTGATCTAAATGTTCTTACGGAATGGAAATACTGTTCAAATGGCATTCCATGATGGGAATATTACTTAACTGAAGCTCAGTCGGTGTGGAATCTTGCCGTGGCTCGGTAGTGTCATGTGTATGAAGGAGCACGCAATGATCGAGGGAGACAATGACAGCCAGTCAGACCGTCTCTGTCAGTGATCCCTGGTGAATAAGTGTCTTTCAGGGAGCAAGCCAGGCAAGGGGAATCAAACCATCCAAAGACAGCAGGGATCCCTCAGGAAGTGCACAGCCATTTGGGCCCCTTGTAGTCTTTGCTTTATTCTATCACGTTAGTAGGCGATCACAAATATTGAGAGGGGTAGGCTGGCATGGAGAAACTGAAGCCAAGTTGGCTTATGAAACTGACGGACGTCTTCATGGACCACTAAGCATCCTCATGGGTTTGGGAATCTACTCTGTCTGGATCAGGACGGCTCTCTGCACTCCAGTCCATTTCCCAGTCCCTGCAGTGGTACTGGTATGGGACATATGGTCCAAAGGAAACTTCCACTGATAGTTTGGGATCAGTGGATAGAAGAGATTACAAATAGCGCTTCACTCCTGTCAGAGAAGAAATTCTGTCCATGAAGCTCTTACAATCCTGAAGCATGTGCCGAGGCTGGTGAGTATACCTAGACACAAACTTCAGAGAGAAAAGGAACCGTTAATGACTTTGCAGCTTCCGGGGTCACACTACATCCTGGGAGGCTCAGCCGCTGTCCCCTTTTGCACAGACAAGGGTCATTTTCAGGGTTTCTGGGGTCACACTTCATCTGGGGAGGCTCAGCCGCTGTCCCCTTTTGCACAGACAGGGGTCATTTTCAGGACAAATCTCAAGTCCTCCCATTCTGACCACTTGAACTCTCCTCAGGCAGCCACCCCTTGCCCTTGCGGATTGCCTTGGCCTTTGCTTGTCTGTACTTTGCACACTGTCTGAGTGTGGTCTGCACACATGGAGGCTTGTGCTGGGAGCAGTCTGTGGGCAAGGGCCACAGCTTCCGTTCTATTGTGCAGACTGCATAAATCTCAGTAAATATTTTGGTCTGGAGCAAACAGTTACTTAAACATGCACTGCAGTTATCTAAGCGTTCATTTTCAGAATTCGGTCACAGAAGATTGAATATGGCTTTATTCTTCTCCTGTTCAGTGTTAAAGTCATCACCCTCCTTCAAAATGGACCCATATGGAAGTCTCCTAAAAGGTGGCAAAAAGGAGCTACAAAATACGCCACTGTCTTAGGTCTTTTCCAGATATGAGCATTAAAATCGTTCTTTCCATCTTCAGAGTGTTGCTTAGGACACACTTGTGGTCTTAGTTTTTGTGAAAATTCATTCTCTCAGTTGGGAGGCATTTAGTCACCATCAGATAGGAGTACTTTGTTTTGGAGTGATGTTATTAATCCCATCTGACTAGCAAATCTCTGACACAGAGTAAGCACGCTGACACTTTCATCAGTGAATTTCTACTTTGTGTTTATGCTTTCTAAATTATGAAGTATTTTCTCTTAGCCTGCAGGATAATCAGATTATACCTGAATGTTAAACCCAAGCACAGATTAAGTGTCTGCAATAAGGAGCTTTCTTTAAATCTTTTCTTTGAATATTCTTGTAAGTTGCCTCCCTGGTTTCAGATCTAAAATCTGACTCACAGATTTTTTTCCCTCCTTTGACTTGACTCCCTTAAGCCCATAAATCCTGCTTCTAGCAATTGCCTGCTGGGGAATGGCCCTACCTTTTTCCCAGAGCATCTCTTCTCCAAACAATGTCAGTTATCATGTTCTCAGAGAAGAGAAATATGTTTTGTCTTATGAAAAAAAATATATTATAAGGAAGGGTCTAGGGAATGCCAGAGCATGGTTCCATGAAAGTAACAGAGTAGGAGTCTGGAGCTGAGCTTCTCCAAAGCTGATTAAAAGAAACTGAGAAGGAAACCCGAGGAAAAAAATGCATACCTGACTTTTCCCTGTTAGCAACAGAGATGGGGGTGTTTAATTCCTGAATTATTAACCAGAATTTCTTTTTTTAAAAGATGTGAAGTTTCCCACATTTGTAAAATTGTTATAAATAGATTCTCCCACTTTTCTTTTTCAGGGCTTTCTAAATTCTCAAAAAAAAAAAAAGAAAGAAAAATAATCTCACCTCATTATGACCTTTAACTTAAATAAAATCTGGCTGGAAGATGGAATTATTCTAAAAGAAAGAAATGAGTTAATAGTAACATTGACTGTAATTGTCCAGTCCTTTAATTTAAACTGGCTTGATTTTAATACTCCTCTGGCACAGGGTACCTAACGGTAGCAGAGGGACCATGAGAACTCATTCAGCAACATCCTCATACCTCTAAACACACAGCTGACCCAGCGGCTGTGGTTCTGTTATTGGTATTACCACTGGATTTCATTGGATTAAACCAGTGAAAGCCAAAGTTAATTTTTCCAAAAGAAGTGAGGATACAAAATGATATAGAGATACTTGGTCATCAACAATATTCAAATAACCATCAAAGAAATGAAATGAAAAGGTGCATCCTGTGGCAAAAAATGACCTGTCAGTACTCCTCACGGTGCTGCCACCTTCAAAGATGGTTACCACGAAATCTTTCACATTGGATGTGACCTTTACTCTTCCAGAAATTATGTGATTAGAAAGGTTGCCATGAATGCTCACCTAAGGGTTTAGAGATCTGTAAAACCAGGGAAAACGATTCGTATTAACTTGTCTCACTTCCATTTATTTATTCACTTATCTACTTATTCACTCCAGCAAACTTTATTGGGTTCTCTTTTTCTCCTTTCTGTTTCTATAAATGAGATGAAAATGATCTTTAGGAAAGGTTAAGATTCCAGGATTATCCTTTCCTTTCCTTTTATTGTTCCTTTATAAGGCTATGCTCATACTAAGAAGCCAGGAAAAAGCCAGGAAAACAAAATTCTGGCCCTCCCCAGGGCAAAGCGCTATGCCTGGCATTGTGCTCTTAAACATAGTTATTTACGTTAGTGCAAGACACAGGCATAAATAAAAGTTGGAATATGAGGGTCCCATTCATATCTTTGATTTTGATTCTCAGGTCTGAGCAAGCGTTTATCACAATGACTTACTCCTCAATCTCTCTGTGATAAGAAGTCTCAGCTTGAGCACACAGTCCTTGACAGGCACTGAGAGGTTTAGTGGAATTTGACATGATGGTGGTGACTGGGTATATACAGCAAAGCCTCATTTATTAGCACTTTCATACAAATGGAATTCTGAGAAAATGAAATTTACACAGATGAGGAAATCCTTTTTATTTTTACCTTTGATTCCTTTACTTTTTATTTTGTTTTTGATGAAAATATTTTTTAAATTTATTATGCTCGTCTTATTTCTTAAGCAATGCATAATGAGCATCACTGCCTCTTAGTGCTAATTCTCATCGTCGGCAGCTTAATCATTGCTCAGCACCATAATGCGCTTTTAATGTCTCCTCCCTCTGCTACTCATTATTACAGCGTCTGCAGTCAGCAGTATTTCCCTTCCCTTTTGCTGACTTGGCCTCACAAATAAGACAGCTCATGGTTAGAATTATCTGTAAAATAAGGACAAATATATTCTGAGAGATTATCTTCAAGTCTGTCACACTAGTGACGTGTAAAGGCCATAATGTATACAAGTCTTTTTGGCCTTTCTAGTTCTTATAATCACATCAGTTGAGATGTAAATGCGCCCTAATGGGTACCATGAATATTTTTCTAAGGATTTAGATTGCAGTTTGCATGGTTGAATCTTAAATTTAATTATCCTCTTCTCAGGAGACAAGATGACAGAGCAAAAAGATGTGAGCTCACCTCTTCTCGTGGAAACACCTAAATTACAACTACTGAAAAACCATAGACAAAAACCATGGGAATCTACCAAAAAAGATATCCTGCGTGCAAAAATGAAGAAGAAGCCACACCAAGGCCCTAGGAAAGGTGTGACTGCCACCACATCGCAGCCCCTACATGCTGGGTGGGTGGTCTGCAATCCGAAAAACGACTATGCCACAGAAGTTCTCTTACAGGAATGAAAGTTCTGAGTCTGGCAATGGGAGGAGGAGCCCTGGAGAATCTGTCTTTGAAGGCCAGTGGGGTTTGACCATAGGAATTCCACGAGACTGGGGAAAACAGAAACTCCACTCGTAGAGGGCACACAGAGGGTCTCGTGTACACCAGGACCCAGGAAAAAATCAGCGACCTCATAAGAGACTGGGCCAGACTTATCTGCTAGTGCTGGGGGGCCTCCTGTGGGGATGGGGCGGTGGTGGAGACTGTGGCTTGCGGCAAGGACAGAAGCACCGGTGGCCGCAGTTCTGGGCAGTACTCGCTGGCAAGGGCCCTCTGGGGGCACCATTGTCTCCCAAGACCTGGCCCTGCCCAGGGGCTATAGGCTCCGATGCTGGGACACATGAGGCCAAACAATGCACAGGGCAGGAGCACAGCCCCCACCCCCCATCGGCGGATAAGCTTTTTCAGGTTTTCCTGACCTCAGCTCTGCTCAATGGGGGGACAAGACACTGCCCCCCAACCAGCGGGCAAGAACTAGTCCCTTCAGCTAGGAAGCGTGCAGAGTCCTCTTAGCCTCATCCACCAGGGCCAACAGAAGAACCGAGAACTGCAGCCTGTGGCCTGCAGAGCGGAAGCCACGGTCACAAAAGTGGGACAAAACGGCAGAGCAGAGAAAGATGTCCCAGGTGGAGGAACAGGTAAGACTTCAGAAGAACAACTAAGTGAAGCCGAGATAGGCAGTCTACCTGAAGCAGAGTTCAGAGCAATCATAGGAAAGATGATCCAAGGCCTATGGAAAAGGATGGCAGCCCCGCCTGAAGAGACACAGCAATGTTTAACAGAGAGCTAGAAGGTACACAGGGCAGACAGAGACGAACGGCACAATAACCGAACAAGAAGTACACGATAGGCATCCAGGAAGGGAAAGAGAGAAGAGACCCGAGAAAATATTTGAAGAGAAAACAGCTGAAAACTTCCCTAACATGGGAGAGGAGATGGTCACTCAATTCCAGGAAGCACAGAGAGTCCCAGGCGAGATTAACCCAAGGAAGAACATGCTGAGACACACAGTAATCAAACTGACAAAAATTAAAGAAAAATATTAAAAGCAACAAAGGAGAAGCAGCAAACAGCATACAAAGGACTTCTCATAAAGCTATCAGCCAGTTCCTCAGCAGAAAATCGTAGGCCAGAAAGGAGTGACACATACAGTTCAAGGGAAGAAAGGGAAGAACCTGCAGCCAAGGATACTCCCAGCAGGGCGCACATTCAGATTTGATCAAGAAATTGAAAAAACAACTGTGCAGACAAGCAAAGACAAGACGACTCAGCTTCACTACACCAGCTTGGAAACAAATGCTAAAGGAATTTCTCAAAGTGGAAAAGAAAAGATCACAGTTAGAGATAAGA
Organism: Antilocapra americana; assembly: GCA_007570785.1. Taxonomy (NCBI): domain Eukaryota; kingdom Metazoa; phylum Chordata; class Mammalia; order Artiodactyla; family Antilocapridae; genus Antilocapra; species Antilocapra americana. Next base: position 4,714,588 of record ML660219.1, on the reverse strand, counting down.
AAGTTACAAATGGAAAAGCTGACTGGGAAAGGCAAATATACATTAAAGGTAGGAAATCATCTGTACACAAATGATATCAGAACCAGCAATGGTGAGAAGAGGAGAGCGCAAATGCAGGATATTGGAAATGCACTTGAAATCAAAAGACCAGCAACTTGAACGAATCTTGTTTACATACACACTGTTATATCAAAACCTCACACTAACTGCAAACTGTTAAATCTACAACTGATGCACACACAAAAAAGGAAAGGGGATCTAAACACAACACTAAAGGTGATCCTCAGATCATAAGAGAACAAGAGTGAAGGGAAGAAAAACACTGACAAAAACAAATCCAAAACAATTAACAAAACAGCACTAAGAACATACATATCAATAATCACCTTAAACATAAGTGAATTAAATGCTCCAACCAGAAGACATAGACTGGCTGAATGGATACAAAAACAAGACCCCTATATATGCTGTCTACAAGAAACCCACCTCAGATCTAGGGACACATACAGACTGAAAGTGGAGAGATGGAAAAAATGTATCCCATGGAGATGGAAATCAAGAGAAAGCTGGAGTAACAATAGTCATATAGGACAAAAAAGACATTAAAATAAAGACTGTTGTAAGAGACAAAGAAGGACATTACATAATGAACAGCATCAATCCAAGAAGATGCAACCATTGTAAATATATATGCACCCAATACGCGAGCACCTCAATATACAAGGCAAACAGCAACAGCCATAAATGGAGACATCAACAGTAAGACAATGATAATGGGGGTCTTTAACACTCCACTTTCATCAATGGGCAAATCATCCAGACAGAAAATCAGTAAGGAAACACAGGCCTTAAATGACACACTAGACCAGATGGACTTAATTGATATTTATAGATAAAATTGGCTTAAAGCTCAACATTCAGAAAACTAAGATCATGGCATCTGGTCCCATCTCTTCATGGCAAATAGATGGGGAAACAGTGGAAACAGTGTCAGACTTTATTTTTTTTGGGCTCCAAAATCACTGCAGATGGTGATTACAGCCATGAAATTAAAAGATGCTTACTCCTCAGAAGAAAAGTTATGATCAACCTAGATAGCATATTGAAAAGCAGAGACATTACTTTGCCAACAAAGGTCCATCTAGTCAAGGCTATGGTTTTTCCAGTAGTCATATATGGATGCGAGAATTGGACTATTAAGAAAGCTGAGCGCCGAAGAATTGATGTTTTTGAACTGTGGTGTTGGAGAAGACTCTTGAGAGTCCCTTGGACTGCAAAGGAGATCCAACAGATCCATCCTAAAGGAGATCTGTCCTGGGTGTTCATTGGAAGGACTGATGTTGAAGCTGAAACTCCAGTACTTTGGCCACCTGATGTGAGGGGTTGACTCATTGGAAAAGACCCTGATGCTGGGAAGGATTGGGAGCAGGAGGAGAAGGGGACGACAGAGGATGAGATGGCTGGATGGCATTACTGACTCGATGGACATGGGTTTGGGTAGACTCCAGGAGTTAGTGATGGACAGGGAGGCCTGGTGCGCTGTGATTCATGGGGTCGCAGAGTCGGACACGACTGAGGGACTGGACTGATAGATCATTCCACCCAAAGCAGCAAAGTGCACGTTCCTCTCAAGCTGATATGGAGCTTCTCCAAAACTTATCAAAGCAACGCTCAGCAAATTTAAGAAAACTGAAATCATATCAAGCATCTTTTCTGACCACAACACTACAAGATTGGAAATCAACAATAAGGAAAAAACTAAAAATACAAACACAGGGAAGCTATACAGTATGCTACTCACCAACCAATGGAACACCGAAGAGATGAAGGAGAAAATAAAAAATACCTAGAGATGAATGAAAATGAAAGCATGATGACCCAAAACTTATGGAATGCAACAAAGTCAGTTCTAAGAGGAATGCTTATAGCAACACAATTTTATACAGGCTTACAGCAATACAGGAAACAAGAAAAATCTCAAATAAACAGTCTAACTTTACACCTAAGGCAACTTGAGAAAGAAGAACAAACAAAACCCAAAGTTAATAGAAGAAAAGAAATGATAAAGATCAGAGCAGAAATAAGTGAAACGGAGGTGAAGAAAACAATAGAAAAAAAATTCAATAAAACTGAAAGCTGGTTCTCTGAAAAGGTAAACAAAATTGATAAACCTTTAGCCAGACTCACCAAGGAAAGGGGTTCCCAGGTGGCGCTACTGGTTAAGAACCTTCCTGCCAACGCAGGAGATGAAAGAGACACAGGTTTGATCCCTGGACTGGGAAGGAGGACATGGCAACCCACTCCAGTATTCTTGCCTGGAGAATCCCATGGACAGAGGAGCCTGGCGGGCTGCAGTCCACAGGGTCACAAAGAGTCGGACACGACTGAAGTGACTTAGCAGGCACATGCACCAAGAAACAGAGGGAGAATTCTCAAATTGATATAATTAAAATGAAAAAAGCCGTTACAGAGGACACCACAGAAATACAGAGGATCATAGGAGACTACTACAAGCGACTATATGCGAATAAAATGGACAACCTGGAAGAGATGGATGAATTCTTAGACAGGTACAAAACTTGATAATTATTTTATTCTTAGGTTGACTGTGACAAATCCACTAACAAGGTGACTGAAATTTTAGTACCGGCTTTCCCCCCCTAATTTTCTGCCTGCCTCTACACTAGCTGCTAATGTCTACGAACCTCAATTTTCTTGGCTCTAAAACAGAGTTAAACTAAATAATTAATTAAGCCATAGCCAGTTCTAAAGTGGTCTGACATCTTATCTAATACATGCCTTTACTTCATTTAATTGGCCCAAAGAACTACCATCAGAATTTAATGTACGAAGTTTCGTTTATCATATTGTTTTTCTGACCCTTTTTCCTCTTAACATTAGCTTTTAAAGAGAAGTACTTAGACATATAAAAAGGTAAATAGAATCATACAGCAGACATGCAAGTATCATGTGAGATGATGCACATGCCCGAGGCACAAGGCAGGCGATCAGTGCTCTTGGAGTGAATGATTGATCTGGGCCTCAGAGGAGGCGCTGCTTTGAAATGGGTGTTATTCCCCAAGAACGTCCAGCAGAGGGCGAGTTCGTACGCTGACGAACCTGACCCTTGGCTCAGACCAAGGTATCAAACCTCGGTGTCTTAGCGCCCCTCAGGGCATAGCTCGATTACTTTGCGATTGCCTAACACATTTCCAAAAACTGATTTGCACGTTGCAAGCCATACTAAACGGGCACAACCATACATATGTAAGAATTGTTCACAGACTTCAAAGGGAGTGGCATGCTAAATACCTATTTGGAAAATTCGCATTATTTACATCATCTATCTAGATCATTCTATTAAGATAATCCCCCCTCACCCCCTGCTCAGTTCTTCTTTGCAGGTGTTGGAATATTTCTCAACCAAGCCAGTCAGGATGGCAAAGTGATAGACGGAATCAATTACCCTGTTGCCGCCTATGTTGCTTTGCTGTTACTTTACAGACGCCCCCCACACACCACACACACACTCCTCATCCCCAGAGAAGGCCACTGGAGCAGTTCTTTGCATCTTCCTGAAGTTGAACACGCATGTGCAGCCGCGGCACCGAATCTTTCCCCAAAGCTGCCGTCACAGACACACACCTTCCTGGGGTCTAGTGCTGATGACTGCCTTTCTGATGTCCGCACAGGGTGGCCCTAGGGGTGAAGAGCCCGCCTGCCAACACAGGAGACGCGAGAGATGCAGGCTTGATCCCTGGGTCGGGAAGATCCCCTGGAGGAGGGCACGGCAACCCACTCCAGTATTCTTGCCTGGGGAAGCCCATGGACAGAGGAGCCTGGTGGGCACAGTCCATGGGGCTGCAAAGAGTTGGACACGCCTGGAGCGATTATCACTCACTCAGCAGCAGCAGCAGCATCACCTGGGAACCTCGTCAAAGGCAGATCTAAGGGTCCCTCTCCGAACACACAGAATCATACTCTCTGGGAGTTAGAACCAGTAATGTGCCTGAACAAAGTCTCTAGGCAATTCCTACGTTATCATAGTTTGAGATCCACTGATCTAAAAACTCCTCAATCATGGTTATTAGCTTTTGCTTAAACACCACTGGAATTGGGAAACTCACTACTCCACAAGGCAGATCACTGCATTTTAGGACCATTTCTTTGTGGTAATGCTCTTCTTCTGAGCTAAGTCTCCCACTCTGATTTTTGCCTGCCAAGTCTCATCCTGCCCAACAAGAACGCACGCAGCATTGACTCTGTCTTTTATCCGATGGTCACATTATAGCCAAAGACAGCGTTCGTGCCGCTGCCCTCCCCCAAGAATCCTCCAGGCTAAACCGCCTCAGTGGATCGTAAACCTCAGGCTGCGTCTGCCTTGTCGTGCTGGTTGTTCTCCTGTAATTATCCTCACTTCGGTTGCCATCCCTCTTGGAGGGGATGCCTGAAAAGAGCACAGCACTCCAGGTGTGGTGAAAAACGGGTGAAAAGGAGGCCCCTGTTCTACTGAAATGTAAGCACTATGGACGTGACCTCAGACATTCTGATGATAGCATGCTTTTCCTTTATAAAGCTTGAAAACTGACAGAGGTTAGGTTTTCTTCTAATTGCATTTGGATTAATGACTTATCATTTGCCATTATCAAAGCTTTTTAAATCCACTCCACTTAACCAATAAGTAGACCATTCACCCAAGGGCTCCTGGGAATGGGAAGGTCACATTCCTGGGAAAACTGAAACGGTAAATGAGATCAGTGTGGTGGCTACTTCGGTCTGTAATTGTCAGAGGCAGATGGCTTTGCTTCCCCTCAGCTTCCCCCACAACACCCCACTGGCCAGCAGAAGAAAACTCAGGGCGCTTTCTCAGGCTGTACACCTTTGTCTGAGAACAAAAACCCACATACAGGTGCCACCTGACCCTCCCCGTTTTCCTTTTCCTGAAACCAGAGGACTGGATTGGGACCTAGTAGAGGTCACCCAGGTTACTTCCCAGATTCCAGAGAAAGTGAATCCTGCATAACCGTTTTTTTGAAGATATTCCTAGGTTTTAAAATCTTCAGTGAGGCTTTTACAATCTCATTTACTCTCTTCTCATAGATTTGGAGCTCCAAGACTTGCCCAGCTGAGAGCCCCAGTCTCCGGTTCCAGGGCCATTTCCTGCCTTAGGGCCGCTCTCTCCACACCCAGCCTGTGTGCCCACACACGTCCAGGGCACCTGGCCCAGCCCGAGCACTCTCTGCCTTGTACCATAATCGTCTACACCCATGTCTTATTTCTTTGTCATAAACTTGGGAAGTCGGGAATTGCGCCTACTCATCTTTCCGGCCCCACAAGGAACACAGTTTCCAGCTCCCACTAGACTCTTGTTTTGTGGAGTTCCAGGTTGGATGTGCACTGTTTCACCCCAAGAACATTGAGACTGACTTGGGTTCTCCCGCCAGTCTTCCAGGGTCACGTCGGTCAAGCAGGTGGGCCCCAGCCCTTCATCCAGGCAGCAAGTTTATGGACAGTTCCAATCAGCTGTCCATCCGTATACCTCACTTAATTAATTTCTGTAATAAAATGCTAATTTGTTAGATTTTGATTTATATATGTAACAATCTCTTCACTAGACTGTGATTTCCAGGGCAAAACAGGCTGGTTTGCTTTTCTTTAAACGTACTGTGCCTCACGCCTCAGCTTGCCTGCCACAGGGAGCCGATATGTATGTGGGGAATGAATGAGTGATGAGCGCATTACCAGAGGTAGTTACCTCAACAAATGGTGCCAACAGACTCAAAGCAAGAGTAATGAGAAAAACTTACTACTGATCTAAGGTCCAGTTCCCTCCCCGTTCTTCATTCAAAGAGTAGGTTAAGTAATTAGTATATGCATATTGAATCTGTTTCATGCCATCAAGTTTAATTGCAAGGCAGAATTGTTGAACCCTGCTACACAATTTCCTTGTGTTTTTAAGAAAAGAACACTAGTGTGAGCTGAGGCTCCCTGGCGGCTCAGTGGTAAAGAATCTGCCTGCCAAGCCAGAGACCCGGGTTTGATCCCTGCATCTGGAAGATCCTCCGGAGGAGGGCATTGAACCCACTCCAGTATGCTTGCCTGGGAAATCCCATGGACAGAGAAGCCTGGCGGGCTACAGTCCCTGGGGCCGCAGAGAGCTGGACCCGACGGAGCGACGGAGCAGCCACAGCGCTGCCTCGGTTGCATCTGGGCTGCCTGAAGCCTCCCCAGCGCTGGGTCCAGAGGGTTTGCTCTGAACCACGAGCACAGCCTGCTGCCACAGCTGACTTGGCTTTCTGTAAATATAGCCAACTTCCCAGGAAGATTAGGTCTCAGTCCAATGAATGTATCAAGCCCCAGATTTTCTTTTCTGCACAGGAGACTAAATTGTGAGGATGCAGGTAATAGAAGGCAGTAAATGCTTGATTTAAAACAAAACATAAGTTACACTAATGAAAATAAACATTCATTTCAGGTGCTATATTAAGTCTAATCATAGTCTTCAGGTCAAACAGGTACATGTCTTGGCAGTGATTCTTTCCTCTGTTCACAACTTTCTCAGCTTTGGTGATTCTATAAATTCTCAAACTCAGAACACTTACTTTGACTCTGTGACACCCCAAAAAACCAAACAGCTTTTATGTATTTCTTTGCATATAGCAAGTATTGTTTTCTTGAATCAGTTTTCTTAATTTTTGCTAACTCAATTTTCCTTAAGCTATTGCTGAAGTTGCTCATAAAATATTTATGAACAGATAACCTCCCCAACTCAGGTTAAAAAATTAATTTGTTGAAGGAACAACTGTGGCAAAAGAAACAAATTTTTTTAAGTTCAAAAGAAAGTGTCTATCACTTTGTTCTTCTTTGTTTTTAGCTCCTTTTAAGGGCGACTTGGGGGGAAGTTTTTTGCATGGGTTGGGGAATCATTACTGAGGTAATCTGCTTGTTCAGTGAAACCAAGAAAGACATTTTCTATTTGGCCCTATTAATATCATTTTTGTCCTCATTTCCAAACAAGAGAGTGACTTCTTTTCTTATCTCTACTTTGGCAAAACATTTGAACAGGAATTTGTCTTATGCAGTGAATCCCAGTCTTATTCTGAATCTTCTATGCTATATAGATTTCCACTGTTGAAGTATTTCTAGAAAAATTAAATTATATTCCTTAGTAAGCATATCTAGTCACAGACCCTTTACAACATGTTAAGTCAGCCTTTGACTCATGTGAATTTATATTTACAACATTTGTGAAGGAAAGAGAATACAGGCATAAGATACACGGTCATACCTCTTGTACACCTAGAGAGGCGATTTGTTTGCGTTCTTATAGGTCACTTGCTTCCTATCTCTTTACATGTATAGGCTGGAATTATCTTTGAAAGATTACAGTCCTCCCTTGGTACCTGGGGGGTAGGGGGAAAGGGAGAGGTGGTGGCTTGGTTCTGGGATTCCCCATGGATAGCAAAATCCATGGATGCCCAGCCCATGATGTAGTACTTGTATATAACTTAGCCACATGCTCCCAAATGCTCTAAGTCATCTCTAGATGGCCTATAATACCTAACACAATATAAATGCTATGTAAAAAGTTGTAAATAGTTTGTAAATGCTATGTAAATAGTTGGAGCAAATTCAAGTTTTACTTTTTGGAACTTTATGAAATTTTTCCCCAGAATATTTTCCATCACCTCCAATTGGCTGAATCCACAGATGTAGAACCTGCTACTAAGAAGGCCAACTGTACTCACGTCAGTCCTGGCTCATAAACTTTTGATGGAATTTCTGTGGGCTGCAGGTAAAGTTGAGACGTTTAATATGACACTCAAGGCCCTCCCAGCTTTGGTTTCGGCTTTCTGACTCTCCTTCCCCTACAGTTATCCACAGGTGAATTGTAGCACCCCCTATCAGTTGGGGTCTGTGTTAAACCCTGCAGCTTACACCTCATAAGAACCCTATGATGTAGATGCTCTTATTATCAACATTTTACAGAAAAGTGTACTGAGACTCAAAAAGACTAAATAGCTTGAGGAGGTCACCCAAGAAGTTGGGGACAGAGCCTGGTGGAGGCCTTCTCCCTGCGGGCCTCAGGCTCCAGCCAAGCCTGCCCACTGATCCTGGGGACCAGCGACTTGCTGATGCCAGTCTGCCCTTGCCAGTCTCTTTGGTTCTCAGTGCTGTTTCTCCTTCGACCTCCACCCATCCTTCAAGACCCAGCTCAAATGCTCCTGCCTCTCAGAAGTCTGCTAGTCCCTACTCGTCTCACCTGACTTTGGGATTTCCCTCCTCTATGCCAAGGCATTTCACTCTAGCTCAAGAAACGTCCATCACTCCCACAGTGCCTTGAGGGCAGGGCCTGTCCCCTTTTCGTGTATATTCCCCACGAGGTCTTCCACAAAGCTCGTGATTAGTTGGTGTCCAGTAGACTTTGGGCTTTATTGAACATGACCTCTCCTGGAATGGGCTTCCCTTGAGGCTCAGCTGGTGAAGAATCCTCCTGCAATGCCAGAGACCTGGGTTCGATCCCTGAGTTGGGAAGATCCCCTGGAGGAGCGAAAGGCTGCCCACCCCAGTGTTCTGGCCTGGAGAGCTCCATGGACTGTACAGACCATGGGCTCTCAAAGAGTCGGACACGACTGAGCGAGTTTCACGTCACTTTACTTTTCTCTTGGAATAACCGTTCAGAACTACAAATGGTTACACTGAGTGAACAGCCAGTCCGGCTGTGTGTGTGTGTGTGTGTGGACTGTGTGTGTGTGTGTGTGTGTGTGTGTGTGTGTGTGTGTGGACTGTGTGTGTGTGTGTGTGTGTGTGTGTGTGTGTGTGTGTGTGCGTGCGCGCGCCCTGGTGTTGGAGGCAGTGTAGTCTAATGCCCAGTGAAGAGGACAGACGGAGGAGCCGGACGGGCTACAGTCCATGGGTTGCCACGAGCCGGCCTCCGCTGAGGCGACTGAGCAGGCCCTCAGGCACGTGGTTTGATCAGGCACTGTTGGTCCTGATCCTGGCGTCTCCTCTTCTCACCTGAGTGGCCTCACATGCTTTCCTTAATCTCTTGGCCTCGCAAGGGCCCTAAGAAAATGTGGATGCTGACCAATGCCTGTGGTCTGGCATAGACACGATCATACTCTAGCTGAACACAGCCGTTGTCACTAAGCACTCAGTCTCTTGAGCCTATCTGTACCGCGTGCCTTTTATTTTCTCCTCCAACTTAGTCCCCGTTGGTACCCTCTTCTCTGCCTCACTCAATAGCGCCCTCATCCCCATAAGTACTTCACCCCAAACTAGAAGCCTTCCAGGATGCCTTTCATACAGTAAAATCGCAGATTCTGTTGAGGTTGCGTCTCTGAAGAATCCAGCATCTGTCTCTCTCTCTCTACCACTACTGCCATCACCCTATCCCAAACACAGTCTCTCTTGTCTGGCTCTCTGAAATGACCTCACAACAGGTCTGCCTGTTTCCACTTGGGGCCCTTCAGTACATTCTCCACACAGCATCTAGTGACTTTTTAAAATGTAAGTCTGATCTCACCACTCTTGGCTTGAAGTCCCCAGTGGCCCACACCCATCCTCTGCAGGACCCAGCCCCTGCTCTCCGCCGGACCCTGACGCCACGCCCCTCGGTTGTTTCCATCCCACTTGCTCTCTTACTGCTCCTCAAATGTTTCGAGTTTGCCCCCAGTCCTCAGAGTCCCAGCTTTACTATGTTCCTTAAAGACACTTTTACAGGAGTTGTTCTCAGTGTCCAGAGGGCTTTGCCTTCTAGACTCTGCTCAGGCATCTCCCAGACATTCAGTCTTCAACTCCAATGTCACTATCATATTTTATAAATATAATTTGTGTATATTATAGTGAAAAAGTGAAGTCGCTCAGTCCAGCTCTTTGTGACCCCATGGACTGTAGCCTACCAGGCTCCTCACAAGAACTTTTGTTTGCTTGTCAACTAAACTTTAAGTTTCATGAGGGCAGGAACCTTGTTTTTCTGGTTGAAAACTGTTTCCTAACAGGGTTAAACTATTAAGATGTGGCAGATAACTTTGAATAACTTAATATTAATAAATTTGAATGATAAATAATAAACAAATAATGAATCTGAATAATAGGAATCTACATTAGCATAGAACAACTACAAAATAGTCACATTTATACACTCAACAAACACTGATTAAATGCTGCTGTGGAATTATGGTATCAAAGGTGAGGCACAATATCATCCCTCAAGGAGCTTAGTTGCCTGATGTTTTGTTTTTACCATAGTAATTAATTAATATTAGGACTTTTTACAATAAGAAAAAATGTATTCTTAATGCTATTCTCCCATGTCTTCATCTTTCCAATCCTTACTGCCCTTGTGGGAGGGTGGGCAGCTTAGCAGGATAGGGCAGCCTTTAGCCTTTGACATGCCTCTTCCCCCGACCACCGTGTGCATATAAGCAGCTGATCATCTATAACCCATCTGGGTCTTCTTTCTTCATCTGTAAGAGAAGGAAGACAAAGCCTCTCTGGCAGCGTTCCTTTGATATTTAAATGAGTTAACGTCTATAAAGCCCTTTCCCTAACTTTTTAATTTGGCTGATCATCAATCTGATCCCATGATTGCCTCTAGGTAAAAACCATGGTTGAAATATATTTGCATCTTCTAAAAAATCCTGTGTTTGAGTGGTATAACAGTATAATGATTAGGCGTATGGGACCGCAGGGCTGACCGCCTCTGTGGGATTACCAGCTGGGTCAATATGAGCAGGTTCCTCAGTTTCTCTGTGCTGCAATTTCCCTTCAGTAAGGACAGCAGTCGCCGTGCCTGCCTCACAGGGTTGCTCTGAAGGTCAAAGGAAGCATTTAGAATAGTGTTAAGCACACAGCAAACCTTCAGTAAAGGTTAGTTGCCATGCTGGTTATTCACCGCTGTGTTAACAAACCACCTTTACTTAATGATATACAGCAAGAACCATTTTATTATGCTTCTGGATTCTGTGGGTCAGGGACTTGGGAATGTGTGGACAGCTTATCTCTACTCCACAACGTCTGAAGCCTCAGCTGGGAAATGAAGAGGGACTCAGTAGCTGGAGGCTGGAATCGTCTGAGGACCTCTCCGCTCACAGGCCTGGCGGTCACGCTGCTGCTGGCTGGGAACGCAGCGGGGCTGTCGGCCTGAACACCCGCACGGGCCTCTCCGCGCCGGCACCCGGTTTCTCCCAGCCTGGGGGCCGGCATTCATGACTCAGTGTCCCCAAAAGACAGGAGTTGGAAACTGAGAGTTTCTGGAGATTCTGGCCCAGAAACTGGCACAGCATCACTTTCTTTGTCTTCTGGTCAAAGCAGTCACAAGTTCCCCCCAAAGTCAAGGGAAAGGGACACAGGCCTCACCAGCTAGTGTGAGGACATCAGTGGCGTGTGATGAGAGCAGGTGGGTGTGGTGTGTGGTGGCGGCCAGGGCATAGTTACTATTACTGGTGTTACACCCTAGCAGCCGTAAGAATACTGTAGCCTGCTAGGCCCAAAAACTGAGACAAGAGAAATGAGCAGAGCGAGAGGGAAGGTGAGCACTGGCGTGCATAGACCATCACGTGGAGGAGGAAACGGCAGCCCACTCCAGCGTTCGTGCCCGAAAAATCCCATGGACCGAGGAGCCTGGCGGGCTACAGTCCACAGGGTCGGAAAGAGTCGGTCACGACTGAGCAGCTAACACACAGCCCATCACAGCTTGGGAAGTTTAGCCCAGGGCCCTTCCCGGGCGGATGATGGAACGCGGCCGCCGGAGAGGCCGCGGCTCCCCGCGTCCGACAGCGGCCGCACGGACCGGACCGGGTTGTTGCTGCCTCCAGCTAGCCACGCACCTGGAGGAGTAACAAAAGCACTCGGGAGGGGAGGAAATGAAAAGATGGTGGAGAGGAAGACAGAACTAGAGAAGGTCACGGAGAGGAAATGAGAAGGGAGAGCAAGGAGAGGGCGGCCCACAGCACTCTCTTCGAGACCGCGCTCGATCCTTGGTTGCGTCACACACAGTACAACGCTTCTGGGGAAATGCAAGCCCTGGAACAACGTCGGCAAAATCCTTACCCCTGGAAGCCTCCTTTATAGCTGGCTCAAATGCCAAATTAAACTAGTAGGAGTAATCCTCTTTCTACTTTTTTAAAAAATTGATTATTATTTTAACTTGGGTGTTTGGAATGGTTTTCGTTCCTCCCTAACCTTGAGGATATACTCTGAGCTGGAGAAGTTCATTGCAAGTGGAAATTTACCAAGTCGTGACTGCAGCAGACGCCTCTTTCTTCCTATTATTCCCTGTTATCTTCTTTTACTTGTTGCCGGGATCAAACTTCCAAGTCCCTGTCATCAAACTCCTGTAAATCTAGCCCCTGCTTCACCCCTCCAAGTGGATTTCTCCCCACACCTCCGCTGTGCTTCTGGTTACTTAGTGTGCGTTTGATCTGGGAGCCTGTTCAGTTGCTCTTTGGATTCAGATTAGGGCTCTAAGCTCTCAGGGACAGAATCCACTCTGAAGTCAGTGCTTTGCAGAGCCCGTGTATGTGAAGGCAGTATCCACTGTGGGATCTCCAAGCTGGTCCTTCAGTCAACCAGCTCTCTTGCCTTCATGCTCCTCTGTTCCACCACACAGAACTCTGCTCTAAAAGCAATCCAGAGAAGCTTACTTGCTCTTAAAATCCATGTCAACATGAAGGCACCAACTTTTCTACTGGAAGGCTTTTTTCGTAGCTGGCTCAAATGTCAAATTAAATTAGTAGAAGTAATCCCTTTTCTCCTTTTTGTATACTCAATGATGCTAGAGACCAACAGCCATAAAAGCTGTTTGCCATAAAAGCTAATAGTTAGCTTTTATAAAAAGCTAACTATTATAAAAAAACAAAAATTTTTATAACTAATTAAGCAGATATCCCCTCCTTCTTCTCCAAAAAATTATCCAAATTTCTTATTCTTGTTAGTTCATCAAGCAGTCACCAATATTAGTATTTATGATATGCCAAGTTCATTGGTGATTAAAGTAAAATCTCTGCTCAACTAGAGTTTATATTATAGTGAAGAAATTATAAGCTTAGAGACCATGGACTGGGGTCAGGGAGTCTGTGAACTCCAAAAATTACACGTAAAGCTTCGGGGAGTGTGTGCACTTTTCAGAGTGCAGAGTCAATAACCTTTACCTGATTCTAATCAGGGTGAAAGGCCACTGAGGTGGAGGTGATAGTCACGAGCGAGTGTCAGAGTCACGATCACAGACAAAGGAAAGGAAGTGTCGGGTTTACTGTGCGTGGTCTCAGTAGGGAAGAGGTCAGTGTCTAGTCCAAGAGGGACTGTGCAGGGGAAATGGTGGCTCACCAGCTGCTGGTGAGCACCTGACACTGAACAGACACCCCTGACGACTGGGCTGGAGAAGGACGCTGGCTGCCAACAGAGGGGCAGCTTTGAAAACTCTGCTCAAGGGAAGCCCTTTCATTGCTTTTAGTCCACTTTGGCAACTTCTTTTTCATATTCTGAAGTGCTGTGTCATTTCTATTATTATTCTCAGAACAAATTTCAGTCTGTCCATGTGCCTCTTTATCCATCAGCCTAGGACCAAACTGGGGAGTCACATGAAGCAAACATAAGACACGCTTTACTGAAGGGTGCTTTCCTCTTGACCGCAGTCTGTCACCATTGGGCAAAAAGACTACAAATTAATTTTACGAATGATTTGCATAGTATGTGCACATTCAATTTAAGACTATTTTGCACTAAAAATGCTATTATTATCTTTCAAAGTTTGTCATCCTTTGGAGTTTTCCCATTGCTGATACATGTACCATATACAAGATATATAATAAATGTGTATGACTATATATACATATATTTTATCATTTGTACAAGCCTTTTTTTAGTAATTAAAAAATATAAAGAAATTAAAAATTTTGGAAAAAGCAAAAGGTGAGCATTGAGGTAATCAACTTTGTGACATAAATTGTATCTCATTGATAGTTTAGATAATAGGATTTTCTCACTTTATTGAGAATATCAAGGAGAGACATAGCTGGATGAAAAACAAGGTAGAATCAAGATTGCCCAGAGAAATATCAACAACCTCCAATAAGCAGATGATACCTCTCTGATGGCAGAAACTGAAAAGGAACCAAAGAGACTCTTGATGGCAATGAAAGAAGAGAATGAAAAAATTGGCTTAAAACTCAGCATTCAAAAAATTAAAATTATGGCATCCAGTCCCTTCACCTCATGACAAATATATGGGGGAAAAGTGGAAACAGCGACGGATTAATTTTCTTGGGCTCCAGAATCACAGCAGACAGTGACAGGAGCCACAAAATTAAAAGAGGCTTGCACCTTGGAAGGAAAACTGTGAAAAACCTAAACAGCATATTAAAGAGCAGAGACATCACTTAGCTAACAAGTTCAGTCAGTTCAGTCCCTCAGTCATACCCTATTCTTTGTGACCCCACGGACTGCAGTAAGCCAGGCTTCCCTTTCCATCACCAACTCCCAGAGCCTACTCAAACTCATGTCCATCATGTCGGTGATGCCATCCAACCATCTCATCCTCTGTTGTCCCCGTCATCTCCCACCTTCATTTTTCCCAGCATCTGGGTCTTTCCCAATGAGTTCTTTGCATCAGGTGTCCAAAGTATTGGAGTTTCAGCTTCAGCATCAGTCCTTCCAATGACTATTCAGGACTGATTTCCTTTAGGATGGACTGGTTGGATCTCCTTGCAGTCCAAGGGACTCTCAAGAGTCTTCTCCAAAATCAAAGTTTAAAAGCATCAATTTCAGCGCTCAGCTTTCTTTATGGTCCAACTCTCACATCCATACATGACCACTGGAAAAGCCATAGCTTTGACTAGATGAACCTTTGTTGGTAAAGTAATGTCTCTGCTTTTTAATATGCTGTCTAGGTTGGTCATAGCTTTTCTTCTAAGGAGCAAGGGTTTTTTTAATTTCATGGCTGCAGTTACCATCTGCAATGATTTTGGAACCCAAAAAATTAAAGCCTCTTACTGTTTCCATTGTTTCCTCATCTATTTGCCGTGAAGTAATGGGACCAGATGCCATGATCTTAGTTTTCTGAATGCTGAGTTTTAAGCCAACTTTTTCACTCTCCTCTTTCACTTTCACCAACAGGCTCTTTAGTTCTTCTTCACTTTCATAAGGGTGGTGTCATCTGCGTATCTGAGGTTATTGATATTTCTCCTGGCTGACAAAGGTCTGTATAGTCAACACTATTGTTTTTCTAGTAGTCATGTACAGATGTGAGAATTGGACCATAAAGAAGACTGAGCACTGAAGAACTGATACTTTCGAATTGTGGTGTTGGAGAAGACTCTTGAGAGTCCCTCAGACTAAAAAGAGACCCAAAAAATCAATCCTAAAATAAATCAACCCTGAATATCCATTGGAAAGACTGATGCTGAAGCTTCAATACTTTGGCCACCCGATCCCAAGAGATGACTGATGGAAGATCCTGATACTGGGAAAGATTGAAGGCAAAAGTAAAAGCAGGTGGCAGAGGATGAAATGGTTAGACAGCATCACCAACTAATGGATATAATTTGAGCAAACTCCAGGAGATAGTTCATGATCTGAGTTCCAGTCAGGTTATTGCAAAATTCAGACTTTAATTGAAGAAAGTAGAAAAACCACGAGGCCATTCAGGTATGACCTAAAACAATTCCCTTACAATTATACAGTGGATGTGACAAATAAATTCAAGTGACTAGATCTGATAGACAGAGTACCTGAAGAAATACGGACGAAGGTTCCCAACATTGTACAAGAGTCAGTGATCAAACCTATCTCCAAGAATAAGAAATGCAAAAAGGCAAGATAGTCATCTGAGGAGGCATTCCAAATAGCTGAATAAAGAAGAGAAGTGAAAGGCAAAGGAGAACAGGAAAGATATACTCATCTGAATGCAGAGTTCCAAAGAGGAGCAAAGAGAGATAAGAAAGCCTTCCTGGGTTTTATCCCTGGTTTGGGAAGATCTCCTGGAGAAGGGAAATGCTTCCCACTCCAGTATTTTCACCTGGATAATTCCATGTATTGTATAGTCCATGGGGTCGCAAAGTGATGGACACAACCAAGCGACTTTCACTTCACTCCTAAGTGAACACTGCAAAGAAATAGAGGAAAACAATAGAATGGGAAAGACTAGAGATCTCTTCAGGGAACATTTCATGCAAAGATGGTTGCAATAGAAGATAGAAATGGTATGGACCCAACAGAAGCAGAAGAATATTAAGAAGAGGTGCCAAGAATACACGTAAGGACTATACATAAAAATGTTAATGACCAGGATAACCACAATGGTGTGGTCTGTCACTGTAGCCAGACATCCTGGAGTGCAGAGTCAAGTGGGCCTTAGGAAGCATCACTACAAACAAAGCTAGTGGATGATGGAATTCCAGCTGAGCTATTTCAGTCCTCAAAGATGCTGCTGCTCAAATGTTACACTCAATATGCCAGCAAATTTGGAAAACTCAGCAGTAGCCACAGGACTGGGAAAAGTCCGTTTTCATTCCAATCCCAAAGAAGGATAATGCCAAAGAATAATCAAACTACCACACAATCGCACTCATTTCATATGCTAGCAAGGTAATCCTCAAAATTCTTCAAGCTAGGCTTCAACAATATGTGACTCGAGAACATCCAGATGTTCAAGTTCAATTTGGAAAAGGCAGAGGAACCAGAGATCAACATCTGCTGGATCATAGAAAAAGCAAGAGAGTTCCAGAAAAACATCTACTTCATTGACTACACTAAAGCTTTTGACTGTGTAGATCATTCTTAAAGACATGGGAATACCAAATTACCTTACCTGTCTCCTGAGAAACCGATATGCAAGTAAAGAAGCATCAGTTAGAACCGAACATGGAACAATGGACTGGTTCAAAATTGGGAAAGGACTACATCAAGGCTGTATATTGTCACCCTGCTTATTTAACTTCTATGCAGAGTACATCATGCAAAAATGCTGGGCTGGATGAAGCACAAGCTGGAATCAAGACTGCAAGGAGAAATATCAATAACCTCAGATATGCAGATGACACTATCCTTATGGCAGAAAGTGAAGCGTAACTAAAAAAAGCCTCTTGATGAAGATGAAAGAAAAGAGTGAAAAAGTTGGCTTAAAACTCAACATTCAGAAGACTAAGATCATGACATCCAGTCCCATCACTTCATGACAAATAGATGGAGAAACCATGGAAACAGGGAGAGATTATTTTCTTTGACTCCGAAATCACTGTGGTCTGTGACTGCAGCCATGAAATTCAAAGACACTTGCTCCTTGGAAGAAAAGCTATGACAAACCTGAACAATTATATTAAAAACCAGGGACATTACTTTGTTGACAAAGGTCCATATAGTCAAAGCTATGGTTTTTCCAGTAGGCATGTATGGATGTGAGAGTTGGACCATAAAGAAGGCTGAGTGCCAAAGAATTGGTGCTTTCAAACTGTAGTGTTGGAGAAGACTCTTGAGAATCCCTTGGACTGCAAGGAGATCAAAGCAGTCAATTTTAAATAAATTAACCCTGAATATTCATTTGAAAGACTCATACTGAAGCTGAAGGTCCAAAACTTAGGCCACCTGATGGAAAAAGTCCACTCATTAGAAAAAGACCCTGATACTGGGAAAGATTGGAGGCAGGAAGAGACGGGAACAACAAAGGATAAGATGTTTGGATGGCATCACCGACTCAATGGACATGAGTCTGAGCAAACTCCAGGAGACAGTGAAGGACAGGGAAGCCTGGCATGCTGCAGTCCATGAGGTTGCAGAGTCAGACATGATTGAGCAACTGAATAACAAGAAGACAACCCTATTATTGTGAGAGAACAAATCATATTTTTTACAAACGAATAAGATCAAAGCAAAGCACAGTGATGGATGCAGGTTAGATCAAATTATTCTGCTTTTATCCAAAGGCTGCTGAAATAATCATCAAGTAAATGGCTATGTGTGACATCTAGAATAAGAAGCATATTACAGGTGAGTTCCTTTGCATGAATATATTGGGTGTTTTAGAAGGAGTAACATTAAAGAAAGCATTTGATCAAACACACCATTCTGTCAGTATGACAACAGAATCTAAAAATAATTTTAATTCTTTCTTCTTAAACATCTAGTTTTAATGGTTTCGTAACCTTTGTCACACACTCAGAAACTAAATTTATTAGAATGTATTTAAGTCATTAAGGATTTACTGAACACATAATAATAGCAAGATCTGTGCTTAGCTTTGCAGAGGATACAACTATGATTAAGAAATGGTCCTTCCCTTAGGGAAGTTATAGAATATAGATAGAGTCATATAGAATATAGACAGAGTCAGATATTTACAAGCAGCTATCGTTTAAGGCTGAAACTCTCAAATGCATAATAGTAAGAAACTCAAAATGCTAGGGAAGCCAAAATGAAGAAGACAGCAGTTGGACTTGAGAAGCCTGAGAAGGGTCTCACAAAGAGGGCAGACTCTGAACCGAGCCAGGGAGGTGTGAGATGACATCAAGCAAAGACAGGGATAAAGTCACTTTAGGCCTGGCATGCAGCAAGGGACAGAGAGAAAAACATTATAAAGTATGTGTTGGGAAAAGAAGAGGAACAGTTTGCTTAGAACAAGTATCCTGAGCAAGAATAGAAAGCAATACAGCTAGAAAATTATCTTAAAGCAAGAAATTTGAGTATTAAATACACATCAAGGAATTTAATCTTTTCCGATATGTATAGCATATGATTTGGGATTGGGGATGGGAGTTTTTGAACAAAAGTAATAGCATGAAACTTTATAGAGATCATTGGGGAGGTTATTAGGGTAGGCAAGTGGGAATCAGGCAGTAGACAAAAATGAGACTGGACTGGGATTACTGATGAAAGAAGGAGATATTGGCAAGATAATAGTCTCCAAAGGAAGTTAATTAGAAGGAGCCTCAAAGGCCTTCTGGCATGAATCCCAGTACATAGGGTAGAAAAAGCTAGGCAGCATAGATGTCCCACCAGATCAGGAGCTCAGCAAATACAGATTTTCTGAAGCAGAGCAGTTCAGTGGCACTGCATTTAATCATGAAAGTCAGTTTGATGGGCAAAGAGAGTTCCACCAAAGCTTATCTAAAGTTGGGAAGGATACAATTAGTCAGGTAGATTATCCAGTGATTGTATTTGATTAATCTACTCTTCATGGAAAATAATTGCATCTAAAAATGTTATCTGATTGGAGAGCATTTTAAGCAAACCCACTTGAAAAATTTGGTACTTGCTTGCACATTGTTTGAACACTTATGAAAGCAAGAGATTACTATAATAGAGGTCAAAAACCCAAGTTCAAATCTTGCTGTGGAAATGAACAGCAGGGCTGGCTCCTTAATTCAGTAAAGGATCCAGTTCAGTAGTGGAAAGGCTGAAAAGAGATGCTTCCATGAGCAGAGCAGGTGGAACCAGGACTTCCCCCTGGAGAAGGCATAGAGGCCCAGAAGCTGAAGACAAGGAGGTTATTATGCAAGATTTGGCCAGGATAATGATCAAAACATCAGGACATCCTACCTCAACCCAACTCTGCTCTTCACCCTGTCTTTGACATCTCACCAAAGTATACCATCTTTCACACAGCTGCTCAGACTCAAAGTTTTCACTTTCAATATATCAGAAATCCCTACTGCTCTCTCTCCAAAATATATCTGGAACCCATATCTGTCTTCATCCCACAGCTCTGATCCAAATCTCCTTCATCTCTCACTGGTTACTACAGCAGCCTCCTAACAGGTCTCCCCATTTCCTTGCAGGCCATGCCCCCCTCCCATGTCCACGTCCTATAGGGCTGTCATAATGATCTTTCCAATGCATAACTCAGATCCTGTTACTCTATACCTAAAACCTTCCAGGGACTTTCTCTGCAACTCTCTCTCCTAACCCTGGACTATAATTGCCTGTCCTGTCCCCAGCCTGCCTCCCTCACCTTATTAACCCCAGCCCTGCGGTCCCATGGGTCTTGCCTCTTTTTCTCTGGAAGGCTCCCTCCTTCCTATTTTAGAACCTTTGCGTTAACTGGCCCACATACTTATATTTTCTTCTTAATTGTATCATGAATACTTTCCCAAAGATGGAAAGTACTGGCTGGCTGTCTCAGGGAGTGGAGAGTTTTCTCTCAGTGGAAAGTCCCCATTGGAAAGAACAGTCATTAAGCAGGTCCCATAGCATGAAGTGAGAGATCAAATTAGGCACCTTAGCAATTTCTTACAGCTCTGAGGCCCTGCATTTTCTACCATGAATAGAGTTACTTTCATAATCTGCTGCATGAAATCTTTTGCTCACTTGTTTTTCAAGGAAAATTCTGGAGTCAGGGTGAAGGGTAGTTTGGAGAATGGTGTCACCATTTTCATGGAGACAAGTGAGAGACTCTTCTGATAGCACAGATATGAACGTGAAGACCAGACTTTGACTGTACCGTAGGGATTCAGGCACTCCAAGGTCAATCAACAGAAAGTTGGGTGGATTGTCAGCCAATGCTCTTCTTGGAAATTAAATAAATTTAGTAGAAAGAACATTGCTTCTTTTACAAAAGTAATGCTGTGGGGACATGCATAGGGTATGCATTTGGAGGCTTCACTTTACTACCTGAACCCCTTGTAATTGGATGCTGCATTTCCAAGACAGCTGTGGCTATCACGGGCACTCCAGTCTATGGTGTAGAACAGAGCCAGGCCAAGTGTCCTTACAGAACCAGTTTTACAGCTGTGTGTTATTGTAGCGTTATTCTCTGTTCAGCTAAGCTAAAAAATTGTTGCTGAGCTGAAGAATGAGAAATGAGAAGGCATGGATCCAGAATTACACTCTACACAAGAAGTTCAACCTCCGCCTTGCCCCGGTGGGACCCCAGGCCAGGTTCTCATCCTCTTGTGCTTCATTATCCACTTGCCAACACAAAGCGTTTGCTGAGCCCTTCCTATGCTAAGACTATGCTAGACAACCTCAGGCGTCAGATCGGCAAACAGATCGAAGATGCTGTTGATGGACAAACACACACACACAAACTGATGTAGAAATAGTGTGGAATTGTACAGAATCTACTCCTAGGAAGTAAAAAGAGAGAACATGAGAGTGAGAACTCATTTTAATTCAACAAGTGTTCACCAAACGCCTGCTAAAACCAACCATCGAGGCACCATGGGGAGTAGTAAGGAGAGCGAGGGACACACAAAGCTTAATAATACAGCAGTCTGCTCTCAACAACTAGCAAAGGACATAATCACAGAATCAGTTGAGTCAAGGCAGTGCTATCACAGGGAACGACAGAGGATGCGATGGTTGGATGGCATCACTGATGCAATGGACGTGATTTTGAGCAAGTTCCGGGAGTCGGTGATGGGCAGGGAAGCCTGGAGTGCTGCAGCATCCCTGGGGTGGCAAAGAGTCGGACATGGCTGAGCAACTGGACTGAGCGCTATCACACTGACTCATGTGTTGTCCATTGACCAATGGGCTCATGGAGGAAGCAGCATTGGAGCCAAGCTTTGGAGAGGTGTGAAGGAGGCATGGGAAAGGAGAGAGAGGGAGGCATGAGGTCAGGAACATCTGCTAGGTATCAGGTCATCTCCATTCTGAAGATGAACACGGCTCCCCTTTTCTGTGTTAGGCAATGTGCCAGTCTAGGGCTTGCTGTTGTTCAGCTGCTAAGTCGGATCCAACTCTCTGCAGTCCCATGGACTGCACCACACCGGGCTCCCTGTCCTTCACCATCTCCTGGAGTTTGCTCAAACTCATGTCTACTGAGTCAGTGATGCCATCCAAACATTCTTTGTTGCCCTCTTCTCCTCCTGCCCTCAGTGTTTCCAAACATCGGGGTCTTTTCCAGTCAGCTTTTTTAATCAGGTGACCAAAGTATTGGAGCTTCAGTTCCAGCATCAGTCCTTTCAATGAATATTCAGGGTTGATTTCCTTTAAGAATTGACTGGTTTGATTTTGCTGCCCAAGGGACTCTCAGGAGTCTTCTCCAACACCACAGTTCAAAAGCATCAGTTCTTCAGTTCTTAGCCTTCTTTATGGTTCAACTCTCGCATCCATACATGACTACTGAAAATCCATAGCTTCGACTATATGGACCTTTGTCAGCAAAGCAATATCTCTGCTTTTTAGTATGGTGTCTGGGTTTTTCTTGGCTTTTCTTCCAAGGAGCAATGTGAGAAAAATAGACCCAATTCCTCTCTTCATGTACCTCATCACTTAGCAGTGAATATACTATAAGTAATTCTATTAATAAACACAAAGTGGGAACATGGATACCATACTTCTATTTCCCCTTATCAAAAAGTCAGTTTCCCTCCCTGCCTCTTCCCTTATTTTCCAGAGAAAGAGAGAAAAACAAAGCCTTCTTGGAAGGAAGAATGGGAAATTCTGCTAGACAGGAAAAGAAAGTGTAAATTCACTTTACTCATCCAGTTGATTACTGAGAGAAGAAGGAGAGGAAGAGAGTGTGGACTGTGTAAGCATGAATGTCCTAGTTTTCCCCACACAGAGGAGAACCCAAGAGGAGAAAATGTTGTAGTAACATTCTGGGGGCCTGACATTAGGAGCTCTAGAAACCTTAGAATATAGTCAGTCATCTACTTTCTTGAACTAGAAGTTCAAGAACCAGAAGATTCAAGTTCTACTGAGGTCATTGCCAGCATAGCCAAGGAAGACACGGTAGTATTTGCAGAGATAAAACTTATGTCGACATTTTTATATTCTCAATTTTATATTTTATATAAAGGAGATACTAAGATGCTGAGAAATCCTAAAATCACTACTAAATTTATCAGCACAGGCTAGATTGTTGTTTTGGACTAAACTGATTTTCCCAAGATTCATGTGTTGAAGCCCAGATTGTATTTGGAAATGGAGATTTTGGAAGGTGATTTAGTGTAGATGAATTCATGAAAATGAGGTCTTTATGATCAGATTAGTGTCCTTATGAGAAGAGATCCCTGCCCCTCCCTCTCCCTGAGGGAGCGGAGGGAAGGTGCCAGCTGTGAGCTGAGTGCTCTCACCAAAAGCCAAACCGCCAGCATCTTGGTCTGGAACTCCCTGCCTCCAGAACTGTGAGAGAATAAGTTTCTCTTAAGATAATCAGAATATGATATTTTGTTATGGCAGTCTGAGTAGACTAGCATGGTTACGCTGCTATAACAAACAACCCTCCACCCCCTAAAAAAATCTCAGAGGATTAAGGCAGCAAAGATGCATTTCCTGCTCATGCAGAATACTGCGGTGCCAGGCAATTCTGCAGAACAGCTACCCTCGGTGTGAACACTCAAAGTAGAGATAGTTACAGATGCAGAAAACAGACTCATGGTACCAGGAGTAAGGGTGGAGTGACAAATTGGGAGAGTGGAGTGGACATATACATATCCATCTATAAAATATGTACGTAATAAGGGCCTACTGTAAAGCACAGGGAACTCTACTCAGCAGTCTGTGATGGCCCCTATGAGCATGCTAAGTCTCTTCAGTCGTGTCCAACCCTTTGCGACCCTATGGACTGCAGCCCACTAGGCTCCTCTGTCCATGGGGTTCTCCAGACAAGAATACTGGAGTGGGTTGCCATGCTCTCCTCCAGGAGATCTTCCGAACTCAGGGATCAAACCCACGTTTTCTGCATTGGCAGGCAGCTTCTTTACCACTAGCAACCCCTGGGAAGCCCAGACTATACGTGAGAAGAATCTAGAATGAATGGGTATATGTATATGCAGAACAGATCACTTGTCTGTACACCTGAAATTAATACAGCATTGTAAATCAACTACCCTCCAGCAAAAAAAAGTTTTTAATGTGAGCACTCATTGATCCAGGGTACTTTTATCTGCTTACTCCACTATCTCAGCAAGAGAAGCTACTGAAAGATTCAATCATTTCTGAAGGCAGCTCCTATCAGAGGTTGTTCTGGAATGGATTTCAGTTGATCTAAGTCTTTGGAAAGTCAAGGGTAGTCTGCAATGGGTAAAATCCTTACAAGTCCTAACAACCAAAGGGAGCATCTATCTCTACAATGAGTTTTTGCTCCTGAGAGGCATATATGTAGAATATCTTGTCTCATTTCTTATTTACTCTCTTGAAGCCAAAAGAAGTAGTTAAGCAGAGTCAGGTAAATATTCCTCCTTCTACTAGTGACCAGGTGGGTATGTATGTGTTTTGAAAAAAAAATCAAAATCTCTTTTTACACTTTATGTATTACCTATATACCTAATAATTGTTTCAGTTCTGCAAATTGAATCACAAAATAATTATAAACACCAAACGTGGTTCAAATTGCCTCTTAGAGTTTCAGGTGAGCAGAAAGATGGGCTTAATTTGCTGCATTGTTACTCAGTGCATCTCTGGGGCATTAAAATAAATGTTACATCATGATAGCCTGCAGTATTCTGAAACATAAGGAATTCATGGCTCTGGAAGTTTCAGAGACTATCATTTAGCAATTACATCACAGAAGCCTCATTCTGAGTCTTCCCAATCATGGAGACCAAGAGGCCTGTGTTAATGGATGTTTAGTCTGTTTAGGGAAAAATACGATTCTGGGAATGTGGATTCTTAAATTTCCAACATTATGTGGAAGTCTGTGCTCTCTAACGAGCAGAATTAAAGAGAAAAGAAACATTTCCTTTCTCCTGGGACTATCCTGTGTAGAGTTAAATTAAAAACTTAAAATTGATGAATGACCTTGAATGTAAAAAGGGCAAAAAGATTAAGATTAGGATTTTCCTGTGGTCCCTTTCCCTCTTAGCCATACTCAATTTTTCTCCCTAAGAAGCGATGGAGGCAGAAATTATAGAGAAGGAGGGACAAGCATCAACATATTAACAGTCTCTCTTCATTTGGTTAGTTTTCCAGTTTATAAATCACTTTCACATTCTCATGAAATTCTCAGAAAAATGTGGGGTAGGGTAGAAAGAGGCTATTTTTTTTTCCAGAGGGGGAAATCTAAGGTCCAAAGGAGTGAAGGGACTGATCGAAGATCACGTTACTGATGAGAGAAGATTCAGAACAAGACCCAGGCTTCCTGATGCCTAAGACGTGCTCTTGCCACTACATTACCATTGTTGTATCTTACCTAGATTGTAAGAAATAATTCTGTTTACAACACTGGTTTAAAAATGTTTGAATGAAAGACCAGGAAAACTTCCACGCATGGAATCAAACTCAAAACACCAAGTCTGTCTTTTTTTTTTAATTCCCAGGTCTCCTGGCCTTTCATGGAAGAGAAACACAGAAGACATGATGGGTATCATAGGAGTTCAGAGGTGGGAGTGGGCGACTGAGCTTAAGGGTCAAAAGTGCTCTGGGAGGAACATGGCAGGTGAGATGGTGACGGCATTTGTGGGCATTTTCCCCAGTCAGATGCATTTGAGACAATGGCTTCATATGGAAAAGGAACTTTCTATCATTTTGTTTTTCTTCTTTAACAAATATAATCATGAGCTCTTCATTAGAAATATGCTCTAGTGAGTTAGCCATTTTCAAAGTGAACTTTAAGGATTCTGATGGCTGCGCCTGTGAGATCATAGAGCCCAATAATAATACACTTTGTTCTGATTTTTCACATAGAAGTAGCTGCCTCTAGGACCTGGGCTCAAAAAGAGGGCACTAGCCTATCTTTTCCTGGCCCTCTACTTGGATCCTAAAAAATGTGTTGGAAGTTTTCTTAGAGGTACACTTTTTAGAAATGAATTTATGAAATGGTCAATATCCATGAAGATAACATAAATGAAAGTTCAGGTGATGCCCAGACCAGTTCTGGATGCAGTAGGTAAACTGCAGAGTCTCTGAGTTGAGGCAAAGCCCCTGCAGAGGGGACTGAAGCTCTTGTTTTCCAAAGGTTGGCACTCCAACTTTGACCTCTGATAATTGTGGTCGTACATGCGTCACTTTTTAAGTTGGAGAAGCCAGGAATCCTGAAGATGGTGAGGAAGAGCAGGAGCCAGTCCTTGATGGAAAAAGCTAAGGGATATATGACACAGATTTCTCACAAGAGGATGAAGAAGGGAGAGGGAATTTACCACAGTAAAATGCCCTATGGAGTGCTTCCTCTGGGTACCTCTTCTCTCTCCAGCTCACACACCCAAGCCTAGTATCTTGGCTCATCAACATGCTGTCATCTTTAACATCATACACACAATCAAGCTTTAAAAAGTTGGTAAAAAATAAATTGCTGCTCTTAAGTCAGCTTTGTGAACACATTTGTGGAAGCCAGGGGAAAGCTTTTAGTCTCTTTGCATGTCAGTGATGGCTGCCAAAACAAGCCCTTGGCTTAGTGCTCTCGGGCCTAGAGAAACCCAAGTGGGCCTGAGCAGTTGGGATGAAGTTCAGTGGCATCCAAAACCTTGCCTCTAAACTTTCTAATTCTCTTTTGTGGGGTTTTCCCTGCCCCCGCCCCCACTCCCAGTGTATCAGCTTCTCAGATCTCTTCTTTTGGTGATGATGATGAACATAATTCAGCTTCCACCTTGCTTCTACAAGGTGTGAATATCCTAGAAATAATGTATATTTTAACTGTTTATTAAAGCACAAATACATGCATAAAGAGGCTAGGCACTTTCCTAACATTGAGCAGTCACTGGTGGCAGTCTGACCTCATATTAATCCTGGGCGAGTCTGACCTCATGTTGATCAGCTAAAGGTGAGTCTTCAAGAGGGACTCAGGTGAGAGCTGCTGGCTACCAGTAACTCATCAGTGGCCCATCAGCAGGAGATCCAGCTTCAAAACCTCGCATTAAAGCTTCTTGAGCTTCCCCTGATACCAACAGGTTGGTTCCCTGAAAAGCAGACTCCGTTACAGAGCTGAGTATACAGGGAACTACTCTTGGAATTAACACCTGCAAGTGGGTAAAGGAAGCACTACTGGGCAAAGAGAAAAGCTGAACTGCAGAGCAGTTGCAGCAAAGAGCTCAGTCAGTCCTTCAGGAGGCTCTGGAGTTGGACGGTCCTTTAGAATTATTCCCAGTTGAGGGAACAGGCTAAACCTTCATATCCCCCTCCCAACAAGCCATTGGATGAAGCCTGGATCCAGGATAGGGATTAAGTCTCAGGAAGTTCTCTTCATCTGAGAGCTATTGACCAACAATGTGTCCCCTGCAGGGGTGGCCTGTGCAGATCACAATGGCATCCATTAAAAATACCGATGCCTTTGATCTGAGATGCAATAAATCAGAAGAGTAAATTTTGCGTTTGGAAATTTTGAGGTAGTCTTGGGAAAAGCAGAATTCTGGAAGGGGTTTGGGCTTAGGTGAAAAAAATGCTTCATTGCTATCACATTTCATCACCTATAATCATCAGGATGTCAGTGATTATAAGATAATTTCAATTTTATTATTACTTTATATACTACAAAAGAAGTAAAAATACAGCAATTATGAAATGCAATGTTACATGTAAGAAGCATCTCAGTTTCAGAGTTGGGAAAATGTGAATAAAAGCCTCTGCAGTTCAGAACTGATGTTATATGGCGAGCTTTGGCACCCACAGTCTCCTAACACACACACACACACACACACACACACACACACACAGTTTTTCCCACAGTTTCAGTGATCATTGTCAAGATGGCAGTAGATACGGAAGGGTGGGCTTACTGGCAGCGCCTCCCTCAGTCAAGGCGGCCAGATAAAGCAGAAGTCACTGCACCTTCCAACTGGGTGCTTGGGGGGAACCACATGCCAGTCACAAGCAGGAAACCATCCAGGGGAATGTCCAAGCCACTGGGGATCCGGGCCCCCACTCAAGACCTCGGCTCAGCTCAGGGGCAGATGCGTCTGTGCTCCGGCATTCTGCCTCTTCCGTTCTTTAATCCTGGCACAGCGAGCAGGAGAGGGGAGCCCTCACTCCTCCCCCTACTACACTCTCAATTTCCTGTCACCTCTAAGGCCATGTGGACCAGCACGGTACAGACGGTACTCAGGAAAGGTGATGTCCATGATTTAAAAGCAGGACACAGACCACTGTCTCAGCCCGGCCACACCGCAGGCTCTGCCTTCCCCAGTCCCACCCGCTATGGAGCAGAAGATTCCGTTCAGCCATCCAAGCAGCTTCCGAAATGTTGCCTCCTCTGTGTTGCCTTTTATCTCGTCCTGAAAGAGAAACACTTCCCCTGGTCTCTGCCTTTCTGAGCACCTACGGGGTCATCCCCACTGACGTTCCCACTGAAATGCAGTTGCATCTTTACTAGACCAGTGTCTGGACTTTGTTTAGTTGCAGCCTTTGTCTGGAATTTGCCTGTCAGCAAGTCCTTCACAGGCTGACTCATGATCAGGGTGTCCCTCTCCCACATTGTCAACAACACAGCGAAAGGACTTGAGAGGACAAAGGCTATCATGGAGAGAGAGGCTCTCAGCACCGCGGTTGCTAATGGTGAAGAGTCCAGGATCTCAGATATACAAGTCTCAAAATTGATCTGGAGAGGTCAACTCCAGCAGCCTGATTTTTCCAGCAGCCATGAGCAGTGAAGAGATTTCTGATTCTGGTGGCTCAGATTTTCTGAGATGCTGAGAACTTGAAAACATCAACCTTCAGTATACACTAGAGGGTGCCATAGCCTTGAGTAATTGAGTCTGTTTGAGACGTGTTTGTCTCTAAGCCTCACCTTCAAGCCTCATGAAAGAGAAACTCCAGAAGTCTACAATCCCAGAGCAGGACTGGCCTTTAGGACGTAAGTGAGAGTGGGTGTCTAGCATTATCAGAGGGCCTATTCCAAAATACTCAGCAGAGCAGGATCCACGCCGCTGCTAGAGATTTTCAAAGGCAGTCGTGCAGAGATGGGCTTCTCTGGGCTCAACGGTGAAGAGCCCGCCTGCTACCGCAGGGTTTACCGGTTCAGCCCCTGGGCTGGGAGATCCCCGGGAGAAGGGACTGGCAGTCCACTCCAGGGTTCTTGCCTGGGGCTTTCCACAAGCAGAGGAGCCTGGCAGGTACAGTCCACGGGTCATAGAAGAGTCAGACTTAGCAACTAAGCAACGACAGCCACAGTGACTTTATTAAAAATTATCTTTAACAATAATAATAACAACTACATATTGCATATTGTTTACTGCGTTCCAGGCACTGTTGTAAGTACTTCATATGCATTAGCATATTAAATCCTTCCAACAACCCTAAAAGGCTATCTACAGTTTACAAATAAGGAAATTGAGGCAGAAAGGTTAAGAAATTTGCCCCAAATCACACAGCTACTAAGAGGAAGGGCCAGGATCCAAATCTAGCAGTCCATCGTGGAGCTCTAACGCACAGCATAGGAATTATAGTTAGCAAACCTGTACTATAAAGTTCACAGTTGCTAAGAGACTAGATCTGAGTTCTTCTTATCACAAAAAATGACATAATAATTATGTGATATGATATAGAAGTGTTAGCTTCTGGTGATTATCATTTGCAAATATATAAATATCCAATCAATATTTTGTATACCTTAAACTTACACAGCATTCTACGTCAATTTAATCTCAATTTTTTTTTAAAAAAAAAAGAACAAAAAGTGAATCTAGGAGTCCAGGGTCAGAGACTGCACCATCCTACCCCACTCACACGTCAGCACAAACAGCACACCCAGGTACCACACTCCTTGTCAGCAGTGACAGTGAGTCTCCCCTGGCTCACAACCACCATGCTAAACACTGCTCACTGTCTACAATTTCTTAGCACTCTCCTGAATCCAGTTCCCACCCTTGTGTCCATTCAAGTCTTTCTGACCATCCTGTGAAGATTTTACTAGCCATGTCAGCCTCAAGAGTGGCTCTTGACTGCTGCAGATCCAAACACAACTCGTAAAAGCTCTCTGAATTTCGACAGCTATTGGCTCACAGTTCTTGACTCCTGTTCCCAAACACGGTGAAAAGACTTGAGTGAAAGTGGCAAATTAGCTTCAGTGACTTGAGGTTGCACTCGAATGAATTAACTTTACAAAACTCTGAGCTTACTTACATGGAATATTAGAGAAAGAATTGCTTTAAATGAACTAAATGACCTGCTGCTGCTGCTGAGTCACTCAGTCGTGTCCGACTCTGTGTGACCCCATAGATGGCAGCCCACCAGGCTCCCCCGTCCCTGGGATTCTCCAGGCAAGAACACTGGAGTGGGTTGCCATTGCCTTCTCCAATGCATGCATGCATGCTGAGTCGCTTCAGTAGTGTCTGACTCTGTGTGACCCCATAGACGGCAGCCCACCAGGCTCCTCCATCCATGGGATTCTCCAGGCAAGAACACTGGTGTGGATTGCCATTTCTCTCTCCAAAACAACCTAATGTCCTAGATTTTTGTCTTTCCCTAAAACAGCATATTCAAAGGTCTGCCTTCCTGTCTTATGTTGTTGGCGGATATTTATTAAATGCACCCAGAACTGAAGATGGGTTGAATCTTTCGAATTCACCAGCAATTCATGTGGGACCTCACCACAGAATTTCCTCTTTCTTCGGAGAAAGAGAACGTCTACTTAAGAGGACTTTGGGGGGAAATCGTTGGTAAATCAGATTTTGGTGAATTAAGTTACATTCTCAGTGCCTTTGGGGAGAATCATCTGTTATCAGGAGTACTATGGTGATAAAATGAGGAAGACTTCTTTTTCTTATCAGCAAGTTCCAATTTAAACATTTGGGATCCTCTGAAGATGTCTGGGCCAAGTAGATTCCCTGCCAACACTTTAACTCTAGAGAAAGCCCAGTAATTTTGAGACTTGGGTATGCTGGCAGAGCATGAGGATCGTTGAATATAGAGAAGGTGGCAGCAGAGTGTTTGGGTCCCAGGGACTCCCTGGCAGTCTAGCAGTTAAGACTTTGTCTTCTAATGTAAGGGGTGCAGGTTCAACCCCTGGTTGGGAAGCTAAGATCCCACATGCCTTGGGGTCAAAAATATCCTGAAAAGAAAAAAAAAGCAGTATGGTAAGAAGTTCAATCACCAAGTTAAAAATGTTTAAAATCAAAAAGAATGCTCAGATTTCATTCTAACTCCAATCCTGGCTGTGAGAGCTTGGGTAAGTGACTCAACCTCACTCTGCCTCAGTCTCTTCATCTACAGAATGGGTGTAGTAATAATACCTCCTTCATAGAAGTAGAATGGCTGTAAACACCAAGTGCGTTGGCGCCTGTAGAGCACCATGACAGCACCAACACTGACTCCGTGCTCAATAAATAAATAAATTATATATATATATACATACATATATATATACCACTAGTCAACTTGCTTTGATAGTGGAAGTCACTGTTGTCTTTCCCAACAGTACCTGACTGTCCTGGGTGGGCAGGCCGGGGGCTGGTGGGGAGAGACTGTACAAAAGCTGCTGCTCTTCGGAGGTACAAACAGCATCTTGACTAAAAATCAAGCGGCCTCCTCAGACCCCCTGTGCATAGCGCCATCACAGCCAGGTGGCCAGCTGTGGCGCTGAACGCAGGTGAGGTCTGGTTCGGCAAAGCGAGAGAACGTTACTCAGTAACAACGGCAGGTCTCCACTCTTGCTTCTGTGTGGTAAGGCAATGCCAGGGATACTTGAAAAATAAGTCCTGCTGGGGTGAACCTGAACGTGATCCAGCAGCCAGGTTTCCATCCTGGGTCCGATCATCAGGTGTGCCTGTACTGCTACTGCTGAGTCGCTTCAGTTGTGTCCGACTCTGTGCGACCCCACAGACGGCAGCCCGTCCCAGGGATTCTCCAGGCAAGAACACTGGAGTGGGTTGCCATTGCCTTCTCTGGTGCCTGTACAAGAGCCCCCAAAACCTGTGTGGTGTAATTAAGTGGGCAGCAATATCTCCAGTTACGCTTAACAGGAACATTCCAGATTTCCAAGGAAGGACAGTCATCCGTGGAAAAGACAGGTGGGAACCTTACATGTCATCTTATCTCCTGTTTATAACGCTCACTTGAACTAAGGGCTGGGGCTATAAACAGAATTATAGGGTGCTGCTTGGATGTTTCACACAGCTCAAGAAATTGGCCACCAGATCTCAAGACTGTAGACAAAAAGGTTTATTGTAAAGATGGCCTCCAAGGATAGCCAGAAACCTCTTTCAGGCTGATTGAGAGCGAGCCAAACTGTTTTCTAACACAAACCAACAATACAGAACCCACCCGCTCTTTAAAATCTAGTTTAAAACTCGGGGCATTGCAGAAAGAGATTGATGGAGTCATCGAAGTCATAAGTCATAAGCCTGTGTTTTTGCGGGTGGTTTTCTCTACCCCAGACTATGCAGGAAGTCCCAAGGAGACCACTTGTTGAAATTGTGGGTACCTGTGGAAAGGTGAAAATGGTATGTTGTCCCCAAATAGGACATCTGGGTAAGGGACGGATTTGCTGATTAGCAACCAAGACTATCTGAGCAGAAGCCTGGGCGCGGTGAATATGGAGTCGGGACACTTGATGGGAGAAGAGCCTGTGCCGCCGCTGTTGACTAGGCATGGATGTGTGAATTCCCCTGAGCCATACAGATACTACGGAAAGTTTGAGCGAGGTTCGAGGCATCTTGTTTTTACCCCAACTAGAAAGGCTGAGCTGCAGGTAAGGTAGCCCCTGCAGCCAGAAATTGCAGAAGATTCTTGGAAGATAATAAGTCAGAGGTAACTGTTCCATGTAGGAGTGGGGGGCCCCTCATCCACCCTCAATCTCGTGCAGGGACCCCAAAGGATGCCTTCAGGCCTGCCACACACAGGACTTCTGTGGACTGTCATTGTGAGCCAGAAGAGAAGCAGCAACCAAAGAAGCCTCTGACAGGGGGCTCACAAGGGAAGTTGGGTGGAGAGAAAAGATTATTCAGAGGTTACTTTGACTTTGAAGTTAATATTGAATTTATTCAAAACTCCAGTTCTTTCTGAAGATTTTAAGTTTAGCCCACAGACCTTACGATTCTATTTATAGTTGTAGCCATCACTAACAATTGCTTTTTAGGAAGCTATAGTTAACAGTCATTTACAAGCCTAGTTCAATTCCTTCAAATATTTTAAGTAGCATTTATACATTAAATTATTAAATATACTTTATTCCCCTAAGTTCCTCAGGTGTCTGATTCAACAAAAAAAACAAAACAAAAAATACCTTCCCATGTACTTGAAAACTCTTAATCAATCTAGTAAATTAAACGTATAAAAAGGTAAATGTAAGACTTCTTAATAGTCCTAATGCAAACAGATAAACTTAGTAAGATTTTTACTTAAAGCTACAAGTTCAACTTTATTACTCAGCTACCATTTTGAAATAAAATCACAAGTAGACCAGATACTCTTATAGTTCAAATTCTCTTAAAATGCAAGTACTTTTGCATAAATGTATACAGATTCCTTATAAAATATTCTACTATAAATTTAATTCTTTTAAACTTTAGTGTGTATGTGTGCTAAGTCACCTCAGTTGTGTCCAGCTCTCTGCAGCCCTATGGACTGCAGCCCTCCAGGCCCCTCTGTCCATCAGATTCCCCAGACAAGAAGACTGGAGGGTGTGTCATGCCGTCTTCCAGGGGCATCTTCCCTACCCAGGGATCGAACCCATGTCCCCTGTGTCTCCTTCATTGGCAGGTGGGTTCTTTACCACTAGCGCCACTTGGGAAACCCAAACATTAGTGTACAGAATTCTAAATCTTGGGGCTACAAAAGTACCTTCATATTACTAAAATTATTTGGTCATCCAACAACTTTGAAGGATACCTTCTCAATAGTTGAGACTGAAAGACAATCAGTTTAGGGACAAGACTACATAACCCGCTGAGCCTACACCATCCAGGCACCAGGTCCCTCATGGAAATCTGAAGCCTCCACCTACCTGCTCCTTCACTTAACTAAATTTGTATTTACTTGGCCCTTAAAACAAGTATATGCATCCCTGTGTGGTTTTTTCTATCTTTTAGGCCACAAAATTCTTATATTTGTAGAAGTTAATCTGATGATTTAATTAATTGATCTTTAATTGAATTTGGATCTCAATGGCTTGATCTGTCCCTATACTCACTGGCTCCAAGGTCATTCTGTAGACAATGTCCAACAACCTAGGATGACATCTGCCCTCCCTTTTATTCCTGCCTCTCATTTCTCAAACCCAAATAAGCTGAAACTAGGATAGGAAGAGAGAATAAGACCCTTCTCCTCTAGGTTATTGGGGCCAAAGATAAAACCTGAGTTGCAGAAAGGGGAAGAGAGGAGATGAGCATCTTAAACTGAACTGATCTGAGCTTTTGAGTAACTGAAGGTGTCTGGACAGCTGTGGGGTTTGCTTAAGAGGTCAGTGCATGCATGAATGCATGCACCTGCTCTGTCACGTTCGACTCTTTCCGACCCCAAGGACCATGGCCTGCCAGGCTCCTCTGTCCAGGGAATTCTCCAGGCAAGAATCCTGGAGTGGGCTGCCATTTCCTACTCAGGGGATCTTTCTAGCCCAGGGCTCAAACCTGCTTCCGTTATATCTCCTGCATTGCCAGGAGGATTCTTTACCAAATGTGCTGCCTAATGGAGATAAACAGTAGACTTGAAGGTGATCAGAAAAATACTTGCTTGGTGTTTATATGTTGTTGAGTTCAAATTGTTAAAAAACATGCAATATTTGAGCAAGGACAAATATTAAGCCTCTTATTAAGCCCTTTGTTAAGCCTTAAGAGGTATATGGCTGTAATTGTCTCCAACTCTTACAATATATGGACACGATCTTCCACATCACCTGCTTTGAGTCCCCGTTGCCAATTCTGGAACAAGAAGAAAAATCCACTTCTACATCTTACGAAGCTCATCTCCTGAGTAATACTTTACCCCATTACAAATACTCACAGGAAAGTCTCTATCTGTAATTCTGTATTTCTTTTTTCCTTTTTAATTTTTATTGGAGTAGAGTTGCTTTCCAGTGCTGCGCTAGTTTCCGCGGTGCAGCAACGTGAGTTCACGTATATCCCCTCTTTTGGCCCTCCTTCCCATCCAGGCCGCTGCAGCAGATTACACAGAGCTCTCTGCGTGGTACAGGATGCTCTCCTCAGCCATCTGTATTACGCCTAGTGTTACCAGTGCTCGTGTATGCATCATCTCCAGATCATTCTCGTGTCTTTGTCTTGGTTCCACTCTCATGACCCTGTTTTCATGTCTGGGGTCCCTGATGAGTCCAGCATATATCTGTTGAAGAAAAATTCATAGAGTATCCTGGATATGGGTCCCTTACCAGGGTCCCCAAGAAGATTGAAGCTCTCATCATGCCCTCCACTTTCTGAGAGCTTTATTCTCCACTTGATATTTAGCTGCCATTGGGGAGACAAGGTACTCTAGTGAGAAAGCCAGTCAGTCAGAATCTGGACAAGCTGAGCAAGCCCTGGCGTGAAGGCTCCTTCCATGATCTGTGCCCCAGGCTTCACGGTCCTCTCCAGGGTCTATACCAAGAGAAGCCCCTCCCCTCACCACAGCTGTGCATCCAAAATAGGGGAGAACCCAGGTAGGAAACCAAGTAAGGAGACACAGAGGAAATCACCTCCTTCGACAGCAGGGTACTGTCACTGCAGCCCTCCAAGGCAGCCGTCCATATCATCCGAGAAGCCCTGAGTAAATGTTTCAGCAGTGAGACCAGCAGGAAGGAGCCTGTCACCCTGAGGTAGTCTCTCTGCAAAGAATTTGATTTACGCTTGGTATCAGAGCATGAACCATGTTAAAATACAATTACAAAAGAAACAGGAGTTTCATTAGCGAATTGCAAGGAATGCTTCGAGCTGAAGAGGCTGGTGAAAGATGACACTTGTTAGAAGGGAGGAAAAGGGAAGGAGAGGCAGTGTGTGGTCGGAGAAGCTGTCTGTCCCTCTGATGCGGCCCTGGGAGAAGATAGGGGTGTCAGCCTCAGGAAGAAGGGGGTAAAATGCCTTTCCCCTCTGGTTGGGATTCATGGCCCCCTCAGGGGATCTGGAGCTTCTGCCTCCTAAGAGAGGGACCAAGAGAACAACTGCAACAGCGTGTCCACACCCCCCCACCTCTAGCCAGCAAACAGACCTCACTTCCCTGCTAAGAGCACCTTGACTGGCTTCAGAAGGTGTCATTTCTGAAATGGGGAACTTGGGTAAAAGAGAACTGGATGACCAGAGTTGAACTCTCACCTCTATGATTTACTATCAGTGTTCCATGCTTGTACCAGAAACTTATTAATAGCGAGTCACCTAATCCCTTTCTGAATCTGTTTCCTATCTGTGAGAAAGAAGTGCCTGGCATATGACAGGCACTCAGTAAACAACACAAGCCTGGTTATCACTTGGTTCCAAATGGGTGGATTTAGTCAATGGTCTCAAAAGTGGGGGATGCACGGAACCCAAACGTGCAAGATGCTTCAAAGGAGTAAAAAGAAGAAAACACCACAATTTCCATTAACATGTACTTTTTATCTTAAAAAAGAAGGAAATTAAGCTTTACTCATCATTATTAATAGATTAACATAGTTAATTTTGTAAAAGTGCTTAGAAGCTTGTGTGTGGATGCACAGTGAGCATTATAGACGGATTTGCTACGACTGTGCAATGTGTGTAGGTCTGTGTGTGTGGTGAGCTCTCAAAACCGTGTTTAACTATACAGATGGGCCACATAGAAATATGCCACTGTCTGCACAATTAGTGTGCCAGAAGGATATGGGGGAAAGATGAGACGGGAAGAGAGGAGCAAGAAAGTAGGGAAAGGGCCGATCGCCACCGGACCAGGTGTTCACACGTTAGCGTGTGCTCCAGCATCGTTCCTTTCGCTTCTCTACCTTCAGTCACTGGAAGGAGCTTAATTGTGATCACAACAGGGCAGAAGTCAGGTGTGCACCATTCTTCTGCATGAAAGTGGATTAGGAGTTTCTATTCTTTTTTAAAATTTATTATTTATTTTTGGTTTTAGTCTGTTTTTTATTGAAACATAGTTGGTTTATGATGTCATATTAGTTTTAAGTATCCAACACAGGGATTCCAAGATGTCTGTGTATATATATATATATATACCTCTGTATGTGTACCTACATCTATATCTATATATCTGTATGTGTATATATATATTCCTTTCCAGAGACTTTTACAAAATATTGAGTATAGTTCATTGTGCTATGCAGTAGGTCCTTGTAGATTATCTACTTTACACAGAGCAATATGTACACCTTAATCCCAGCTTTCTAATTTATCCTTCCTTCCTTTCCCCTATGGTAACCAAAAGTTTGTTTTCTATGTTTGTGATTCTCTTTCTGTTTTATGAATTTTTTTTTTTTAGATTCCACATGTAAGTGATATCATATGATATTTGTCTTTGCCTGGATTACTTCACTTAGTATCAAATCTCTAGGTTCATCCATGTTGCTGCAAATGGCATTATTTTATTCCTTTTTTAAAATTTTATTTATTTTTTAATTGAAAGATAATTGCTTTACAAATTTTGTTGTTTTCTGTCCAACCACAACATGACTCAGCCGTAGGTGTACATGTATCCCCTCCCTTTTGAACCTCCCTCCCATCTCCCTCCCCACCCAGCCCTCTAGGTTGATGCAGAGCCCTGTTTGAGGTTCCTGAGCCATACAGCGAATTCCTGTAGGCTATCTATTTTACATATGGTGATGTAAGTTTCCGTGTTACCCTTTCCATACATCTCACCCTCTCCTCCCCTCCCCCCATGTCCATAAGTCTATTCTCTATGTCTGCTTCTCCATCACTGACCTGTAAATAAATTCTTCAGTACCATTTTTTTAGATTCTGTATATATTTATTAGAACACAATATTTGTCTTTCTCTATCTGACTTACTTCACTCTGTATAATAGACTTAGGTTCATCCACCTCATCAGAACTGACTCAAATGCATTCCTTTTTATGGCTGAGTAATACTCCATTGTGTATGTGCGCCACAATTTGTCTATCCATTCATCTCTCGATGGACACCTAGGTGGCTTCCATGCTCTAGCTTTTGTGAATAGTGCTGCAATCAACAATGGAATACTAGATTCCACTGTTCTCATCTTTCCAACCTTAAACCATCTGTGAGCTCACAAGTGGTACTGATAGTCATTTCTAGTTACTGTTTCTATAACTCACTAATTCAACACATACTTATTGGACACAAAATGCACTCAGTCCTGTGGGTACAGAAAAAGAGGCACCATACCTTTCATAGAAAATTTTAAAACAAGTTTTTAAAGTTCCAGTGCCTACTGGATCTAATCTCATAACTTCTCTAGTGATCAACAGAATAAACGTCAGCTTAGGAAGGTACAAACGAAAGAGCGTTTTCTAGACAAACTAACCAAAATCTTAGTTTTCTTCTGAGACTAATATATTAGTGAAAATACAGAAAAACTTAGCATTTTACAACATTTTTTCTTCTAAATAGACTCAGAGATCTGGAGATTTTCTGGAGGTTTCTTCCTTAACTGGCTTCCTATTGGGGTTCCAAGACCTGATGAGTCGGTCTCAGCTGCTCCCTGAGTACCCACGCTAGGCCACTTCAATAATAGGCCTGCCCACTGTCATTCTTGAGCAACCAACCAAATGGTACACCAAGGACATCACTGAATGTAGCCACTCTGTAGACAAACTCTGAATCAAAAGCCTATATATTCCCAGCTCAGAATCTGTGAATATGTAGCAAGGAAAGTCAATTAGTTCTTGATTCAAAACCTTCCATCTCTTATCTCCTCTGTGACTGGGTCCAGTTTCATAAGCTTACTGGAACCTTAGATTTCCTTCTGAAATGGAGATATAAGAGAAAGAAATCTTCTTCATAGGGATAATGGAAAATTAAATGAACTAAAGATCAATCAGAGTCGCAAATCATGTAATGTGTTGTTGAGAGAATGTTCAATTTCTCCCGCACGTACCCTCTCTCTTCCAACATGGACAAGTTACTTTGGGACTCTTCTCCAAAGTCAGAGAGGTCCTAGCCTACCCTGGAACAGGCCTAGGTAGGTCTTTGCACATCTAAAATTTACCCTCAATCAGACCAGCTTAGATAGAAACCTACACGTCTTACTTGAACCTTTCCAATCCACCCCCCTTTTTAGCCCAGATTAGGGCCCAGCACCTTGCCTTCTCTGGGATCCTAACAGATCCAGCCCCCATTTAGTACATACTGTTCTGGGAGAGCATGGGTGCCATATGCATGCCAAGACTCTACTCAGTTCTTGGAAGACTCCAGCCTCAGAGTGGGTACCGTCCCCTAGTTTCATCAAACCATAGTGTCTCTAGTGAAATATTTTGCCTGTAAGTTGATAGTCTCCAAGTAGAAGGAAAGACTAAGCCATCAAGCTCTTAGACAGAACCTCACATATGGCGTTACACCAAGTCATACCCTCTCTGTGTTCACCCAGGCTTGCTCTGGGCATCTCAGTCATTGCATGTGAGTTTCTAGAGCTTGGGTCTATTCACACATCAGCCAGTCCCATCCAGCAGGACATGAACTCCTTCCCAGAAAGGTGTCTTATACATTTTCGTAGCCCAGTAGCCAGCACAGTGCATGTCATGGTGCTCAGCAAATATTTGTTAAATGAAGGTGAAATAAGTCCCCCTAAATGAATGAAAAATTCCTCCAGTCAGCATGGCTTCTAAACATTGTACCTCTGCGCAGGTAGGCCCAGCATTTCCCCATGGTGTAATAAATGGATGGGGCTGCCTGAATAATTCTACAGGATAAGCTGGTGCCTTCTGGGCTTTTCTCTTAAATGAAGGCACAAGTGATGCTGGGAAAACTGGACAGCCACTTGTAAAAGAATGAAACTAGAACACTTTCTAACACCAT
This sequence comes from Antilocapra americana, assembly GCA_007570785.1. Taxonomy (NCBI): domain Eukaryota; kingdom Metazoa; phylum Chordata; class Mammalia; order Artiodactyla; family Antilocapridae; genus Antilocapra; species Antilocapra americana. Next base: position 4,674,896 of record ML660219.1, on the reverse strand, counting down.
ACACAAAAATAAACTCAAAATGGATCAAAGATCTAAGCATAAGACCAGAAACTATAAAACTCCTAGAGGATAACATAGGCAAAACACTCTCTGACATAAACCAAAGTGGGATCCTACATGATCCACCTCCCAGAATATTGGAAATAAAAGCATGAATAAACAAATGGGACCTAATTAAAATTAAAAGCTTCTGCACAACAAAGGAAACTATAAGCAAGGTGAAAAGACAGCCTTCAGAATGGGAGAAAATAATAGCCAATGAAGCAATGGACAAACAATTAATCTCAAAAATATACAAACAACACCTGCAGCTTCATTCTCGAAAAATAAACGACCCAATCAAAAAGTGGGCCAAAGAACTTAACAGACATTTCTCCAAAGAAGACATAAAAATGGCTAACAAACACATGAAAAGATGCTCAACATCACTCATTATCAGAGAAATGCAAATCAAAACCACAATGAGGTATCACTTTACACCAGTCAGAATGGCTGTAATCCAAAAGTCTACAAGCAATAAATGCTGGAGAGGATGTGGAGAAAAGGGAACTCTCTTACACTGTTGGTGGGAATGCAAACTAGTACAGCCAATGTGGGAAACAGTGTGGAGATTCCTTAAAAAGCTGCAAATATACCTGCCATATGACCCAGCAATCCCACTGCTGGGCATATACACCGAGGAAACCAGAATTGAAAGAGCCACGTGTACCCCAATGTTCATCGCTGCATTGTTTACAATAGCCAGGACATGGAAGCAACCTAGATGCCCATCAACTGACGAATGGATAAGAAAGCTGTGGTACATATACACAATGGAATATTACTCAGCATTAAAAAAAATTCATTTGAAGCAATTCTACTCAGATGGACGAAACTGGAGCCCTTTATCCAGAGTGAAGTAAGCCAGAAGCAAAAACAACAATACAGTATACTAACGCATATATATGGAATTTAGAAAGACGCTAAATGGGAACCCAGCATGCGAGACAGCAAAAGGAAGGCAGATGTATAGAACAGACTCATGGACTCTGTGGATGAGGGAAAGGGTGGGATGATATGGGAGAATGGCATTGAAACATGTTAATTATCATATGTGTAATCAATCGCCAGCCCAGGATTGATGCTTGGGGCTGGTGCATCGAGATTTCCCCAGGGGAGGGAGGAGGGAGGGGGTTCTGGAGGGGGAGCATATGTAAACCCATGGCGATATCATGTCATTGTATGGCAAAACTAATAAAAAAAAATAAAGCTGATATCGAAAAGTGAAAAAAAAAAATGAAGGCTGCTATCAAGGCTGCTGATATTGTCTCCCTGGGCGTACCACAGAGGATGCCAAACTATTAGTCTAAGGTGTTTGCTTCATGTAGCAACTTGCTTCTTAACGAGCTTGTTTATCTCACCTTCTTGGATGTTAATATTGTTGAGAGGGAAGCATGCTGATTGACTGTTACCAAGAAAAGATGGAAATCTCCAGGGAGAGCATCAGATACAGTCTATGTGCTAACAATTAGTCAATAACTAAGCTCTGTTTCAAAAAAAAGAGAAAAGTATGGGAATAAAGAGAAAGGAATGGCTTTAAGATGAGCAATAAAAATAGGGTGTTAGGAAGTTGCTTTTATTTTCTTCTCTAAACTTCTGGCAAGGTCCATGAACTAAACTGTTATTCTGAAACTCAGCCTTGCAAGTTGAGCCTAGGGACCTACTGGGTTACTGGCTCACCTCTAAACCACACACTTGGCAGTAAAAACTATACTCTGAACATAACGGAGAGGCTGAAAGTCGAACAGTTCATCCTTATCAGTGTTTCCATTTGTAGTTTGAGTTTTCGCTGTAGCAGTCTCCTTATTGAATACAGCACTTCCCTCAGATAATCGTTTCTGTGCTGGTGATTCCCTGCTTGCTAACTGCCTGCCTGCCCAGGCCCATTCTTCACTCTCCTCTGCCCTGCTCGGTGACCCAGAGGCTGGCTCCCTTTCCTCAGGCTTCTGCCGAGGTCGGCAGCTCAGGGAGAGAGAGTGGGAGGTCCAGGCCGTCTCCTGCCCTGCCCTGGGGCACAGCCCAGTCACCCAGCGAGACCTGCCTGCTTCTAGGGCTACTGGCCCCTCCTGCTGGGTCTCACTGAGCTCCAGTGACGCAGTCTTGTTCCTTGAGCCTCAATCTTGGGGACGTAACGGCCTCCCACTGTGAGTAATCTCCAGGGGCCTCAATTTATCTTGTCTGTGGTTTTAGCTTGCCCATACCTCCTTAAATAGCCCTTTCACTCAAATTTCTTACTTTGAGCCATCTGAGATGAATACCTCTACACCCTAACTGTCTCAAGTCAGAGGATGTGGCCCCTCATGCTTTTTCAGATCATGTCCCTCTATCACGTTTTCACAGCTTCCTGAGTATTTCCAGTTCCAGCACATCTCAGCCCCCAAGGACTCTGTGAGGTAGGTGGGATAGGTTTTTCTCCCCATTTCTTCTCCTCCATCAGATAAGAAAGCTGAGACTCAGGGGCTAAGCCACTTATCCAGTCACATAGGCCTCTCCCAAGTCGGGAGGGACCCCAGTGCTGGGAAAGACTGAAGGCAGGAGGAGACGGGGACGGCAGAGGATGAGATGGCTGGTTGGCATCACCAACTAGATGGACATGAGTTTGAGCAAGCTCTGGGAGTTGCAGATGGACAGGGAGGCCTGGCGTGCTGCAGTCCATGGGGTCACAAAGAGTCGGACCCGACTGAGCAACTGAACTGACTGAAGTGGGGAACGGCTTATTAGAAAAAGAACACATCAATCCACACTGAAACTAGAAAACTTAAGTCATTCTCCATTCTCTTTTCTCTCAGAGTTCTTGAGAAGATAATAGGGAATGAGAACAAAGGAGAGATGAACCCAAGTACAGCAGGACCACTGCCTCCATGGCAATGAGCTGGAAGGCAGGCTGATGGCCTCAGAGGCTTGGAAGAACTGGCTGAATGAGGACCTTGTTTTTCTGACTGTATCTGAAGAAAGATCATCAGGGAGGGGACAGTGACAGAGATTGGGGGAAAAGAAGGAAAGCTTAAAGTAGTCATATCAGCGAATGGGAAGGTGACTGTCTACATTTAGAGAAATAGAGGTGGATTGCCTAGCTAATGTATTCTTTTGAGATTTGTGGTCATACATTTGAAGAAGTTCAGTAAGCAGAGCTGTATGCGTGCTTCCTTCTCCGTCTCTTTTTTCTCTGTGTCTCTGTCTCTCTCTCTTCAATGCTCAGCTTCCCTGCTGTGGGCATGGAGTAAATAGATGGTTGATTTTAACCAGATTGGATCTTTGCCATTTGTTTGCCATAAGGGGTGGGGAGAGAAATGAAAATACTTTGTAAAGCAGTGCTAGAATCTGGAATCCAGGTGAAGAGGAAATGATTACATGATCAAGATAAGGACAATAGAAAAACTGGTAGGACCAATGGTTGGTGACCTTAATGGGGTAGAAGGCTGAGTAAATTAGTTGAAAGGATAGAACTTCGTACTTGAAATTGAGATCTGGATGACCATGTTATCCCCGATGTCTTACTCTTGTTTTCAGCCTTAGCCTTCAGTGCAGTGCTTGGCATATAGCTGCCAGCACCAGAATGAAGTTTGCAAATGTGGAAGAGTCGTCAGTCTCAGGAGAAAGCAGACTGTGGAGGGGAGGCAGTGTGCCCCTGCTGCTCGTTTATTCACTGTGCCCACTGCCAGTCTGCCCTTCTCCTTCCTCTACCCCTGTCTGCGCCCCCCAGACCTACACACAGTACTTTCCCCGTGCTAAGTCACTTCAGTCATGCCCAGCTCTTTGAGCCCGCCAGGCTCCTCTGTCCATGGGGATTTGCCAGGCAAGAGTACTAGAGTGCGTTGCCGCATCTTCCTCCAGGAGATCATCCCAGCCCAGGGATTGAACCTGCATCTCTTATGTCTCCTGCATTGGCAGGGAGGTCCTTTACCACCAGTGCAACCTGGGAAGCCCTGTTTCTCTGGACTTCTGACTTTTAGTTTCTTATTTCAGCCTACCTGCCTGAACCTAAAGTGCTATTCCTCGGCCCTCTGTTTCCTGTGATGGCCTCTATCATCTCCTCACTGAAACCTTTCTGAAGTCCTTCAGCCCCTCACAACCATGTCATATCATTGAAGCCATTGCTATGGCACTTGCTTCATTTTGCCTTAATGACTGACTTTTAAAATTTGATTTATTTGTGTTTGATCTATGTGCACTTTGTTTTTTAATTAATTAATTAATTTTAATTGGAGGATAATTGCTTTACAATATTGTGATGGTTTTACCATACATCGACATGAATCACCTCGGGTACACATGTGTCCCCCCATCCTGACATCCCCTCCCACCTCCCTCCCCACCCCATCCCACCAGTTTTGAGGGCCCTGCTTCATGCATTGAACTTGCACTGGTCACCTATTTTAGCTATGGTAATATACTACCATATTACTAATAAATGTACTAATATATGTATAGTATATTACTAGTACCAATATACTACCATATTTCAATGCTACTCTCTCAAGTCATCCCACCCTCACCTTCTCCCACATAGTCCAACAGTCTGTTCTTTATATCTTTGTCTCTTTTGCTGCCTTTTTCCAAAGAAAGGCATTATCTAATCAAATTGGCTTAGGGTAAAGGAGACAATAGAAGTAGTGAATAGTGAACTTTACTTGAGCTCAGAAAATAAAATAAAGCCCTATGTTTATCAGCAGAGAAGGGAATTAAAAGTACTGACTCTAAGAACTGAACTATTAGGTTAACGTTTCATGAATGACAGAATAGAAGCCCTGGCGCTCTGCTCCTCTGTTTCTCCAGCTACTTTTTGAACTCCAGCCACAACAAATCTACCAATTTTTGCTCAGTATATTAAAATTAATAATATCAACAGTCACAGTAACATTTATATAATTTTTAATTGTGTTTTCACATTTGTCCCACTTTTTCCCCACATTCTGTGAAGTCTCATTTGTAAACACCCATTTTTACTTGTGAAAAACTGTTTTTATAGGCAAACAAACCGAGGCACTAAAAGATTATGGGATTTGTCTAAGGATATACAGTGGTAAGTAGGCAAGCTAAAATTTCGATTCCAAATCATTTAAATCCAAATCGCATAAGCTTCTGACTTTTCGAATTATTTCTTAAAGAGTCCCAGGATGCCACAAGGGTGTCTATTGCTCTAAACTTTATGCCAGAGGATCGAAAGATGGGGAACCCGAGGAACTTGGCTGACACAGACCTAGAGAAGCCGGCCTCTTGTTCCTCAACCCAGAACATCTTCAGCCAAGACACAGCACTCCTCTGGGTAGCAAAAACATGGAAAACCTTTCCAACTTTTCATTCTGAATCCTCTATTCTTCATCAACAAGGGGGCCCTAATCTTGAGTTCTAAGGTAATCCATTAAAAATAGGTGCATTTGGGGAACCATTGCTTCTGAGGAGAAGGTGGTTTCCATCCAAGGAAAATTGGTCACATGGAAGAGATCCTTGGAAGAGAGTCATTCTGAGGTCAGAGGTGAGGGGCTGTTCAGTTTCCTGAGTCTGGGGGGCTGTTGGGGTTGGAGCTTTAGCTATAGACTTAACATGGAGTACTAGCAAAGAAATTTAAAAAGAAAAAAGATGGAAGCAGAAGTAGATTCTTAAAAATCCTGCAGTGCTTTTTTTTTTTTAAATAAACTGAGTATGATGAAAGGTTAGTGTGAAGAAGAAAAAGAAAATAGACATAAAATTAATTTGCAGGAGGCAGACATCTGCACATAAAAAATTTAGAGTGCGAAGCTCACTCAGCTTTGTTTTGGCTCCCACATCTGTGAAGTGAGGTGGAACTGGCTTGCCTGCTTACCTGAGGGCTATTTTCAGGATCCAGCAAGACCACGTGGTATTCTCGACAACCTAAGGCAGCCAGCAACTGCCTTGGGACTGCTGGTAGCCATCTCTGCCAAGTGTGCCTTCGATTCTTGTGACACTGGCTTTCAAACCAGAACCCAAGTGTATTCTCAAGAGTGTAAGTGCTTCTATGAGAAGTTTTAAATTTTGTTACATTTTGATAGTAATATAAAAAATAAATATTAATCTAAGCATTTTTTAAAAACCTTCTAAAGACAACCTCATGACCTAGTCCTGCCCCTTGACCTGTGTCCCCAGTGCAGGCTTGTATGCGATGACTTTGCTGGTTCATCCTCTTCTCCTTCAACTCTCAAAGAGAGAATGTCCCCCATCCTTACTCTGTTGATGCCTCTGACTCTGCTCCTTGGTTCTTTTCTCTTCTTCATTTATTGTCAGTCCTTTAGTGATCTCATTCAGCCACGTGGTTTTAAGTATCACATATAATCTGAACCCAGAGGCACTGTATACCTCTGGCCCACACCTTCTTCCTGAACATCAGCCCAACTGATGTTCCGCTTAGATAGCCCAAAGAGTGACCTTATATCTTTGGTGAACCAGAACAGTTCTGGATGATTCCTGTTGTTCCAGCAGGATTATGAACAATGTCTCCTTTGTCTCAAAAATGCCCTGGTTTGGACAGCAAATTATGATCACTCTGCCAACAGGCTTCGAAACTGAACGCTTGACTTCCGCAAAATGGCCCCAGGGAGTTGTCTTCCCTATTCCAGTCAAAGGCAGTTAAATCCATCCAGTTGCTCAGTCCAAAAATCCTTAGTCCCACCCTTTCTCTCCACATTCAAACCAAAGGGAACATCCCTTGGCTCCTGAGAACACGATGGAGTCTGGCCATCAGCACTAGCTCAACTGCTACCATCCTGGCCTACACCGCGAGTGTCTTTCTTACACCTCTTTGCCAAATCTTCTAATCCAGCCCGTTCTCCACAGTCTAACCTAAACACAAAAGCCAGGGTGCTCCAACTTAAAGGCAGGTTGGATATGTCATGCCTCAACTCGGAGTCCTCCAGAGAGATCCGTTCTTCCCAGGTAAACGCCAGCATGCTCACGATGGGGGCTTGGGAGAGCTGGCTCCCCTGTGACCTCTCTGGCTAATTTCCCCCACCACTCATTCCCAGCTGGCATGACCAGCCACTCCGGCGGGCACCTACAGCCTCAGTGCTGTCTCTTCCCTCTCCCTGCAAATCTTCTTCACCTCCTTCAAGTCTCTGCTCAAGTTTAACTTTCTCACCGAGTCCTAAAGGCGCCCTTCTGTCTAAAACTGCCCCACCTGCCCACTCCTGATTCTCAGTCCACGTACCTTGCTTACTTTTTTTCTCTTCACACTGCTTCTTAGCTTCTTACACACAGCATATTTTTCATATCTGTTAATCTTGTTTGTTACTATCTCTCCCATTACAATGTAGGCTCCACAAGGACAAAGGTATTTTTGTTTTGTCTTATTCAGTGATGTAGTCTGAGCTCCTAGGACAGTCTCCGGAGCATAGCAGTGGAAGTGGTGGTTTAGTTGCTAAGTCGTGCCTGACTCTTGCAACTCCCTGAACTGTAACCTATAGACACTCAGAAAATAATTTTTAAATAAGACAAAGAGTTGGGCACAACTGAGGGACTAAACACACAGTTTACCTGTCCTAAGCCAAGAAGAAAATAATTTAGGAAAGATGCATTACAAAGACCCTGATACTGTGACAGACTGAAGGTGGGAGAAGAAGGGGATGATAGAGGTTGAGATAGTTGGATGGCATCACCAACTCAATGGGCATGAGTTTGAGTCGACTCTGGGAGTTGGGGATGGACAGGGAGGCCTGGCGTGCTGCAGTCCACTGGGCTGCAGAGTTGGACACGACTGAGCGGCTGAACTGAACTGATCACAAAGATGACATTCAGTGTCACAGGGTAAATGTTTCTCACTGGTTTGAATTTTAAAAAGTGACAGAAATGAATCATCAAATGGCAGATGAAAGCATAAGCATGAAGAACTCAGAGGAGTTATGCCTTAGTACTCAGTACCTTATTCACATTTAGAGAGTCCAGTTAGTTTCACAAACCAACTATCACATAATGTAATATTCATTTGAATTGCATTGCATTTTAGCTTTATTTAGATTTCACTTATGAAAATATTTTGGTTTTATAATTGTATAGAAATTAATAAGCATATAGAGTAGTTTCACATATATTAATTATTTAAAACACACACAAAATAATACTTTGTTAGTCCTCTGGATCATAAAAACTTTTCTTCCTTTAAAAAAGACCTGTGTGATAAAGTTTAGAAAAATATTGATCAAGAGCATATTTGGCTTTTTAAGGCTGCATGTATCAGAGTGACTTCAACCTCACCTCTCATCTGTCCAGATGTGAGGCAAATTTGACTCATCGGTAATTCTGGTAATTCTGTCTTCCAGGTCAGCCAAGCTCATTACCTCTCCTCTCCTGCAGTTCAAAGATTTGCCTCATTAGTCCCTCAGGCATAATTGAGAGCCCACCCTCTGCCAGATGGTGACCCAGATGCTGGGCATGCAGACATGGGGATGGCAGGTGTCTGCTACTCTGAGCTGTTTTAACACCATCTTCCCCACAGTCTAATACCTTATGTGTAAACAGCACTTGTAGCTCACAAAGTGCTCCAACGTACATTCACCCTTTGAGGCAGGAATGTGAGATATAAGAACTGACAGTCCCAGAGATTGACTTGTTTAGGTCCCGTGGCTAAAATCAGAAGCCAGAATGCAAGCCCAAATGTTCAACCCTGTACTCTAAGTGATACTTCCTGCATTCACGGTGTCTTTGTCTCTATGTCACCCCCTCTCCCACCTGCTCGATTTCCATCGAGTATTCCCAGGACTTCTGATGCCTTCCTGCTTCTCAGTGGGAGGACCACAAAGCAGAAGCAATGCTCTTATACATTGTGAGCCCCTTCCTTTCTCTGCACCGTGAGGCTGAAGAGCACATCTGAAGTCTACAGTATGGTATGTGCCAGGGCCGTTGGTAATAACATGATTTTAAGTCCAGCGAGTGCTTAGCATGCTGGGTCATGTAAATACACTCACAGTAACGAGCTTGAGGAAAGTCACATTATGGATCACAGAGGATGAGTTCCTTTCCTTCTAATAGCATCACTTGGCAGTTGAGGCCAAGACTGCATTCTTGCTGCTTGATCAGATCTGTAGCATGATGCTCTGCTGCAAATGCCCATCTGCCATCTAGACAGAGTGTCACACAGTACCCTCAGGATATCCCACCATATCTATTTCTTCCTGGCTTTGGCCAATGCCAACCCCTGAGCCCAGAACAGTCCTGTGACAGCTAGGGGCAGGTTTCACTTGGACTTAGTGTTTCCAGCATCTGCAGTTGTCCCAAGCACCTCATCCCACCATCAGCTAAAGCCTGTGCTGTCTCCACAGCTCTGGCCATTCAAAAGGAGTGGATTGCTTCCCCCTTTGTGCTTTTTGCCCATCAGTGCACCTGCTAAAAAAGGCTACAAATGGACACTTCACACACATTGGTGTTAGATGGATTTTCTTTTCCTGAATAATACTTTGTGTCCAGATAACACTTTTCTCCCAGAACTTCCTCAGAGACATTGTTACCCTCATTCTCATTTACTAGGTGAGAAACTGGATGAGCAGGGAAGTTTTGTCTGATAAAAATACACTGAGAAGGGGTGGAATTTCCCAAGAATTATGGCATAAGCAAAGCATGAGTACAATCTCAAGACAGAGGGCAAAGCATAGGGGGCCATGTGCCACTAGGTTTACAAAAATTAGTGAAAATGATGTCTACCGGCCCACATGTGGTAAATGCCCAATAAACATTTGTTTATGAATGGTTGACCAAATGCCATCACACTATCTCGCTGTGTCCTCATTAACTGTCCTGTGCGGTAAAGTGGAACGGGTATAATTACTCCAAATTTATAGAGAAAACACCGAGGGGCTGTAAAGCTCTCAACCTTACCCAGCTCAGGACATAACAAGGGCTTCTAACTATAAAATCATGGCCCTTAGTATTTAGAATCAGTTTAAAATCCTGATTCCATCACTTAACAACAGTATCATCTGGGCAGTATGTGGCAGTAATAATAATACTCTTTTTGGAGTTTCGATAAAAATTAATTTCCTAAAGGATCTAGCATAATACCTGGCTCAGAATACAGGACTAATAAATGCCTTATTTTATACTAAACCACCTCCAGATATGATCCCTCTTATTAAAAAAAACAAACAAAAACAAACTTTGCAGGCAGCCGAACTGAATTGTACAGAGAGAAGTAAATAAAATTTACCAAACAGAATGCATAAGTGACATCAGTGCCCTGTAGCAGAGGAGGCGTGGGTGACGGGAATATGAGACTAGGACGCTGGTCCAGCCAGCCTTGGACCAGACAAGGGCATCCTTGGACGATTCCTACTTGGTTTTCCTTCCACCAACATCTATTCTCTCTGCAGTCCCTTTTGTGATGCACAGACCTCTCAGTGGTCCACCTGGCACTGACTTTTACATGAGTTTCCATTAACTCTCTCTAAGTTTCTCAGCCCTACTCAACCGTTAGCAAGCAAGCCTTCTTCCTTGGTCTGTCTGGTCAACCAAGAGGCTAATGTCACAGAAGGCTGATGAAGTTGGTGGTTCCAAGACCCTTCCTCGTGGGGAGGGATTCTGGAGTCATTTGGTGTTCAGCTGGAGCTGTACTGGTATTGGGACCATGATGTGGCGGTCATATGGTGGCGATATGGTGACCAGTCTTGATGCCCTCACACTTTAGGTGGGGAGAACGACAAGCAAATCAATATTCAGAGATAACTTCTTGCTGTAGATAGTTAGAAGCAGTAAAGGTTTGTGAAGAGATGGTTTGGAAACACTCCTACTACCCACTGTTAACAGGTTCAGGTTCTGGTCTGTGTCTTTTACAAAAGATGTCTCATTTGATCCTGACAACAAACCTGGCGTTATCATTCCTATCTGAGAGTTGAGGAAATGGATTTGGGGAAGCTAAATAACATACTCAAGGTTTGGCTAGCAGCATAAAAGAGTTAACCCCAGATCCATCCTATATCTTCCTATTGTGCTATTCCTGGAAAGGTACAAAATGGTAGCAGGGGAAATATAGGTTGTTCTAGGCCCAAGAGCACAATTTGGGAGGAGGCACTCTTAATCATCTTAATCCTGAGCTCGGGGACTCCTTGCACGTTTTCATCCATGCTTCTTTGCGCAGGTGTAACCCCCCGTTCCTTCCTTACTGGGCACAGAGAACCTCTGCTGTCTGACCCTTTCCCATCATATCTCCTAAGAGTACTGACTCTGGGGTCAGACAGCATGGGCTCCGATCTCAGCCCCACCACCTACTGATGCGGCAAGTCATTTGATACCCATCATGCCTCAGTTTCCTCATGTATAAAATGAGAAACAGAGTAACTCTCACAGAGTTACTGTGGAGAGGCAATGATTCCTTAATGCAAAACGTGTAACACAATGCCTGACAAGTGACAAATGCTCGATACTCATGTGCACCTCCCTGTCACCATTACTGTTGTTACCATCTGCAGGAACACTGGCTTTCTACCACACTCATCCTTCCACTATTCCCCAGACACACTTTGCACTTTTCTGTCCTCGGGTCTTTTGCTTAATGTTCTCTTCAGCTGAAATGCCTTTCATTCTCCCTCATAGAGTTTTGTTCTATTCATCTAAACTTTTATTTGTTGTTATCATATGTTACAGTATCCTCCACACAGTAAGTCCCCAAAAGCTCTCTGTTTAATCGATAATTAAATATATGTTAATAATACTACTAAATTTATGTACACTAGAGTTTGTCTAAAATCCAATAACTTATAAAAGTCAAAATTTCTTGAGTCAGGGAACCCAAAGCCAGTGCTCTGTGACAACCTAGGGGGGTGGGATGGGGTGGGAGGTGGGTTCAAGAGGGAGGGGACATATGTATACCTAACGCCAATTCATGTCGATATACAGCAAAAACCATCACAATATTGTAAAAGAAGTATCCTCTAATTAAAAAATATAAGAGAAAAAGAGAAAAAAGTTTCCTATACTGTCATGTTACCGATTGACTGTGAGATGCTACTTTCTGAATCAAAGAAAATTTAAATTATGCACCGTATAGTAAGAATGTGTATGATCCTATATTCTAACACTTTGAACATTAGTAACCAATTTATAAAATGTATAGTGTTCATCCTTCATGTTCTCTGCAAAAAGGAGCCTAACAGTAAATGCTAATGATAATGTCACCTTGAGTTTGAACTTCTAGCAACAATGACAACATTCACATGTAGATGTAAGCTTTTCCAAACAATCTCCTTTCATCCTTCAAATGTCTTGACACCTAGCACAAATGACTTCAGGGCAGAGCCTAGCTGAGGCCAGTCAGTATCTTGGAATATCATCCACAACAAGCCCTGAAGTACCAGAAGAAAAAAGCTGAAAAACCTGGACCCCATCCCCCCTCCCAGAATAGACTGCACCTGTCTAGGTCCCACCCACCAAAGGAGACAGAGCCCTTCAGTGGAAAGAAAAAGCATTCTTCTTGGCTATAACTTCTGTTCCCTTAGAAGTCTCTAATATAACTGTGAAAATTGATATCTGATGCTACCACAAGGCAAGCCGACCTCCTCCAGGCCAGCCACTGGCCCAGTGTGGACCAGGTCCTTCAGTGCGCTAGAGCTTTGAGGACTAATGTCTGGATGCTGAAGTGCTTGCTGCGCTGTTCCTCCTCCAGTGGACCATGTGGTGTCAGAACTCCTCACTACAACCCCTCCCTCTTCAGTGGCCCTGCATGACCTGACTCGTAGTTTCTCTGAATTACTCAAGTCCCCGCACCACAAGGCTGTGATCCATGAAGCAGAGTCGGTTTTCATTCCAATCCCAAAGAAGGGCAATGCCAAAGAATGTTCAAGCTGGCACACTATTGCACTCATTTCACATGCTAGCAAGGTTATGCAAAATCCTCCAAGTGAAGCTTCAGCAGTACATGTACTGAGAACTTCCAGCTGTAGAAGCTGGGTTTTGAAGAGGCAGACGAAACAGAGATCAAATTGCCAACACTTGTTGGATCATGGAGGAAGGAAGGGAGTTTCAGGAAAACATCTATTTTTGCTTCATTGACTACGTCAAAGCTTTTGACTGTGTGGATCACAGCAAACTGTGGGAAATTCTTAAAGAGATGGGAACACCAGATCACGTTACCTGTCTCCTGAGAAATGCACATGCAGGTCAGGAAGCAACAGTTAGACCTGGACATGGAACAATGGACTGATTCAAAATTGGGAAAGGAGTATGACAAGGCTGTATGTTGTCACCCTGCTTATTTAACTTATATGCAGTGTACATCATGTGAAATGCCAGGCTGGATGAATCACAAACTGGAATCAAAATTGCTAGGAGAAATATCAATAACAGATATGCAGATGACACCACCCTAAGGGCAGAAATCAAAGAGGAACTAAAGAGCTTATTTAACTTACATGCAGAGTACATCATATGAAATGCTGGGCTGGATGAATCACAAGCTGGAATCAAGATTTCTAGGAGAAATATGCAGAGATACCACTCTAATGGCAGACTTGAAGAGGAACTAAAGTGAAGACGAACTAGAGTCTCTTGATGAAGGTAAAAGAGGAGAGTAAAAAAGCAGACTTGAAGCTTAACATTCCAAAATCATGATCATACCATCACTTCATGGCAAGTATTAATAGAAGTGGAAAAAGTGGAAACAGTGACAGAGTTTATTTTCTTGGGCTCCAAAATCACTGCAGATGGTGCTTGTAGCCATGAGCAATGACAAATCCAGTCATCATATTAAAAAGCAGAGACATTACCCTGCCGGCAAAGGTTCATCCAGTCAAAGCTATGGCTTTTCCAGTAGTCATGTGCAGATGTGAGAGAAGACGGAGTGCCAAAGAATTGATGCTTTCAAATTGTGGTGTGGAGAATATTCTTGAGAGTCCTTTGGACAGCAAGGAGATCAAATCAGTCAATCCTAAAGGAAGTCAACCCTGAATATTCATTGGAAGGACTGACGTTGAAGCTGAAGCTCCAATACTCTTGCCACCTGATATGAAGAGCTGATTCTTTGGAAAAGCCCCTGATGCTGGGAAAGATTGAGTATTGAAAGGAGAAGGAGGTGGCAGAAGATGAGCTGGTTAGCATCATCAACTCAATGGACATGAGTTTGAGCAAACTCTGGGAGATAGCGTAGCACAGAGGAGCCTGGTGTGCTGCAGTTCATGGGGTCGTGGAGAGTCGGACACGACTCAGCAACTGAACAGCCGCTTCAAAGTGCTACTGACTAGGAAAGACTGATTTACTAACTCAACCGAAACAATTCGACACGTGCAGAAGGTCCCTGATGGAGAACACGACAAAAGAACACTGGAATGTCAAGGAGGGTAGGAAGAAATGCTTTGCATTCATAAAAGCAAGGAGGGAAAAACATATTTTAAACATTTTTAGAGTAAGACTTTCTCCATAAATCCAATAATTTAACACTATTCTTAGTATATACTATTTATTAATGAATTTAGTCATAAGCAACAAAAAGCTATAATACAAAAATAGTTCAAAGCCTATGTTATATTGAGAGAAATTGTTTAAAAATCATACTTTGAACACAAATAAAATTTATACTATTTTTATTTTAATAAAAACAGTAGCTGATGATGAGAACTTGCCATGAACTACTGTTTGAAGCATCTTATGCTAACTCCTTTAATTCTTACAGGAACAATTTGAGGTACTTATCATCTTTATTTTATAGTAGGAGATTAATATGTCCAAGACTGCACAACTAGTAAATGAGAGAAGTGAAATAAGAACTCAGGCGGTCTGGCCCCAGTGCCCATGCCATATCTTTCCACTAAACACATGGTGAACAAATACTTAAAGTTGATCAGCTGGATTAGGAGATTGGGATTAACATATATATACCACTATATATAAAATAGATAGCCAATAAGAACCTACTCTGGGGCTTCCTAGGTGGCACTAGTGATAAAGAATCCATCTGCCAATGCAAGAGATGAGGGTTCGATCCCTGGGTCTGGAAGATCCCTTGGACAAGGAAATGGCCATCCACTCCAATATTCTTGCCTGGAAAACCCCATGGGCAGGGGAGCCTGGCAGGCTGTAGTCCACGGGGCCACATGACTGAGGACCTGAGAACGCACACACCCGCTGGCATCTGTGGTGTAGCACAGGGAGCTGTACTCAATATCTTGGAATAACCTATAATTGAAAAGAATTGGAAAAATCACTTTACTGTACACCTGCAACCAACTCAACATTGTAAGTCAACTATACCTCAGTAAAGATTAGCAAAAAGATAAATGTCATCAGTTTGAAAGGGCATCACAGCATTAGTGTGTGGGTCCGGATCAGTCATTTCTCCATGCTCTCTTTGCTCGGGACATTCAGATGCTAAGGTGAGGCCAAGAGTTCCCCATGTCCCTAACCCATCCCAGGAACTGCGGGAAACCATAGACAAGAGGCAAGAGAGCTGTAAGTCCTCAAGGGACAAATAACTTATAAACCCTAAGAAAAAGCCACCACCGGGGGTAGCAGAAATGAATCCTCTAGGAGAAGCACGGCCACTGGCAGTACGTCCCTTCCCGGAGCACAAGACTCTCCAGATGGAATCTGTGCAGCTACTGAGGCGTTCACCGATCGAGGACCATCAGACTGGGCGGGCAGCTACCAGAGGCTCTGCAGGAGCTCTGAGGCTGCTCTCTTGGGAACCGACAGCCAGAGGGTCCTTTTTTGAAAGTGCTTGCAGATAGTTCATTAGCACTGGGCTCAGGACCGCTCTCCTTCCCTTGCCCTCTCCCTGCAGCCCAGGATTCTATCTCCACTTGAGAAAAAAGCTTATTATTATTCTCAGGGTGTGAGAGGAAACCCATTAAAATGCCAAGTAAGACTGATTATCCATCTTTCTAAAAAAAGTTTTATTGGAGTGTAGTCGATTTGCGATTTTGTGTTAGTTTCAGGTGTTCAGCAAAGGGAATCAGTTATACATATTCATACAGCCACTCTTCTTGATTCTTTCCCTTACAGGCCATTACAGAGTATTGAGCAGAGCTCCCTGTGCTGCAGGAGGTCCTTATTAGTTATCTTTTTTATATATAATAGTATGTATATGTCAGTCCCAGTCTCCCAGTTTACCCTTCCCCCGGTAACAATGTTTGTTTTCTACATCTGCAACTATTTCTGTTTAGTAGATAAGCTCATTTACACTTTTTTCAAATTCCACATATAAGTGATGTCATATGATATTTGTCTTTCCTCATCTGACTTACCATAATTTGAGAAGATCCATGTACCCCAATGTTCATTGCAGCATTATGTACAATAGCCAGAACATGGAAGCTACCTAAACGTCCATCTGCAGAGGAATGGATAAAGAAGATGTGGCACATAAAAGCCATGAAACATCCCTCAACCATAATAAGAGGAATAATGCCATTTGCAGTCCCATGGGCGGACCTAGAGACTGCTGGCTGTCACTCTGAGGGGTAGCCACCTTTAATCTACTGGACTTGAGCTCCCCCGCGGCCGCAGCCTGTAACAGAGCTGTAGTCTCCCTCAACCACATTTTCTTTCTCAGGCCGGCTCCAGAAGGCTGGAAACCACGGCCCGTCACCATGTCTGTTTGCGAGGTAGTGCTGAGAAGGTCGGCAGGAAGGGTGGGGCTGGCACCACCCTTGGTCCTGAATGTGGCCGTGGTCCTGTTCTGAAAATTGACCGAGAGGGACAGCCACTCTGTAGAGGGGGTCTGTGCCTTGCCTCCCCTTGGGTGGAAAGCACATAGGGCCATGAGTCAGCCAGGTATGATGCTCTTCCTCTTTGACCTTTAACTCGAGAAACAGGAGTCAGCCCACACTGTACCAAAGTTACCTTCAGGAAAAGGAACCTTTAATCTATGGGAACTGCCACAATCCTAAGGTCTTCGGTCACATGCTTGTTTCTTTAAATATGTATATTTTAACCTGTGCTTTTTAGAAATCTAACTATTAAACTACAGGGTAGAGAAAGGGGAAAGAGGTGATGCTTGTTTCCTGACGAAGAAGAGGGCGTGTGCACACATATGGGAATAATGACAGAGTCCTAAGTGGGATGGGGGTGAACGACAACTGGCCAGACTCTAGGCCGGTCAGACGTCCACGTTGAAGGGTGAAGAACCTGCTGAAAATAAAGCCCTACCTTCTCACCTCTCCAGACTGAGAGAAGGTTCTGGCTAAGGAGAAGAAACTGGTAATTACACAGACGTTGTTAAATTCCTGGCTAGAGCCCAGGGCACAGGAGGGCCTGGCTGGGACAGTCTTCACCCTCGTTGACCGGGGACAGGAGCTCTTGGACCCGCTGAAGGATGCCTTTTGGTTTTATTTCAGGTACAGTGTCTCTCTGGTGGTGGGAAGAGAGAGGGGAAACCAAAGCACTGTTTACTTTATCTTCACTCCTGTTCCAGGTAGAGGGCATTGGAAAGTGAACACGTTGCTGGCGGTATTTCCCTTGGGAAATGCCCCGCAGGGCAGCCTTAGCAGAGAGCGCCGGTCTGAAGTCCAGCTTGAGGAATCTGTGCTCCCTGAGACAACTGCTTTGCTTGTCCCACACTGACACCTCCCGACTTGCCTCCCAGACCAGGGCAAAGGCCTGCCTGCTCCTCTGGATGCATCTCTCAGGAGTCATGACAACCGACGGGGTCTTAGGGAGACAGAGGAAGATGAGACCAGCAACCCGCTGCCAGTTCCAGGAGAAAAAGGGAGCTATATCATACTGGGCAGTCTCTGAGCTTCCTGAGTACAGAAACTCTCTGGCAGCTTCTGACTGGTCAGAGGCATCCCCAGGGGCTCTGGCCACGCTGAAACTCACTGTGTCAAAAGGGTTTTACAGCGTGTGACGGGGCCGCCATGACTTTATGCACCATGCTTTCTGCCCGGTGCGGTCTGCTACAAAAGCAGCTCAGTGTCTCTTCCTGCTAAACACGGGGCGTGATTGTGAGGGGCGTTCAGCCGGTCTGCTGACACGCGCCAGCTCTGCAGCCCGTAAAGCGTGCAGTTTGGCTGCACAGCTACCGCTCCAGGGTCAATGCTGCAGGCAAGGGGAGTAGTGGTCCCACGAGCAGTTCCAGAAAGCTTGCAAGAAGGGGAACTCGTAAGAGGCAAGCAAGACCCTCGGTCTCTGTTAAAAAGTGCTAGTGACAGTGTACCCAGGTGGTGACCGTCGCTTTTAAACATTTAGGGACGCCTTTATCCTATTGGAGAAAGTTTTGGTGACTCACTGGGCTGGGCCTGGGGAAAGCAGAATTGGAGCGAGATTTTTTTTATTTGCCCATTTGGTTTTTTTTTTCTTTTTTCATTCAGTCAATAATTACTGAGTATTAAGAACCATTTTAGACATTGTGAATGAAAAGAAAATAAGATCAGAGCTCTTCTTTTAGTACCAGCATCACTGTTTCGGGGGAGAAGATAGAGGAGCACATAAACTATTACAACAGCAAATTTAGAAGCTCCCATGTGTGTGGAGCCCCCCATGCTTTATTTCATTTAATATTCATAAGAAGTGCACAAGGTAGATCAGAAAATTATTGTGTCAGAGCCCATCAGACAAAGACCACAGGGGAAACACTTGTAGTGACTCATGCTGGGCTTTTATTTGCTACAGCAAGGATACTATATACCGTGGGATCTGTGGGGTGTTTCAAAAGACAGGAAAGAGGTCCTTTTACAGTTGTGGGAGCTTGAGTTAGCCATGAAATGGGCTTGGTAGGAATCAATTAGAAATTTACTGGAAGAGTCCATGGCCTTTTAGAACACATGGGTCCATTCAGAGTCACTGTTAAATCAGTTTGTTTGTGGCCTTCTCTTGGACTCAAGGATTGGAATAGAGTGGTGTTGAAAGAGCAGGAGCTTAGCTAGTTTGTGATGAATATCATGGTTTTGATTTGGTACGGCTTATCTGTTTTGCCAAATATAGTGCAGTCCATTATGAAAAATTGTGGCTTCTTTTTCAATTCGTAGTACCCTCTCTCCACAGTCTAGCTGCAAGGGGGCAGCCTTTTCTCTTTATCAATTGTTTCTGTTATTTCAGTTTTACCAGTGAAGATACTAAGAAGCAGGATGCACCAAAGTGTATATCATCAGGAAGCTCCACAGAGGCCCAGTCAAACCTAGGTCTCCTGACGTTTAAAAGAGGCATGTAACTACGCTACCTTGACCGGGGAAATCTGTTCAGACTGGAACTTCTCTCTTGCTCTAAACTTATTTACAGGCCTTTTCTCCTTATCTCCCACATATATGACTGGCAACTGGAATCACAAACATGAGGTATCATGACTGAGTGTGGTCCTCGGGAGCACACCGTCCAGCTCCAAAACCTGATCTGTCTTTACTGGGTGAGTGGCCTGAGGCAGATACCAACCTCTCTGTACCCCGATATTCCCTCAAGTTGAAAATGGGACTAATATGGGTATCTCCCTTATAGGGTTGTTACAAGAATTAAAAGGAGATAATGTACCTGAAGTGCTTAGATAATGTACCTGGTGTACAGAAAGTGCCTGATTAAAAAGTTGTTGCTGTTACTATCTTGTCATCTCCCTTTAATATCTAGTCCAGGGCCCTAAAACTCTACAGCTCCTCAGATCTTAGTGTGAGATCTGGAAGTCTTATTAAAATGAAGATTCTAACTCTGCAAGTCCACAACGAGACCTCAGATTCTTGGAACTTTGTGTTTCTGGGGAGCTCCTGTCGGGACCACACGTTGAACAGCAGGTAGCTGTCAGTGTGTGGTGTCATCTGAACCAGTGTTTCTTGAATCTTGAAAAATCACTGAAATGCAAATCCTTGGCCTACCCTCACCAGACCTCTCCATCAAACAGCCTGGAGTAGGACCAGCACTCTGCATTCGAGTAGACCCTCCCGGGGACTCTGATGTTCACTAGTACCCGAGAGTCACTGGCGTGGAGGAGAGGGTGACATACCCGTCAAACTGCTTTCAGGACTTGCCATTTAGCGGTCGTGTGCCCCTAGAAAAGTCACTCAGTCTCCCTCAGCTTAGCATGAAACCCCTAAATAGTTCATTCTATGCCCAGAAGGTAACCAGAACTAGGCAGTGTTTCCCCTCCTTGGACTCCCAAATCCTTGCTTCTCCATTGCCTTTGTGAAAAGAAACAAATTACAAGTATTCAGGTCAGAAAGGTGTATTGACTATAATAAGATGATGTAAAAACATTGGAAAACTAGCATATAATCCATGATTAACAAGCACTCAAAATATATTAATGCATCATTAAATGAAGATGTGCATTATTATGTAAATGATATAATGTTGGAAAGTCCAAACCATTTCTTTACAAAAAAAATCATTTTTTATTAGGAATGCATCCAAGTCTCCTTACTAGCTATAGACTTTTTCCAACAGAAGTGGGTGTCTGATCATGACAGCTTAATGAAGAGCTAGGGAATTTTATTTTAGCACCATTAATAAATCAATGAGGAAAGCAAGCACCCAGGTAAAATAGCCCATTCCTTGCAAGATGCAAGTATCTTTTATATGAATATTTCCTCAGCTTTTAAATTCTTTTATACAGTTAGAAATTATCTGAGACACCCAAATTTGACTGAGGCAGTCATTCTTACCTTAACATCTGGCCTTTCCAACCACGCTGGATGTTTACATGTGAGGCTTTGTATCTGGCTCTGTCAATAGACTCACCAGCTGGTACAGTCGATAATTAGTCAAACCTACTTATGAAAATGACTCATCACTCCCACCTCAATCAAGAAATATTGAGAAGGAATATAAGAGCTTTATTTTCTTGTGTATGTTCACCAAATCTAAAAAAAAAATGCAATAATTATTACTGAAAGCCCATTAAGTTCAAGATATAGTGGTAGCTGCCAAAACTTTGTCTATGTCTTGCTGTTGCCACAAAACTATCTATAAAGTCCAAAGCAGGTACCTCCCAGACAAACCCCACCTCTCACCTTTGAGGATAATTTTCAAATATAGCCCTCTCAGATAACTTTAACCAACACAAATCTGCTAGTCCCAACAGAAGCAGAATATGATGTAGAGATGACCTTGAATCAATCAGCAGAAGACCCGAGTCATCATCTCAAGTCTACTACTAACCAGCTCCATGATCTTGCTTCTGCCATTTGGCCTCTAAGCCTCACTTCAGTTTTTGGCAAAGCGTGAATTCTGAGATGACCTCCATTTCTGACGGCGCTCATATACACTCCTGGGTGAATGTAGCTCTGCGTTGTTCCTATGTCACTTTTCCGTGTGCTTGCTTACCTTTTCTTCTTTCCCGTCACTTGCACTATATGTAAAAGTCTTTAAGGTGGATGGTGCTGCCCATGCAGCTTTTGAAGCATCCTCCGCAGGACATAGCCTCAGGAAGCCTTCGCTTTACAAAGCTAGCCCCTGGCACACTGTCTTTCACTTCTAAACAACACAAGAAAACCACGTTCGCTCCTGCGAGCATCTTCTCTCTGCTTTGTGGCTCATCTCACTAGTCTAATGGATCCGTATGACCGACTCGGCATGACAAAGACTCAGAGTTGTCCTGCCACCATTTTCAGAGAAAAGCTACAATCCCACTGACAGACCTGTCCTTCAGTGGGGAAGGAACTGGGAGGAAAACCTGCAGTGAGCCCCACCTCAGGAAAAATGCTCACTCCTTGTTGACAGAGCTGATTGTGGGAGAGATCACTCACGTCAGAACTGGTGCCCCTCTGTGGAATCACAGCGTGCCTGTCACAGAGATTCTTATGCAGCCTCCTTCCTCATAAGAAAGCCAAAGCTTTGAGGTAAGAGGAGGTATGCCTAGGGTCATCTCTCTGGTTAGGGGCAGGGCAAGTAGGATTTACCCATCTCTCCCTTCCACTCCCAGTATTCTAGGAGTTTGAGTTCCAAGCCCAGAGAGAAAACGTGGAAATATTAGAGACTGCAGGCAAGGACAGTTGTTTGAAGAGCTTTAGTCCAAGGTATCTGTACTAGGAAGCTGGTGCGTCGTGTTACAAGGTTGACAGCCTATAAAACTGTTGGACACGAGTGCTGAACTTAAATGTGGACAGGTGCCCAACAGGTGCCACGGAGAACGCTCAGGGAAAGCTGTCAAAATATAATATGCTGCAGAAATGCTATGCACAATAGAATATCCTGACTCTTTATCTGCACATACAGCAGAGAAATATTACAGCCTTAGAGGTCTAGAAACTGAGCATGAGTCAGCAGCACAGTGATGCTGTTTAATAAAGCGAGGATGGGATTCGGAAGCAGAGGCATAGAACATTAAACTCAGCACATCTGAGGGCTCTCGCTCTCTTTTATTATCCTCTAATTGTATCTTGTATCTAAGTCTTGTCTCTCCAATGAGATTAAAGGCTCCCGAAGGACCTGACTCTTCCCTTGTATCTTTTCACCACTAGCAAGAAAATACATGTTGAGAAAGAGAATTTAGAATCTTAGGAGAGCACTGGTAGAGTTCTGACTTTCTATAATTCCAGAAGGAATCTGTTTAAATGACATGGATGTAGAAAAAGGGAGCATGAGACCAAAATTAAAAGGGCTGGCTTAACGTAAGACTACAGAAGAGCTGATCGAGGGGACAGACAGTGACGGCGGTGGCTGACACTGCTGGCTGGCTGTCAGGCCACAGGCATCGAGTCTCACTCACACTAACGTCTAATCCTTACAATGACCCTGCGGGTTAGGGCTTAGTAGCCCTGGGGCGTAGTCCAGAAGATTAAGACTCAGAGAACGTAAGCGACCCTGCTTACAGTCACGGAGCTACCGAGTGACTGAGTCAGGACACAGAGCCGCCCGGCCCTGAATTTCAAGTCTTCTCCATAGGCCGGTATGCCATGCAAAGCAGGGAGGAGATGCGGATCCTGTCTGTGCTAGGACAGAGAAAGAACCCTTAACACAACAAGAGGATCTTTGACCTTGTGGGAGTAGTATCCTTCTGGCCAGGAGGGTGGTCATGGGGAACCCCCACCGACGCAGCCTCACAAACGCGGAGGTCGAGTTGTAGACACGTGGGGTTGGTGCTGAAAGACCCACGGCAGGGGGTGCTCAGACAGCGGTCTGAAGTCCCGCGTCAAGGAAGATGCAAGGCCCGGCTGATGAGATGGGTCAGCTCCATCTCTATCTGTGTCCCCCCCGCCCCTTTGGCTGACGTATCCAGCCGCTCTCTGTGAGGAAACTCAACCACTGTCCTCGTCA
Organism: Antilocapra americana; assembly: GCA_007570785.1. Classification (NCBI taxonomy): domain Eukaryota; kingdom Metazoa; phylum Chordata; class Mammalia; order Artiodactyla; family Antilocapridae; genus Antilocapra; species Antilocapra americana. Next base: position 4,651,754 of record ML660219.1, on the reverse strand, counting down.
CAATGAAGGAAGACATCGTGAAACACACTTCTCCACTACAGATTGCAGAGACAAACAAGCAAGAAAAGATTCCTGTTATAGGAAAAGAGTGAAGAGAAACAGAACAGAATGTTAAGCATTGGACATAGAGCTGTTTTTTACTTCCCCTATATCTTTCTGAATTTTCTAGATTTTCAAAATAAAGACACTCTTTTTTGTAACTAGACAGAATATTACACACATTTAAAATAAAAATGGAATAATAATACACAAATTTAGAAATAAGGAAATTAACCGCAAGAGATTTTTTTGAAAAATACAGACAATGATCGCTTCTGTTGAATTATCATCTTTTCTAGTGTTCCCCACTGCTGAATAGTCTTCATAATTGAATCCCATTCTTGAGTTCACAGACATCTTTCTTTCAAGACATAAATGATCACCACAAACATAAAATTAAACTTTCAAAAATTAAAATGAAAAGTATATAAAGAATTTTTTTAATGTCAACAAAATGCACAAACTGTGCAGTTGACTAATGCAGCAGTAGCTTCGGAATACACAAACTGGCAGTCAACACACGGGTGGTCGCAGAGGGGATGTATCAGGCAAAGGTGCTTCCTGCCTGGAGAAACTGGAGCCACGCTAGCTAGAATCCTGGAGCGTGCTGGAAAGCGGCGGAGGACTGCATTTTACTATGGTGCTGGGAGCTCCAGGGCAGAAATGTCTTACCTCTAAACTGTCAGCATGAAGTGGAGAATAACTCCCCAGGCAAGCAGATGCTCATCGACAGCCAGAGCAGAGTTGAGGCTTCACTTGTTTATCTCTGTGTATCTGTGCGTGTCTGGTCAGAAATATCTTTTCAAATAGAACCATATTGTCATTCATTTCAAGATGTCCTGGAAGATGTTCTAGAGATTTAATAGATGCCCCTCTGAACCAACGGACCTGAGGGAAGGCTGATGAGGCAACTCTGTAGTGGGTTTTCTGAGCTGGAGAGATAAGCAGTCAGAAAATCACTGTCTAGACTTGTCACTGAACAGTGTTTTAGAGTAGATTTTCTCAAACTTGGTGCTCATAGGAATCACTTGGAAAAATTACAATACACATTCTGATTCTGTAGATGGGATTCTGTGTTTCCATCAAGCTTCTAAAAGGTGCTGATGCTGATGATCTGAGGACCACATTTTGAGCAGTTAGGCACTGGAGAACATCTAACCATCAAATAACAAATATGTTTCTACTTTTTTCCCCCTGTTTTTGGCTGGACTGCATGGTATGTGGGATCTTAGTTCCCTGACCAGGGATTGAACTTGTGCCCCCTGCAGTGGAAGCTCTGTGTCTTAATCACTGACTGCCAGGAAACTCCCAAGTATGTTTCTTCTTGAGTGTCCGTTTTGGATTAAGATCACTTAATTGTGGAGGTGGAGTCTGGTTTTGAGAAAGATTGAAAAGTATGTGAAGCAACTTCAAGACCCAGAAGAAAAGTTGTATAATCAGTTAATGTTGTCTGGTATGTAGAAGAAAGGGTAACATTTCATTATCCGTGAGTTATTTCTGTGTTCTCATTCCTAGAATAATTGACTCAGACATCCTTCTGCAATAAGTATGGTTCGACCAGACACTTTCTGAAAGGCTAACTAGAAGTAGCTGTGATGCAATGAAAAGAGCACTTATCTTGGAGTCAAAGATTTTACCTATAACTCCCAGTTAGTCTTTCTGAGTCTCTCAGAGCCTCACCTTATTACTCTGTAAAATGGGGATAGTAAAGCATATCTGACAGGGTGTCAAGGAGATTCTGTTTAATTAGAGACAGTGTAAACTCCACGAGAAGGGAGGCCTGGTGTGCTGCGCTCCACAGGGTCGTAAAGAGTCGGACGTGACTAGCAGACTGAACAACAAACTCCATGAAACTGCACAAACGAACAAAGTGTTATGTCCACTCCGTGAGTTACTGAGTGGTGATCCGGTGTGCCTGGAAGTGCCCAGTTGAAAAGACAAATACTGAAAACTATGGTGTACAATATGATCTCTGCAGTCTCGTCCAAGAGATGGAGAATGTGCAGGTGGAAGTTATGGATCCTGCTACTAAAAAAAGATGGTACGAACTAGGGTGCTGTTGTTCAGTCACCAAGTCAGGTCTGACTCCTTGTGACCCCTGAACTGCAGCACACCAGGCTTCTCTGCCCCTCACCATTTCCCGGGGTTTTCCCAAGTTCATGTCCAGTGAATCACTGATGCCATCCAACCATCTCATCCTTTGTCAACCTCTTTTCCCTCTGCCTTCAATCTTTCCCAGCATCAGGGTTTTTCCAAAGAGTAGACTGTTCTCATCAGGTGGTCAAAGTATTGGAGCCTCAGCTTTAACATCAGACCTTTCAAAGAATAATCAGGGTTGATTTTCTTTAGGACTGACTGGTTTGAACTCCTTGTTGTCCAAGGGACGCTCAAGAGTCCTCTCCAGCACCACAGTTTGAAAACATCAACTCTTTGGAGCTCAGCCTACTTTACTGTCCAGCTCTCATATCTGTACATGACTCCTGGAAAGACCATAGCTTTGACTATACGGACATTTGTCAGCAAAGTGATGTCTCTGCTTTTTAATATGCTGTCTAGGTTGTTCATAGCTTTCCTGCCAAGAAGTAATCATCTTCTAATTCCATGGCTGTAATAGCCATCCCCAGTGATTCTAGAGCCCAAGAAGAGGAAATCTGTCACGGCTTCCACCTTTTCCCTTCTATTTGCCATGAAGTGAGGGGACCCGATGCCATGATCTTAGTTTTTTTAATACTGAGTTCTAACCTGGCCTTTTTACTCTTCTCTTTTTGCATGAAAGGGCAAAATGAACTGGGTATTTAGCTGCTAAAGAGATTCCAACAGCTATCTGAGGTTGGGTGGAAACCATACAGGAAGACTTGCAGGAAGTTGGTTTTGAGCTAAGACAGGAAACAAAGGAGGACCGTGGATTGATAGAAAGGATGAACAAATTGCTTAATCAATCTCTCATTTCTTCATGTGCAAAAATGAAGATTAACATAAAACCTCACTGGACTTCTATGGAGATTAAACGACATAATGGATTTACAAATTTAGCACAATGTCTTACACAGAGTAAGTACTCACTGCTCGATTTTTTTTTAACTCTTACTGGGTTTTTTTTTTCCCATTTGAATGAGTAATGCAAACTCATGATTCAAGAACTATCAAAAACATATCAATATGATAAAGTACACATGGACAAGTCCTTGCTCTCATGTCTCTTTCCTTCCAGAAGATTCTCCCTTTCCCCATGGGTAGCTACACTTAGTAATTTGTATTTCATTATGCAGGTATAAGTATATGAAAATCTGTATTCATATTCCATCTTTCTTACATGAAATGTAATATATGACATAAGTTATTCTGCACTTGAGTTTTTCACTTTCTTCTTTTCATATAAGTAATTACATAACTTTTCTCTACCTTTTAAAACTGAATATGATGCTTCTGTGTGGTTGTATCAGAGTTTAGTTTTTATTGGGACATAACTGACATATGCCATTAGCTTCAGGTACACAGCATTCGATATCTGTACATATAGCAAAGTGACCACCACAGGAAGCTTAGCTAACATGCACATTTGCAAACCTCTTTCCCTGTGATGAGACAGCCTCCCTGAGGGTCACTGGTGTTGCTGTTGCTCACCACTAAGTTGTATCTGACTGTGGCCCTTCGGCTGTAGCCCGCAAGTCTCCTCTGTCCATGGGGTTTCCCAGGCAAGAGTACTGGCGTGGATTGCCATTTCAGTCTCCAGAGGATTTTCTTGGATCAAGAATTAAACCCAAGCCTCCTGCATTGGCAGCGGCACGCTTTACCGCCGAGCCACCAGGGAGCCCCCCAGAGCCATCCCGTAGCTCACCTATCCAGTCCCTTACTGACGGACATTCGGGCTTCTTCTCATAAACATGCTACAGTGAATACCTTCTGCATGCCCGTCACTTTGTGTGTGCCCTTGACTCCATCAGCTCAGTTTCTGGAGGGAGGATAAACGCATTCATAATACTGATAAATATCGGCAGACGCCCGCCCTGGGATGGCGGTCTGTACCGTCCGACCCTCCTGTCAGCTCATGTCTTCACAGCTTGGCCAACAGACCGTGCTGTCAACCTCCAAATGTTGATACCACCCTCACCACTTATTCTACTAAATTCTTTTATTAAGCAGGTCTATTTCTAAACTTTGTTATGCTCTGTTTTCCATTAAGCATTGTTATAACCCTGTTTTTATTATTGAAGTTGTATAACACACACTATTATCTAGAAGGACTAAAATTTCCTCATTGCTCATTGTTTTCAGAACTTTTCTGGCTATCTGTGTTTGTTCATTTTTCCATACAGATTTGAGAGTCAACTTGCCCAATTCCATGGAAGGAGAGAGGGGGATCTTTGGTATTGCTTTTATTTGAATTAAGTTAGTTGTGTAAGGAAAACTGACCTCTCTACAATGTTCAGCGTTTCCATGCAGGAACTAATTACTTTTGCATTTGCTGAGTTCTACCTTTGTGTTGTGGTATGATATTTCACACTGAGTAATTCACAAGTAAAAAGGCAAAAGAACAGAGATCAACAAGTCATAATCCCCAAAAGCAAACAGATTAACCTGTCCAAAAGTGAAGGGGCCAAAATTCTGAATACTGACAAAGTGGTAAGAGACAAGATTAAGTCACAAAAGAAAAAAAATGGGAGAAAAAAGCGTTACTCTTTGGGCTTAATGTTTTATACAGATTGTCCCTTTGGATTATCATTTCACAGATCATAGTAGTGCAATGATAGTGATATCTGTCCCTTAGGATTATTTTATCCAAGAGATAACACATGCAAAACGTTTGGCACAGTGTGAGCCACAGGGAAGTGATTCAGCAAATGTTAGAGATTATAATGCCCACGATGAGGAAAAAAGAGGCGAAGCTGAAGCTCTGATACACGAAATCATTTGCCGAAGTTTTTACAGATCCATAATCCAAACACAGGTCAGCCCATTTCCAAAGCTCTTTGTACTCTACTGCTATGCTTCTGGGGAGTTCATTTAATTCAGTTTAACAAGTGTTATTAGGTATTTGCTCCAAACAACTTGAATGTTATGTTCTGTTCCTGTAGTCACTGTGGTGAAGGCTCAGTCATTTAAAAATAAAGCAAGAAAATTCAATCTATCTCAAGTATAACATGTATTGAGGAAGCATCTACCAGTTAATGTCACCGATTGCAGATGGGTTAGGCCAAGAGTGGCACTGGCGGTCACTAGGTTCAGAGACCCTAATGCCATCAGGTCGATTTCTTTCTTCTCTCTCTTCTCTCCTCTTGCCCTAGCTATTGGTTCCCCTCCTGCCTCTTCACGCCCACCTGCTCTCCTGTGCTTTATGGTTTCAGGCTTGTTGTCCCAGGAGTCCAAGCTCACCTCATTGCTCCAGGTTTACATCCTCGCATCAAGCTCTTCAGTTCAATTGCAGTTAGGAAACTCCCAGAGTTTGGTTGGCCAGGCAAGGCCCACGTTCTCATAGCTCACACCCGAGGGCCGGGTGGTAACTGGCAGCCCCCCACTAGAATTACATGGTTGAAGGGGAGTAAGAGCAGTTGCCCAGTTGAGATCTGGAAAATGTTCCCAAGAACACTGCCGCTTCAAGCAGAGAGAACAACAAATGACAAAAGTAAAATAAATAAGCAGCAAGATATATGGTACAACACAAAAATATTGCCATTATTTTGTAATAACTTTAAATGGTGTATAATGTACAAAAACATTGAACCATTATTTCGTACACTGGCAACTAATATAATATTATAAATCAACTAAACTTAAATTTTTTAAAAGTAAATTATAGTATAGCTACTCAATTGGACCACTATGTAGCCATTTCAAAGTATGTTTAAATTTTAATATGATCATAAGAAAATGTTTTCACCATGATAATAGATTAAGTAATACAGGATAGTCAATTGTATGAACATAACTATGTAAAGGCATGAAACAGAAATCTTTCAGAGAGAAAAGACAGGGTTAAAAAAAGAAAACCTCGCACCAAATGTGAATACCATTTATCTTTGGGTTGTCTGACAGTTAAGGATTTTCCTTCCACCTATATTCTCTGTTTTGTTATTGTTTCTGTTACGGCAGTAATTTATATTTGGCCCCCAAACTTTTTTTCTTTTTAAATTATTTTTATCAAGATAGTACCCAAGTGTCTAAAAGCAGGAGTCCTTTACCCCCTGACCCCAATATCCATGACCCTGTCATTTCCACAGTCCACATCAGTCCCTTTCAACCCGCATGCCGTCTCTTCTAAACAGTATTTTAATGTGCTAACTAGCATATTTAGTAATACGCTTATATGTCTGTGTCTTGGTTTATCCAGGTTAGAATACATCTCTCCATTTCCTTTCCTAGTATTTGAAGATATAACACTTCAAAATTATTTGAACATGTGAATGAACACTTCTTCCTGCTATTGTCCCTAAATAATTAAAACTAATATCTGAGTAGAAGGAGATTGCATGATGAAGATGATGTAAACCCACTGTTTAGCCAGGCAGGGTCCTTCTGTCTTGCTTTCCTCACTTTTTCCGCTGAAATATCCTCAAGTAGCTTCTTAAATGATGTTTGAGGATAAACACTTAGAGTCTTCCTATTTCTAAAGATAGCTTCTACCGTCATCCTTGATGAATAGTTTGGCCAGATTTAGAATTCTAGACTGAAAACTGTTGAAGGGCTTCCCTCCGTGATATCTAGAATCTGTGTTACCAAGACTACCAAGAAACCCAGTGCCATTCTTGACTTCAGGACCCATACGCTCCCTCTCTTTAGAAGCTTCTCTATCTCTAATGTCCTAATATTTTAAAATTATATGTCTTTTCCCCCTGTTAATTATGTTGGCATTTACTAAGCCCATTCAAACCAAAGATGCATGCCCTTCAATTCTGAGAAATTTTTATATTTCTCAGATATTTTCTTTCATTTTTCTTGGCTGTCTCCTCTAGAAATCGTAGGACAATAGAGACATTTTGAGTCAATCTTACAAGTCTATTTGTCCTTTCTTCCTGCTGTGTCCCATTTCTTCCATGTTTTATAATTCTTTCTGGCATATTTCTAAAAGGGTTCTTCTGCTGACTTAATTTTTTTATTATAATATCTTTAATTTCTAGAAGCTCATGCTGTTTTTCTGTTCTTCTATCACAGTATCCTGTATTTGATTTGTGATTACAGTATCTTTGCTTTTGTCTGTAAGGATACTCATGGTTTTGTTTGTTGACATTTTTCTGTTCCCTGGAGGACTCTTTGTTTTCTCCAGGAAGGTTTTATTTATTTTTTCTTCTTTACCTTGTTTACTGTTGTTGTTCCCTGCTCCTTCTTTTATGCTGAAAGTGAAAGTGAAAAGTGAAAGTGAAGTTGCTGGGTCATGTCCCACCCTTTGGACCCCATGGACTGTAGCCCACCAGGCTCCTCAGTCCATGGAATTTTCCAGGCAAGAGTACTGGAGTGGGGTGCCATTTCCTTCTCCAGGGGATCTTCCCTACCCAGGGATAGAACCCGGGTCTCCCGCACTGCAGGCAGACACTTTACCGTCTGAAAGCTTTTCTCAAATACCTGATGACTCTTTATGTTATGTTCATATTTAATGTGGGGGTAGAGGTGATGGTCAGCTGTTGAGTAGGCTAAACAAGGAGTGAGGCAGGCTTTTTACTAGGAGCTTCCAAAGGTCAGTAGGTCGAGGTTTTGTCTCCAGTGAAGAATTTTTCAATTTCCTGCCTAGGGAAAGTGAACAGAGAAGGCTAATTAGGCAAGGCTCGGCATGTTCTGGAAGGATGAGGAAACCGTGCTGAGGATCCCCTGCTTCAACAGACTCGCTCTTCCCGATTGTAGACCCCACCCCTCTTCTTAGGAGCCCCCGCTTCCTGGAGGAGGGGCAGAGTAGAGAGAGGTAGCTACTTGACTACAAGGTTGATAAGAGAATCGGAGGGGAGGCCCAGCCTCCCTGTGAGCATCTCTCAGCCCTCCATCCTCTCTTAGACACCGAACAGCCCAGCCTTGTACCGTGTCGGCCCCTCTGGAGCATCTGCCAGGTGGATGGGTCTCCTTTTCATCAGACTCCCTCTTTATAGGCACGTGAGTACTATTCGCCCTGCTTGGTCAGTGAACTGTCCTCCATCTGCTTTCTATTTCCGAAAATTTGATTTCTGTTCTTCTGTTCCTACTAGGTTAATCCCTTAAAAAAACAAAGACGGAAAAGTCATTTCACAATCGCTCTGGTGGGCTTTCTAGAAAGGATAAAAAGAAATACAGTCAACTCACCATTAATTTCCTTTCTTTGTTTTTAGCTTTTTAAAATGAATATACACATTGTGTTTATAATGGAGCAAATACACTTTTAATTTCTAAGTGGATAATTAAAAATCGAGCAGGAAAAAGAAAGACTGAAACTAGATAGAAAATTGTCAAAGTTGTTGATATGATATGAAGTTTACATTTTAGAAGCTTACAAATGTCCCTTAGACATGAAATGCTGCTCAGTGCTACTTATAACAGGAGCACTGCAATTAAAACTATAGCTAGATGTATTTTTTCATCATTTTATCACTCTACATATCTCACCAGTATATGAGAATGACAATTGACAAGGATGTGAATTCACTGGAACCCTCATACATTGCTATAAAAATGTAAAATGTTGCAGTTACTTTGTAAAATACTTTGGTAGTTTCTTAAAATGTTAAACATAAATTTATCATATATCCTAGAAATTCTACTCACAGAAAACTACTCGAGAGAAATAAAAACATATATCTACACAAAGATATATATGAAGGTTCACAGCAGCACTGTTTGCAATAGCCAAAAAGGGGAACAAACGAAAGATTCCTCAGTCGGTGAGTTGGGTAAACCAAATGTGATGTATCCATGCCACGGAATACTCTTCAAAAATAAAAAGGAGAAAATTACCAATAAATGCTTCCACGTGGACTAATCTCAAAAATGTTATGCTTAGTGAGAGAATCTAGACACAATAAACCACACATTTACATGACTCCATTTATATGAAAATGTCAGAGAGGTCAAATCTATAGAGACAAAAAATAGATTAATATTTGCCTGAGGCTGGGAGTGAGAATGGAAAGTGACAGCAGGCGGGCATGCCACTCCTTCTGAGGGTGATGGCGATGTCTAATATTAGGCTGTGAGGAGAGTTGCGCAGCGCTGAAACTTTACTTAAAACTCACTGAACTGTGCATGTAAAATAACTGAATTTTATGGCATGCAAATAAGACCTCAGTTAAAGCTATAGGGGGAAGGAAGGAAAGAGAGAAGTGAGGGGAGGAGGGGAGAGAAAAACTCCTGGGTTTGACACTGAAAAGTCAGGAATCCAACCACAAAGTCACCATAAATCTAAAGTCTCTGCTTTGAGAGGAAATGATGAATTTAACAGAAAGAAAAAGAGTGTGAGATATGCAGATTCCAAGGGTTCAGAGAGGAGAAAGACTTGAGGTTTTCTCGTTTGGATCCCCAGGGAATGGATTTGTTTAAAATAAAATATAAAACAGACTCTTCTTTGGCTAAATTATAGCAACACAGTAGAAGATGCATAATTCAGATTAAACCAGTCTCAGTGTGAATCAGATAACAAACCATTGGAATTATTACGCTGGAATTATTATTAAAAGAGATTAATGGCTCAAGAAGCATCCTTTATATTCAGTTTGAAATAGATCACACCCTAACTCCCAGGAAACTGAATGCAATTTTTGAGCTGATTATTGCCCTCTATACATGTGGAAGGTACCATGTAAACGGAGTTCATTTCACTTTGCCCCTCCTTTTGAAGGGAAAGGTTTTGAGGAAACTGATAAGCCAACTTTGCCTCGAAATAGCACAGCTGAGAAAAAGCAGGGAGACCTTTGAAAATCTAAAAGACAGAAAACCTTCTTGAAAAAACAGACTGTGGAGAATCTGGTAGATTGTACAGGGCAGTGATTACACTCTGACGCTCATCTCTGCCCAACTAGAAGAAATCGCTGCTGCGAGTTCCTACCAGTTCTAGGGGCGGCCAAGGCAGTGACGGATCTTCTCCAAGGTCCTACTTAGGGATGGTGTCACCTGTTTCATTAAAAACAGGACATTTTTTTTTTTAAAACTTCTCCAGTCCATCAAATGGCATCAGCAGTTAAAATCATAGTCTAGTGCCCAGTAACTGGGTTTTCATCCAGCTATAACCCTTACTAACTTCCTGACCTCAGGGAAGCTGCTAACCTTCCAGGCTCCTCCTCTGAAACCCAGATATAGGAACAATGGCACACCTTCGGAACAGGAGTTTTCAGGGTGAAATGAGACAATCCAGAGGGTCTGTTGGCAAGCCCTTGGCACCTAGTAGGAACTCAGTCACGCAGGCTAGGGTTCCTGGAGGAGGAACCTGCTGCGTGTTACTGTGGGAAGCACACAGTGTGTGTCCTTTAGTCTTCAGACAACTCACTGATGTGAGTTTTGAGGCTCATTTTCTGATGAGATACCTGAGGATCAGAGAAGTTAAATGGTTCATCCTAGCTCACAGAGTGAGTGTAGACTTGGGATTTGACTCCAGGTCCATCTTTCTTTTTTTTAATTAATTTTTTAAATTTGATTTTATTTTTCACTGGAGAATAATTGCTTCACAGCGTTGTGTTAGTTTTTGCTGCACCAAGCCTGTCTTGTACCAAATTCCAGCATACCTCTTAAAAATAAAATTTAAAGTGAAGTTATAGCACCTCTATGGCCATACCTGACCTTCCAGGACCCTAGTAGGAGGATTTAACATGATAATGTGGGATATTTTGTGAAGCTCTTTTACCACTAGAGCATCAGGAGATTAATGATGAGCTGACATCATTTTTGGACTCTTGACCTTAATTCTGGGTATTTGAGGGGCTGCAGGAAACGGGCAAGTAAACACATCATATTTGGATGAAGCAGAACAGAAAATGTGTTAAACAGAAGTATAAGAAAGGACTGTGGAAGCACAAAGGAGGAAGCAATTAATTCCAACAGAGCGATAAGGGAAAGCTTCTAGGAGAGGCTGCAAATGAGCTGCGCCTTGCAGTTACGTAGATTTTTTGACTAACGGAGGAAGTAAAGAACACTCTGGGCCTAACAAAGGTGAAGAGGACTGGACACCCAGCATATATGGGGATCAAGCGGGTGATCAGTGAATAAGACCGCCGAATACACAAACGGATATGATGGAAAATGAGTCCGGAATCAAAAACAGGGTAAGCGGCCTGGGGCATATTATGAGTCCCCTGCATTCCTGTTTAAAATGAAATTTATTAAGAAGTCAGCAGGGAGCCATTGAAAGTTTTATGAAGACAACTGCAGCAGCTGCCTGGAAGATGGCATGGTAAAGCAGACTGATGGAGACTGGAGGCAGGGGAGACGCAGGCAGGAGAGAAGACACCGAGAGAACAGTCCGCCTCGTTCTTCCAGGCGGCTTTGCCCTGAACAGCCGCCCCAGACATTTGTGTGCATGTGTAAAAGAAGCATTCTCCGCTTGACATCCTCAAGGGAACATGCTGAGGGCGGCAGTGGAAATTAGAGCCAGCATCTCTGCACCCTCCGCAGGGCCTTCAGGACAGAACACTGGCCCTCCACAGAGCAGGCCAGGTGGGGGCAGCTCTGGGAAGTCCTTCCAGCAGTAGCCTGTAGCCGAACCTGAGGCCTGGGTGTGTTCTGTTTGCCACTATGTATGTAAGCTGCCAGCGTCTCGCACATAGTAGGTGCTTAATATTTCCTGAATCAGTGGATACACGGATGGAATTACTTTGGGGATTTTATTTGGAAACAAGCATTCCAAAGGAGGAGGAGGAAGAGAAGGTGAGAGGAAGGGCAGAGGAGAGGAGGAAGAAGAAAAGGCAAAAGAATATCTTCTCTGAAAATATTTGCCAACTTTCCAGTGATCTATGATAGTTGTTAACAAACCTGAGCAAAGGCCCTTTCCTGCATCTGACCTAAGTATTTTATTCAGTAGCAGAAATCCTTTTTTCCTTTGCCTGCTCTTGGTGTGATGGAGAAGTCATCATGATAACAATTTGCTTAGTGGAGGCACATTATAAGCTTGTTTCTTATTGTTTTGCTTTTATCAAACACCACTCATCAGAGCATGCATTGTATGACATGGGCATGATAATTTCCTCTGGGAGAAGATGCTTGGAGGGTGGTGGAGTGGGAGGTATCCAGGAAACCAGCTCAATTAAGGAATCAAGGCAATAGAGTGTATTGGAAAGGAAGCTGCCCAGTTAGCTGACATGACCTGTAGGCCAGATGAACCCTTTGTTAACTGTCAGAACTTAAGTTACTTAACTTTTTCTAAACCTCAGTGTCCTCCACTTTTAATTAAGAATATTAAATAATATCTACTTTGTATGATTATTTTAGAGAGTAAAGCTAAAGTAAATCAAAATAGCTAACAGTGCCTAGCACATTGAGGTACTTAATAAATAGTAGGCATCATTTGAATGGGCAATGACACAGTACATCATAATGGTCTTATCATTCCACCTATCAAAGTTAATTATAAAAATTAGTATAACTTTTCTTGAAAAGTAATGTGATTTAAAACAGGAGCAATTGCCCTATCCATAGACTTACACACAGAAGAAATTATAAACTCAAACTTTTAAAGAAATTACGACAGCCTTAAAACCCTTAAGAAGCATTGTTTGGCAGTATCCAAGTATACCTAGAATTTAGGGGCTGAAAATGAAAGTGGAGATGTTAGAGCAGGGTTCCCTCCTGAGGTCAGCCTGCAGAGGTACCTTTCAGTAACAGCCTTCATACCCACACTTGAAAGGAGGGCCTAGTAATGATGAAGTCATAGTACCATTCATTCATTCACTCATTCATTCATTTGTTCAATTGAATGTTTTTAAATGCCAGTCTGATAAACTGAGCTGATCCTGAAAAATCAAAGGCCTTTGAAAGGAAGAGGGTCAAACCACCAAGGGAGCACTTAACAACTCAAACAAGGAAGAAAATGTAGAGGATTAAGAACAACCAAACTCAGCCAGCATTCTAGGTAAAAGGGTGAGACCCTGGCAGTACCCTTCATGCCTACTCCGTATATGGCACTCCACTGCAAAGCGAATCGGTGGCTCCACTCTACCCCCGTGTGCCCACCACCTGTTTTCTGTGCCCTCTCAAGCAGGCACAAGGCCGCTAGAAGCCTGAAATGCACTTTCAAGCATAGGCTTCCCCACTCCCTAACCCAGAGAAGACCCTGCTCAGACTGGTCCCAGATAAGCCCGCTGCTCTCGGGAAAATGACATATTGATAGAGCAGAGTTGGACACAGCAGATCCCCAGTGTGACAGAGAACAACCAGAATTGACACGGTCACCAGCCAAGGGCAGTCCAGGTCAGTGAACACGCAGATCACTGAGGATGTGTGCCTGTTGTTCTAAGCTACACCTGAGGGTGATGGTAGCAGAACACTTCTGTGGTAATAGCTAGGAGACACACGCTCCCTTTGGATTAAGAAAAAGTCTGTTCTACAGAAAAAAATCTGAAACGTGTTCAAAAGAAAGTTTAAAATATGTCTGCTAAAGCTTAAAAAATAGCCCCACACGAGGGCTTCAATTTAAACTGAGAACAAAGACTGCAAAGCAACGGCTTTCTTTTCACATGTGCACACAGTGCTCGTGTTTGGGAAGGATGCTAGCACGGGGCATCCAATACAGAACCTTCTCCTCAAGGGGAATCATTCCAAGAATCTCAGTGGGTAAAAATGATAAAAAGCCAGAAATTTGACTGAAGATGAGATATCCTCCCTAGACCACTAAAAGCACATTTCCCAAACAGGGTTTGGGAATACTACACCCGGGAACAGTATCAGGACAGCTATAAAAGTACAATCCTAAGTGAGAAATCTATTTTATAGTTTAATACTGGAAGAATCATCAACTGTGATTGGACTATGAAGTTTAAGATGGTCTTTATGAAGTTTAAAGATAAACTTCATCTTAAAAATTAAGTTTATCTTCATCGTTTAAATTTCATCTTAAAATGAAATTTCAGATGGTCTTTAAATCTGACTCTGCTGGACACACAAGCAGAACAGAAATGGCTCTCAGGAGACCTTACATAATCTAAATGGTGATGGGTTATTAATTAAAAGAGAGCTGGTGAGTGCATATATAGCCATAAAGAGCAATTTCAATATTCAATCCAATTAATTCTATAATTGATTAAGTGATTAAGGGAACAAATACAGCTTCTTGTAACAAACATGTTTATAAGATTTCAACAAACTTCATAGCTAACGGTTATTTCTCTAGTGGTTAAAACAAAACCTTTGTAGATAAAACTTGGTGCTTGCTTTTCTTCTTACTCGTCTTTCTCTCCTAATTCTTTCCCCCCAAATTCAGTACTAATGCTCTGAATACCACTAAGTGGATCAGAGAAAAGTAGGCATCCACATTGGAGGGGCATAAGAAATAGCTTCAGTGGTGCAGAAGGGGTGTCAAAACTCAAGCAGGGTGTTCATGCAGGGATGAGGACCAGCATGGGGTGTAGTAGTCCAAGCCATGTGATAAATTCATGCACAGCCTGAATGAGGTATCAGAGCCCAGGAAGAATGAAGATAGTGTCCATGCACAAGGGCAGTCTGGCATGAAATGACAGAACCTGAAAATTGTGATGAGGTCACCCATGCCTGGATGAGGATGAGTGTAGGTTTTCAGGAGGTAGCCTGCTGTGAAAAGAAAGAGCTCAAAAGCATTGAGAAAAGTATCCCAATGGGGCACAAGGTTTGGGGACTCAGCAGCCAAGCAGAGAGAAGAGGCCATCAACACAGTAGGAAGGGGAACGATGCAGGTGGAAGTCTGGAGTCCAGGTGGGTAAGGAAATCAGCCCCAAAAAGAGGCAAAAGGAGGGGAGCTGGTCAATAAGTACATTAAAGATTATGGGAGTCAGGTTTGCATTGTTGAAGAAGGGAGTTACAAATCCTAGAAGGAGAAAAGACTGGACTGGAATTAGAGTTATTTATGTGAACTTGAAAATGTTGATGTATGAAACAGTTAAATAAACACAAAAGTATATGTGTTCCAGAGTGTATATATTAACACGTGTATTCCCTTAGCTCTGTCTTAAGAAAGAACCTGGGAACAATGACAATCCAATTGCAATGAACACAGTTGGCACCCCGATCTTGACTTCTACATACCATTCTCAACCAAAGGGAAACCAGGGTCCTCTTGGAGAAAGGACAGATTCCAGATTTGGAACAGGCCAAGTGAAAGATGAAACTAAACATTATTGCACCAGAAAACAAAGAAAGCATTCAGAAATGAGTATGGAAACATGCTTCAGGGATCCTCACTGGTCAAACTGAAGATGACTAGAGCATAAAAATAAATAATGATAGTAATGGATCATAACTGACCGAAAACCATTGACTTCCATGAGCACATGCAGGTATAAATGAATAATTAGGTACATTGAAAGTTTGATGAAAAGTGGAATATTCTTGTAACTTCATAGTATCTCCCTGTAAAATATGTAATAAGTAAAAAGGGGGAAAGGATACTTCTCAGTGGAGAAGTCTGGCAAACACTACCTTAATCAAAGAACTCATCTGTCATGGAACAAATATAAAATTACAAGCAACTTGATGGTAAGATGCAGTCTCAGCATCATCGCTTCTGCTATATCCCTGCCAAAAACGCATAACCCGAATCCAAGCAGGAAGGATGGCCAAAACTAAATTGAGGGTCATGCAACAAAATAACTGGCCTCTTCCTTAAAAAATGTAAGAAATTGAAAGTCAAGAAAAGATTAAAGAACAATTCTAAACAGAAGACTGAAAACCATAACAATCAAATGCAAATGTGTGATTCTGAATTGGATCTTTTTCCTGTTAATGACATTATTGAGCAACTGGGAATTGAGAGTTAGATGGTACTGTTTTAATATTAATTTCCTTATCTTGATGATTGAGTTAGGTTTTAGAGAATACATTCATTTGTAAGAAATACTAGAGTATTAGAAGGTTATGGGACAGAAGATTAACAATTTCCTTTCAAATGGTTCAGATGGGAAATATTTTAATCTTATTATAAGTGTTTTGAAATAGGAAATAGTAAAACAGAATTTCATAGCTAAATATCATGGAGAATCTCATGCATATCATTAAAAGTTAGAGAGGTGTTAAAATCATTATAACTTGATTAAAACTGAGACCTTTGCCCCACTGACTATCGGTAAGAGTTCCTTGACCTTTTTGCTCACTACCCTCCCCACACACCAAGTATAAACATTCTCCTACCTGCCCTTCTCTATATCACTAAGAAAGATATTAACCAGCACAGCACTTAAAATTCTTAAGTACTTATATCAACAAGATTTTTTTTCACATCTTCTCACTAAATACCAATGCAAACTGTAGTTTCTTTTTCATTCGATCCAAGACAAATTTCTTGAGGCTTATAATTGTGTTACACAGGACCCCAGGAAAGGATTAGTGATGCCTGGTAGAAAGGTCTTAGGGCTGGACTGTACCGTCAAGAGTATTCCCTGAGTTTATCTAAAATGAGCTGGTGCTTTGAGAAAGTCAGTATTGTTCCTGAGAAGAAGAGAGTTCAGCATCAAGTCTGAGAGGAGAGGCAAGATAGGTAGAGAGCAAGGCTGACACTCTGGAGGAAGCAAGGCGCGACAGTGTGAGAGGTCAGGGTCAGGATGCTAATTCTGGGTTCCACCCCCGTTTGGAGAGTTTTAACCGGGTCTCCGCTCTTGCAGAGTCCAGCCTGAGATGCAGAGGGGGCTAAGCGCACCTTCTCTTTGATATGTAAACTTTTCCCTTTTTGCTAAACCAAATGGATGTTGTTCAGCCTCTCTCTTACTTGCCTTTTCTGCAATTCCATGCTATTATTACCCTGCTCTTCTTCAGTTGCTTACCTGCCTACTCTCTATACGGTGGGTGGCTATCTTTTTCTTTGGGAACTACGCCTTCTCAGCCTCCTATGCAGTCTCCTTTCCCTAGCTCATCCATTCTTCTCCCCAGAGTTTTATTTTCCTCTCCTTTTCTCACTCCGCCAGACTCCAGGCACATCCTTGATCCCTAAAGGATCTATAGCTGGACTCCAGACAATCTGAGTATCTTTTGAAAATCTATATAAATATTTGTGTATATATATATATATATATTTTCTGATGAAAATAAATTTCCTCACACTCTCTAAGGGTCCATAGTCATGCAAAGTTGGCGTGTGTTCCAGATGCTCTGCAGTCCAGAACTCGGGCTCATACTCCTGCTTGAGCTCCAGACCTATTTCTCCAACAGACATTTCTATTGCACCGTGTACAGAACGGAACCCGTTAGCTTCTTAACCAAACCTCTCCCTGTTTCTCTTATTTCAGTGAAGAGCACCATCATCAGCTCAGGCGTCCCAGTAAGAAATCTTGACATCACTTAGGTTCCCCTCTGCCTCTCACTACTCACGTCCAAGCAAGCTGCAGGGCCCGGATTTCTCCCCTCTCATCATAGCTCCCCGGCCTGTCCCTCTCAGTCTCTTGGGCGTGAGGTCCTGCCCCTCACAGCTCCTGAGCCTCCGCTCAGCCTCCTGGCGTCCCCGCCATCCGAGTCCTCCCCCGCAAACCCACCCTCACGTTAGGACTGGAGTGATCTTTCTAAATTGCTGACATGCTCATTTTTCTCCCCTTGCTTCTAGTTCTTGCAAGTATTATCTGTCCCATAAGATAAAAGTCTAAACTTTATAACATGATGTCTGATTCACCAAATTACCTGTTCCCAACCAACACCCCATCTCCCATTCCTTCATCACTCTCACCATCCTGCACGCCAAGGCCCAGTTATGCTCAGCACAGGTCCCCAAAAGGCACCATCATGCTGGTAGATTCTGAAACTTTGCAGTTAGTCCTTAACACAAATGTGGAAAAGTGTGGGGGAAGTAAAGATCTAAAAGGGAGGCTTGAAAGTTCAGTGAAAGGTTATTAGTCAGCCCTCCTGGAGTACTGACATGAATGGACAGTCAGAGCTGGCAGGAAACTCTGGATATTAGGCATGTTCAGCTGGTGCTTCGGGACCATGAAAGCCAGCTGATGTCTCTTGAAGGCTGCCTCTACTGTAGGTGGGAGCTCGCAGGCTGATTGTAGGCTGGCTGCTGTTAGCTGCAGGAAGGGGAGTCAGGAGGAAGAGCATGATGTGACACAGGTAAGTAAGAGCAAGGCGAACTGGCCTCCATCCATGCCTCTGCATCCCTCATCACCTCCATCCACAGAACCTTCAAACATGATGACTGCTGCTTTACTTATGGCTTCCAAATCTTCTCTAAATTCTTGTCTGGTGAACTATAACCTAGAGTCACACAGAGGTGAGCTCTGGCAAAAACCATTCTCAGTTAGCCAGCTTCACACTGTATTAAACCACAAATTTCTCAGTGGCTCCTTTTAGGCTGAACAGAGAGACACCTACAGATCACAGACAGAAAGCCCCTTCCTCTGTGACCATGTCTCCTGGGCATTCACTTTGCCAGTATGAGACTGCCTTGCATGGTCTGGGTTTGTCCCATTTTATACTGTGCCGGGTTGCATGATGCCAACTAGGCTCTCTTGTTAGCCCCCATGCCCCATCCCCACTCCTGAGGCAGAACAGCATTTGATCCCTAAACAGAAGTCAGTGTGCCAGCTCAGGAGCCCCTCCCCAGATTTCAGAAGCCCCTCCCCAGATTTCAGAAGCCCTTGTACAAACCCTGCGACTACCCATAGCTCTCTTCCTCATAATTTAAGGCTGATAGGTCTCTGCCTGGTGAACCATGAGTCCTCCACCTGCTTTGCTCACCCCTAGGTCCCTGCTGTGGACCCATCATGAGACAGATAGCAGGCGTTCAGTAAACCACTGACAACCCTTGTGGGTGTGCACGGAGTTCCTAAAAACCCAGGAATTCATCCGTCTCGCTGTCCCTCCTTGTGAGTATCTCTCTTTCAGCATCAACTGAGTAACCAGTGACCCAGGAAATAATTTCACATACCTTTTCCCAGAGGAAGTCTCACTTAGGAAATGGCCTTTTTACCAAGAAGGCTCTTCCTCTTGGGGATTTTCCTTGTTCATTTTAATGCTGACTGATGGCTCAACTCTTGGCATAGTATTTCCTGAGATCATCACTTTACAAGAGAAAGAACTACGTTTCTCAATAGGGAGAGAGTCTGTCAGAGCCTTTAGTTTTAATCAGAAGTGTACGGGCATAAAACAACTATAAACTGTCCCCTGTCTCATCTTTTCCACGTATGGCGGTTTAGTCTCTAAGATGGATCCAACTCTTGGGACCCCATGGACAACAGCTTGCCATACTCCTCTGTCCATGGATTGCCCAGGCAAGAATACTGGAGTGAGCTGCCATCTTCTCTGGGGGATCTTCCCCACCTAAGGATTGAACCTGAGTCTCCCGCTTGGCAGACAGATTTTTTTCACCATCTGAGCCACCAATGGCTAATTATTATCTACCCCTAATCAGTGCACTGGGACTGTGAATGCCATCTTATCATTTTAAGAGGGGTTATCCCCACCTGGGCTAGACCTGATGGTTGTACACAAACACACACACACACATAAAATCCTGTGGTTTCCTCATCATGGCGCTTACTTCATTATGTTGCCTCATTGACTTAATGTTTGTCTTCTCTCACCCCCAGCAATGAGCCCCTAAGGCCCTAGAATCCCAGAATCAGCTCATATTTAATGTTTAGAAGCAGGCTGCTGTGATAAAAAGCATAAGTTTTGAAATCAGACTGAGCTGAGCTGACAGAGCTGAGCTCAAACTCCATATCTGTCACTTTGGATGCTATGAGTCTGGGTCAGTCCTTTCAACACACATCTGTAAGATAGGCTTACAGATTTCTCATCTAAGAAGGAGGACTTCCCAGAAGGAGGACAAGAAACTGCATGTGATAAGTTCCTGGTTTAGACTGTATCTTATTATGATAACTACCATTACTTCACTAATAAATAAAATCTAAGAAAATAATTCAAAAGAAAAGTTAAATCCAAAGATTATCATACAATATTTTCAATAGAAAGAGAAAATTAAAACATAACTCAGAAAATAAACCCACTGTTTATTATAAAACTGACTCTTCTGACACAGAAGTTCTACCTCTAGGAATATATTCTACAAAAACATTTTCACATGGGTAAGTGGACAATAACATTCATCGCAGAATTTGTTGCAATAGAAAAATGTGAAGATGACATTCTAAAATTCCATACGGCCATGTCTAAAAATGAGTATTTCAAGCTGCTTGTCCAGTGAGAAAGAAACAAACAGAAAATTGTGGGACACTATATGTGATATAAGCCCAGCTTTGAAAAGAAAGAAAAAAAGAACGTCTTATATACTATATAAATATACAAAAACATTTGGAAGGTTACATATAAACTTTTGAATGGGGGAGATTAATATTTCTTATATCTTTTTACATTAAAATTTTAAAATATGTATGATTTTAATATTTATAAATATGCAATTATTTGAAAAAAGTTCTTAAAAAGGGGTATCCAAACAAGTAAAAGTCATAAAACTTTGCAATTAGGAGAGCTTAAAGAAAGACAAAGCGTTTTCACCAAAGAGATGGGCTTACGGCAGAGGCAGGTTCACAAGAAGTGGCAGCACCTCAGGGATAACCAGAGACCAAGACCGGACTGCCTACTTCACAGGCCCAAGGGTGAAAACCACTAACATATTTTGAGTGCCCGCTACATGCCAAGAACTGTGCTGAGCACTTTTGAGCATCATCCCACTTCATTGTAGGGCAATTCTGTTTCACAGAGGAAACTGAGGCTCAGCTGGTAACTTGCCAAGGCAATGCCATGGAATCATGAATAAAACCAGATCACTCCAGATTTTGGGCCCAAATTCTTAACCACGGAACTCCAGTGTCTTTGTAATTTGTTCTTTCAGTTCACCTATGGTTCCCTAATATAAATACCAAACTTGTAAGGGGCAAGTACATATACCAAATGCTGGCATAATTACTTATCACAGTCGTGTCCACATGCAGAATACCTCCCTTCCTTGTATCAAAGCATTTTTTGAGAACCTGATGCACCAAGAGTCAATGACCAGGAGTCGGAGTTGGGTAGTTCAGAATGTTCTTCAGGAAAAGCATGATGACGAAGTGTCAGGAGGTGCAGAGTAGAGTGGTCAAGAGTCCTAGAAGCCCGCCCTCCAACCTGTGTCTCTCACTGACCAGCTGAGCGACTGGCTTAGGAAACTGGGGCTCTTACCACAAAATGCAGCTGATAACATTCCTATGCCACAGGGATATTTTAAAGGGTAAATGTAAAAATCTACTAAAGCACTCGAGCATCAATAGGGCCTGACATATAGCAGGTGTTCAGCTAATGCAATAATATGGCTAATACATTTTATGTATAAACTATAATATAGTTTTAATATCGGCCCGTTGCTCTCCTAACAGTGTTCCCCTGAGTGACCACATCACCCGGTTCTCTCAGGCACAAGCCCTCTGCCTCTTGAATAGAATTGGATCAACCCTTCCTGCCCACGTCTCTTTTCCGTGTAGACCACGTCTCTTTTCCGTGTTGGCCACATCTCTCAGAGACCGGGGACACCACTCCTGACTTGGTTCTCCCTCTCTGCAGAAACTCGCCCATCTTGCGAGCACACCTTAGCCGCCTTGCTTGCAGTCACGTGTTTGCCCAACCTCCATCAGCAAACTGTCTCATAGGGAGCCCCCTTTTAATTGATCCTAGCTAATTTTTATTTTCTAAGCGTGCCCTCTGATAGTGTTGTTAGCTTTGTGGTGATTAAATCAGACTGGATCAGTGATTCGAAACTGATCAATTCAGAGTCAGTTTCCCCGCACACTCATCTGTTTCTTCTGCCCTTCAAGGAGGCCGCAGATAGGAAATCAGCTGGCTGTTCTTTCTCACCTGGCATAAATCTTGTCCTCTTGGATGACTGGGAGATTGCTTTACTCAGCATGAAACACTGGGCTGGATGATTTATAGTTAGAAAATGCTCCCAGGCCCTTGTCTTATCTTTCATCACAGATTTCCTGGGTCAACATCATTCTGGTCTTTGTCCTCTCTGTAGGTTCCAACTCACACAGCTAGGCAGACCATTTCTATGGTTCATGATTACAGTCCGGTATGCAAGTGCCTGAAAACAAGCTCTAAGTCTTCTAAAAAGGCAGTGTATTATTCTAGAAAGAGTCACCATTAGTCAGCAATCAGAGAGTGGTGCTCATGAGCTACCTACATAGGCTTGGGGCAAAAGGCTCATATTCTGAAAGCTGACGAAACTCTTAGACCTACCAGTGATGGAAGGAAACACCAGAGAGATTCTGGTTGGGGCAGTGGTTAGGAGCAGGAAGGAGTAATTGGGTGCAGTCTGACTAAGGGATCCTGAATCCATAGAATGTAAAGTCAGAAGGGCCTTGAGGAGCTAAAGGCCCAAAGATTCACAGAGCTAGAGGTCCAAAGAAGGGCCAAGGATTCTCAACACCAGGCAGAGGTCTGCTTCCACTGAAATCACCATGACCAGACATCACCTGGTCACACCTGACTCTTTGCCACCACATGGACTGTAGCCTGCCAAGCTCCTCTGCCATTGGAATTTCTCAAGCAAGTATTAGAGTGGGTTGCCATTTCCTCCTCCAGGGGGTCTTCCTGACTCAGGGCTTGAATCCACATCTCTTGTGTCTCCTGCATTGGCAGGCAGGAAATCGCCAGAGAACAGGTTAAAAGACAGATTTCTGGGTCCCTTCCTCAGATGATTTGAATCAGCAGGTCTGAATAGGTGTCTGGAAACTGTATTTCTAACGTGCACCCAGGCTATTCTAATGCACAACCCAATTTGGAAAAATGCATGCTGATCTAATCTAAATTTCTCATGATGCAAAAGAGACCGTGACTTGCAGAAATGATTACTACAACTTGGGCATAGTGACCCAAGGATTAAAGAGCAGTTGTCAGACCAAAATATTACCCATAACCAAGGTATTTGCATAAATATTCCCCACATCACCAGAAAAGAATGCTCATGTGATGGACAAATGGGGAAACAATGACTCACAGAAGCCAGCCACCCCTGGTCCACATTCCTGCCCCATTTCAAGGCTCACAAGCACAAGAGACAGGGCAGAAAAAGCAGCTCCGTCAATTTGCAGGGGCAGAGACAACTTCTGCCAATTTCTCTAGCCACCTTCCCATGCTGATTACAGAATGCTTCTGTGCTGTTCAAACACCTCTAGTTCTTGCTTGGGATAAATGAGGGAAAGCCTGTTTTGTTACCATGGCGCCACTACAATAAGCTGTTTTCAAGTGTTAGACATTCTGAAATGACAGGCTCTGTTTTGAGAAATAAGAACGCTGATGGGGTCAGCAAAACTTGCCAACATTCATGTATCAACGGGCTGTCATAAATCAGTAGCGTCACTCTACGGGTGATGTATTCCTGAGACCAGGAAACACATGCTTTGACCATCCACCCCAAGCCTGGGTCCCGAGTGGGTGTGGTGGAAGCCCTCTATTCTGGCTGTGCATCTAGCCAGTCAACGACCACTTACAGTTGCCTACTCATGTTACCACTGGACAAAGGTCGATATGCCCAGGTCTGAATCATGGAGGAAGGGCTGACCCAGTGGAAAATAACCAAGCATTCGTGTCCTTCCTTTGATTTGTTTTTGCTCGGATACATCTCTCCTACTTCAAAAAATGAAGACAAATTCTCTTCAAGCCTACCATTCATGGAATAAGCTGGACGGCTGTACTTTGTAATACGTGTGTTCCAGGACTTGAGGCAGGCTAGTTCTTTAGTCAAAATTTTGTTTGTAGCCTTGTATTCTACCTAAGCAGGTGATGTGTATATGTGTCTTTCTTTCTGCACCATAAATTCCAGGCCATGGTTTACTACTTTCTATATCTGCCACAGTGCCTGATGCATATTTAGTACTCATTAGGTGTTCAAAAGTTAATTCAAAAAAAAAGAAGTGTGTGTGTGTGTGTGTGTGTGTGTGTGTGTGTGTGTGTGCATGTGTGGTGGGTGATCTAGGCCTGGTTTAGTGAGATGATAGTGAGAATAGAAAGGAAAAGAAATCTTCATGTTTTAGAGGCATCTGCAAAAGTATCTGTTAGAAAACTTTGGCTGGCATCATAAGCCCCAAAGAGTTTGTTTGAATAACAGATTTCAGGTCCCCATATCTAGAGTTTCTGATTCAGCTGAGCAGTGAAAAGACCCAGGAATCTTTTAAATTCCCATCCCTGGAGCATTCTGATGCATGCTAAAGAACCTGGTAGTAGATTAAAATGAAAGGGTGAAAGATGCTTAAATATTAGCAGCTCTACCTTTAGGTAATTAAAAAGCTAAAAAGCTGTGCACATTAAACAATAAGGCATAAAAAGAAACACAGTAGAAAGGAGTACACAGTAAGATGTAAAATAATCAGACCCAATGCCAAAATCCATGAACCAAATAGTGAATGACTTTGTGGTTCTTAGACACCATCAGGGAGGATTACATGGAGGAGTAGGACTTGAAATGAAAACGAGTCTTTAGGAACTCTCTTGGCAGAGGTGCAAGGAGCATTTCAGGACAACGTGCTTCTTAGCGCTGCCACGTTTTGCTACATCAAAGGACTTATAAGCCATACTGTAACCTGCTGAGCACCAGACTAGGAATGACCAGCTCACATTCCTGCCACAGCCTGGGAGTTTGAGGTCCTGCTCTAAGGCTACGAATTTAGGTGCCGAAGTCCTTCCGATTTTCTGAACACTCACCGTTCAGTTTGCTCTCAGGCTACCATGTTTCAAATCAACTGAAGTTTTCTGACAGTGGTATAGATGTGGATGTAGATGTAGAACAGAAGTAGATGGCACAGCTATAGAACAGACGTACTTGATGTAGAACAGAGGCAGACTGTGGTGACCCAATGACGAAAGAGCAGATCAAACCAGGGAGGGACTTAGAATGCAAAAACAGAAAATCCAGACCCTTACCGTCCTCCCCTCCCCGTGTTGTAGCTATTAACAGATTTCAGGTCCTCCTGAGCAGCATAAACTGTCTCCTTCCTTTCCTACAGGGAGAAGGTATTTTGCCTTACTCTTCCGCCCACCGGGTATATGTGCCTCATCCAACCAGCAAATGACCCGCGAGACCCCTACTCCACTCCTTGTACCCAGGTATAGAAGTGGACTGAGGACCCCTTTTCAACATTGCATCTCCCTTGAGCTGGCCTGCTGTCCTAAGAGCATCTCTCATTCAAATAAACTTTATTTCCCTCTCATTCTGTCTCATGTCTGGAAATCCTTTTCCAGCCCACACACGAACCATGACAAAGATGATATAGATATAGAATAGACTTATTAATAGATGGTATGGATCCAGTGCGACCAAGTAGGACTCTGTGGGCCTTCTTCAGACAAGCCTTCCCCGATGCCCTGTGCTGTATCTCCTCTCTAAAGTACCTAGACTTGATGCACATTTCCTGAGTTGTTTGCAGATGTGAAAATGCCTCCACAGAATAGAAGACTACTTGACCACTAAGAACACACAGCCTCAGGCCTCCTGGAGCCTACGGATTGATAACGTTCACCCCTGTGACATCACCCTGTTCCCTCCCCGAATCAGAGAACTGTATACCAGCTGATCACTCCTGCAACCCTCACCCCTCACCTGACTTTTAAAAGCACTTTGCTGACTCTTAAGCGAGTTTGGGCTTTTAGGGTGTGAGCCACATGTCCCCTTGCCTAGCCCTGCAAGAAATCGTTCTCTGCTTCACACTCTGATGCTCAGTTTGTTGGACCTCAGTGTGCATAGGAACTTGGGCTAACAGAATAAGTGTAGTTGATATAGATATAGAGTAGATGGAGGTAATAGAGACAAAATAGATGTAGAATAGATGGAGATGATACTGATATGGAATACATAGAGTTGATATAAATATGGATGTATATGATGTAGACACAGAACAGATGACTTAGATATAGAATGTATGTATATGCTAAGCTAAGAGAAGCAGCCTCCATGTTCTCTTCCTAGTTTCCTGACTCTGTCTTTTTAAGTGAATTCTTTTAAAATTAATGTCAGATGAAGGGAAGTAGGAGCACTAGAAGAATAGCAAAGACTGAAATGGCTTTCTAAATAAAGCATCTGCTATCAAGAGGTTAAACAACCATTTGTACTTAGGAAAACAGGAGGAAGCAAGATAAGAATCTGCTGTGTCAGTGAAAGCTTAAGAGGGAGATAAGGATAAGAAAAAAACAAAAACACAAAAGGGACTCGGAGGATAATAAAGGCTTTTTTGTATACTTGCCCAGAGAGAAGGCGAGAAGGGTGCAGGTGGAAGCCCGCTGACAAACGCAGGCATCCTAGTAAGTGATCAGCACAGAAGGATCCGCACTGCGAGCTTCACTCGCAGAGAAAGAGAGAGAGAGGCAGCGGTGGACGGACCAGAACGCGGGGGCACAGCGGCTGCCCGAACAGGGGCGGCGGGCAGCCGGGACCCCGGTGGTTCGGGGAGCCCGGGGAGCGGGTGATGCGTGGGGCGGCCACAGCAGACTCACCCGCCGGAACGCAAGGTGGGTCCGGGGCTGCGGAGAGCCAAGGCGCAACCCCGCTTCTCCGAAGGCCGGGACGCGGGGCCCAGCCCTGAGCGCGGACACACCTGGCTGCGAGGTCACGCCGCCTGGGCCCGGGCTGCGCGGCTCAGCAGCTCCGCGCAGAAACGAATACGGAGGATGAAGCACGCCAGTTATGAAGTCGGTATGCGTGTATAATCGGGCTAGAGTGATAACAAATCAGAACAAGTCCTTTGTCAGAACTCAGGGGCTAGCTTCCACTTCCTGTTGCTGCTCCCAGCGTTACCGAAAACGAATGCCTCTACTGTATGCGTGACCACACGCCAGGTGCTAGCGCTAAAGCATTCTACAGTACATATAAAAACCCCTTTAACCCTCAGAACCGTGGGCTTCCCTGGTGACTCTGCTGGTAAAGAATCCGCCTGCAAAGTGGAAGACCTGGGTTTGATCCCTGGGTTGGGAAGACCCCCTGGAGAAGGGAACGCTACCCACTCCAGTATTCGTGAAGAGTCGGACACAACTGAGCAACTTTCCCAACCCTCAGAACATCCTTATGGTGTAAGCTTATTTTCATTTTACAAGTATGAAAACTAGAACTCAGAGGGATGAGATACATTTTCTAAATTCATGTCACTCGTACCTGGCAGAGCAAAGACAACCCAGGTCCGTGTGCCCCAAACGTGCCTCAATCCATGATTCCCAGCTCACAGTGGAACCCCAAACAGGCCGCTTCACTTCCTATAGCCTTGGGGGTTATTTCATCCTTTCTCTATCATTTGTGCTGTAGTAATGGGGATGCGATGTCACTAGAAGGCCTCCAATAGCATGTACGTGGCTTCTATGCTACAAAGAGCAAAGGCTTAGAATTTGGGTTGTGGTTGTCATCGTTCAGTCACTCAGTCGTGTCCAACTCTCTGCGACTCCGTGGATGGCAGCACGCCAGGCTTCCTTGTCCTTCACCATCTCCTTAAACTTGCTCAGACTAGCACCAGGATGCTGGATAACTCATAGGGCTGCTGTGGAATTCAATGTAATATACCAGTAGATGCCCAGTTGTTTTAAGATTCTATACTTTTAGTCCAAAATAAATTGACCTGATTGTAATTACACGAAAACTGAAAGATAAAATGGTAACTTGTGAAAGAAAAATCTTTTAAAAATAAATGTATTAAATTTACTGAAAAATTATTAGTTTCTGAATATGTTATATACAGTGTGAGATGCTGTAATGATAAATTGCTTTAAAGGTGGCGTTCAGACTTTGATACTCCACACTTTAGAAAGAAAAGTTATAAAGGTTTTATTCCCTTGTCACTCAGAGTTGAATTCTGAATCTAATAGCAGATTCCAGAGCCTCTGAGGATAATGAGGAAATTATCTTTCAAAAGGAATCTGCTTCCAATGAGGTAAAACACCACATTACTCGATCACTTTCAATAAAGGAAGTGCTTTCATGCAATAGAAATATTTGGGGAAATTTATTCTGTTTTGTCCTAAGACTATGAATTTCATATATTTTTAGCTGCAGCCAACATTTATCTTCGTAATTTCTGTCTCATACCAATTTTAAATCCTTTATTAGCTACCATTTATTTCAAGAAAGCAGATGAAATTGTAAATTGAATTTAAGTAGTTTCTTGATGTTCTTTATAATACTTGATTTGGTCAAAATCAGTCCTCCCTCTTATCAGTTATTGCAAAATCCTCATAGGGAGACAAACAGGAACTGCCAGATGGCTGAATTGGAACAAAACTCAAACTTCATTCCCCAGAAAAATGTAAAAATGAAGGAAATATAATCGTAACCAAGATTAACAGCTTCCATTTCCTAATGATGCAATGGTCTGAGAAAAGGAGAGTTTCAGCTGATGTTTACTGAGCACTGATATTGATGTTTTCCTAAGATGTGGGATTGAAAGTGACAGTGAGAGTGAGCGCCGCTCAGTCGTGTCCGACTCTTCGCGACCCCGTGGACTACACAGTCTGCGGATTTCTCCAGGCCAGAATACTGGAGTGGGGAGTCGTCCCCTTCTCCAGGGGGTCTTCCCAACCCAGAAATCAAACCGAGGTCTCCTGTATTGCAGGCAGATTCTTTCCCAGCTGAGTTACCAGGAATTAGCAGATACGAACTGGTAAATATAGAATGCGTAAGCAGCAAGCCCCTGCTCTACAACACAAGGAACCATATTCAATATTCTGTGATAATCCATAATGGAAAAGAATATGAAGAAGAATATATGTGTGTATTACTGAGTCGTTTTGCTGATTAGCAGTAATTAACACAACATTGTAATTCAACTATACTTCAATACATTTTTAAAAAAGAAGAAAAAAGTTCATATTGCTCAAATGTATCATCACATTTATTATTTTTTTTTATTTATTTATTTTTATTTATTATTTTTTTTTAATTGTTTTTGCCATACATTGTCATGATATCACCATGGGTTTACATATGCTTCCCCTCCGGGTCCCCCCT
>ML660219.1:4526465-4621660 GCA_007570785.1 Antilocapra americana | reverse complement strand
ATTCGTCAGTTGATGGGCATCTAGGTTGCTTCCATGTCCTGGCTATTTTAAACAATGCAGCGATGAACATTGGGGTACACGTGGCTCTTTCAATTCTGGTTTCCTCGGTGTATATGCCCAGCAGTGGGATTGCTGGGTCATATGGCAGGTCTATTTGCAGCTTTTTAAGGAACCTCCACACTGTTTTCCATAGTGGTTGTACTAGTTTGCATTCCCACCAACAGTGTAAGAGAGTTCCCTTTTCTCCACATCCTCTCCAGCATTTATTGCTTGTAGACTTTTGGATGGCAGCCATTCTGACTGGTGTAAAGTGGTACCTCATTGTGGTTTTGATTTGCATTTCTCTGATAATGAGTGATGTTGAGCATCTTTTCATGTGTTTGTTAGCCATTTTTATATCTTCTTTGGAGAAATGTCTGTTAAGTTCTTTGGCCCACTTTTTAATTGGGTTGTTTATTTTTCTAGAATGGAGCTGCAGGAGTTGTTTGTATATTTTTGAGATTAATTGTTTGTCTGTTGTTTCATTGGCTATTATTTTCT
This sequence comes from Antilocapra americana, assembly GCA_007570785.1. Classification (NCBI taxonomy): domain Eukaryota; kingdom Metazoa; phylum Chordata; class Mammalia; order Artiodactyla; family Antilocapridae; genus Antilocapra; species Antilocapra americana. Next base: position 4,621,120 of record ML660219.1, on the reverse strand, counting down.
CCCATTCTGAAGGCTGTCTTTTCACCTTGCTTAAAAATATGGAACGCTTCACGAATTTGCGTATCATCCTTGCGCAGGGGCCATGCTAATCTTCTCTGTATCGTTCCAATTTTAGTATATGTGCTGCCGAAGCGAGCACGTATCATCACATTTAATGAATAAGCTGGCTTAAAACGAAATATTAAAAAAATCTAAGATCATGGCATCTGGCTCCATTACTTCATGGCAAATAGAAGGGGAAAATGTGGAAGGAGTGAAAGATTGCCTCTTCCTGGAAAATCACTAACATCGCTGTGAAGGTGACTGCTGCCACGAAATCAGAAGAGGGCAAGGGTGGGATGATATGGGAGAACGGCATTGAAACATGTTAATTATCATATGTGAAATCAATCACCAGCCCAGGGTTGATGCTCGGGGATGGTGCACCGAGATGTCCCAGGGGGAGGGAATCGGGAGGGAGGAGGGAGGGGGGTTCTGGAGGGGGAGCATATGTAAACCCATGGCGGTTTCATGTCATTGTATGGCAAAACCAACACAATAAAAAAAAAATTATCCGTCAAGCAGCATAAATTCCGCCCCCCCCCCCCAAAAGAAGATGACTATTCTTGGCAGGAAAGATATGACAAATGCAGACAGTGTGTTGAAAAGCAGGGATGTCACTCTGTCGACAGAGGTCTGTATGGTCTAAGCTGTGGTCTTCCCAGTGGCCATGTATTGTTCTCAGAGCTGGACCATAAGAAGGCAGAGCACCAAAGAATTGATGCCTTCAAACTGCGGTGCTGGAGAAGACTCCTGAGTGTCCCTCGGACAGCAGGGAGATCAAACCAGTCAATCTTAAGGGAAATCAACCCTGAATACTCACTGGAAGAACTGATGTTGAAGCTGAATCTTCAGGATTTTGGTCACCTGATGCAAACAGCCAACTCATTGGAAAGATCTCTGATGCTGGGAAAGATTGAGGGCAGAAGGAGAAGAGGGCATCAGAGGATGAGATGGCTGGATGGCATCACTGATGCAATGGACATGAACTTGGGCAAACTCCAGGAGATGGTGAGGGACAGGGAGATCTGGGGAGCTGCAGTCTATAGGGGTGCAAAGAGTCGGACACGACTGGGAGACTGAACAACAACCACGTCATTACATTTAATGCTCAAAACTACCCTGAGGAGAGCGGTGACTGTTCCCCCCATTTCATACCTGATGAGACTGAGGCACAGAGAAGTAGATAGTGGCCCAGGAGTTTTAAACCCAGGTATCCTTCTCTGGAGCCTGAGCTTTTAACCGCCGTGCTGTGGCCAGGCCACCTCTGGAGTGGTCAGAGTTAGCCACCCTCCTGGTTCAGCCATGAATGCTCATTCTAAAGGCTTCCTCCGAGATTTTCATTATCTTCTTATGATATGGTATTTTATTAGCAGTAAAAATGCTCATACCTATGTACCCTGTTACTGCTCACAATGCATTTGATGTACACCTATTCCTTAGACACTTATGACATGGGCAGATGCAAACAGTACTAATTTCAGATGAGAAAACAGGCTCAGAAGGATGAAATGACTCATCAATGTCACCCAGTTTTACTGGTGATGTAGAAAGTGTTAAAACGAAGACTTCTGACGCTCACTCCTGGGTTCCTTATGCCTTGGCAGCCTTTCCTGAGAAAAAACTCAAACCCCTGAATCTGCTGGTGGTTCTGTACCCAGAAACCTGCGTCCCACAGCGCTTCTGGGACAGTAAGACTGATGGTCAGTGAGCGCTTATTTTCTATCAGACACTCCATAAAGCATTTTATTTCATTATTCTTGTTAAGCCACCTTCGCGGTGCTAGGATGTGAGTCTAATTAACACTTGTGTTATAAAAGTGAGGAAACTGAACCTCAGCTTAAACAACTCATCATAGGCTTCATGGCAGCTAAGTGATCTGAGAACCACATAACCCAAGCTGGACCCGATACTTGAACACAAACCCATTTGATTGCAAAATCAATGTTCTTCAACACTAAGACCTGGAGGTGTCCTTTCAGAACCCACAGAACCATGACCTGTTTCCAACATAGGCCCCAAATGCTGTATTAGTTATCTATTGATGTGTGACAACATCATCAGAAACTTAGGAGCCAAAACAAAACACATTTATTATTTCACAGTTCCTGTGGGTCAAAAATCCAGATACTCATTGTCTGGATCCTCTGCCAGCCTGCAATCAAGCAATCTTCTAGGGCTGTGGTCTCATCCTAAAGTCTGACTGGGCAAAGAGCCCCTTCCAAGTTCACGTGGTGGTTGACAGGATCCAGGCCCTTCAGGCCAGAGGATTGAGGGCCTCTGTTTCTGGCCAGCTGTTGCCCCAGGTCTGCTCCCAGTTCCTAGATGGCTTTTGTCCAGAAGCCATCCACAGTTCCTCACCACATGGGCCTCCGCCACATGGCCTCTTGCTGCCTCAAAGACAGTGAGGGTCTCCCAGAATGACAGTTTATGATCTTATCCAAAGTAATCTTGAAAATATCTTATTGTCTTTGCAATATTTTATTGGTAGGAAGCAAGTCACTGGTCCTGCCCACACTCAAAAAGGGAATTATACAAACTGTGAGTACCAGAGCTAGAGGCAAGGACTATAGAAACCATCCCAGAGTCTGGCTAGTCAAACCTACAAGTCTGAGAGCACTTCTGATTTGATGGGGCCCCCTTCTCTTCAGTACATCTTCAAAGAGAAAACAAGAAAGATAATTTCTGCTTTTTTGATAAAAATTCAGAAACATCTGTAACCCAAACCACAATATAAAGGAGAGTCTCCAGATTATGGGGCAGGTTTCCTAGGGGTACTCAAAGGGACAAGAGACAATGCCTATAGCTTTAGAGTTTGGACAAAGCGGACAGAAAAGAATTCTGAAGACATGGGCATAGGATTAGGGAAAAAGGCATGGCAGGGTAGTAAGATTTTACATCATTTCTTTTTATAAAAGCCTAGAGAAGTTGAGACGGTAGGGCTAAATGAGGAATCACACAAACAAGCCATGTTTGCAAGAGGCAGTCCGTCAGGATGGCAGGAGGAGAAAGAGAGGCTCTAAATTGGGCATCCTCTGCTGTGCCAACCTGGCTTGGTGGGGGAGAGAGGAGCACTAGAGAAAAGCCCTCATGCAGACACCGTGTCATCATAGGGAAGCTTCCTGTCAGCCCGGATAGCGCTCTGGCCCTCTCAGACACACACGTGGTACAAATAGCTGGTCCAGAAAAGGCGCAGCTCATTCAAAGGTGGTTGCTTAAATGAGTGCAAGATGGTAAGGTAATTATAAGAAAAAAACAGGAGAAAAACAATAGTAATAGTGAAAGCAGTTGAAAACATTTGCACAAGAAAACTTCTGTAACAGAGAAGATGGAAAATTTGACCAAACTTTATCACGTTAAAAAAATAATAATAATGAAGTAATTACCTCCATGAAAATAACTTGTTATACTAGAGATCAAAGAGTTCAGAGAAAACATAATAAGACAATAAAAGTGGATAAAATATGAGTCAGTAAAAAGGAAGAGTAAAAACTATCACAAAAACACCAATTAAATTGAAAGCACCACAAATTTGAAGTGACACTGTTGAAAACATAGCAAGAACAGGATAGAGAAACAGCAAACAAAATAGGATGAACAATTATTTAATGAAATAAAAGTAAGTAAAGGTTTAAAGAGGATTAGAAAGAACAAAGAAATATAAGAACAATACATTATTAGTGACTCCAAAAATATAATCCAAATAAAGGGACAAAAACATTATTAATAGATATAAAACCTTACAATGATTAAAGAAAATTTGGCTCTATCTATAGAAAAGACAAACCGTCCTATAATTAACAGCAGAGATGTTCTTGCTGTTCAGCAAGTCGTGTCTGACTCTTTGTGACCTTGTGGACTGCAGCACGCCAGGCTTCCCTGACCTTCACTATCTGCTAGAGTCTGCTCAAACTCATGTCCATTGAGTTGGTGATGCCACCCAACCACCTCATCCTCTGTCACCTCCTTCTCTTACCCTTAATCTTTCCCAGAATCAGTCTTTTCTAATGAATCAGTTCTTCATATCAGGTGGCCAAAATATTGGAGCTTCAGCTTCAACATCAGTCCTTCCAATGAATATTCAGGGTTGATTTCCTTTAGCATTGACTGGTTTGATCTCCTTGTTGGCCAAGGGACTCTCAGAGTCTTCTCCAGCAGCACAATTTAAAAGCATTACTTCTTAGGCATTCAGCCTTCTTTATGGTCAAACTCTCACATCCATATATGCCTACTAGAAAAAATCATAGCTTTGACTATATGGATATTTGTTGGCAAAGTGATAGCTATGCTTTTTAATACACTGTCTCAGTTCAGTTCAGTTCAGTTCAGTTGCTCGGTCGTTTCTGACTCTTTGCGACCCCATGGATTGTAGCCCGCCAGGCTTCCCTGTCCATCACTAACTCCCAGAGCTTACTCAATTATGTCCATTGAGTGGGTGATGCCATCAAAACATCTCATCCTCTGTCATCCCCTTCTCCTCCTGCCTTTAGTCTTTCCTAGCATCAGGGTCTTTTCCAGTGAGTTAGCTCTTCACATCAGGTGGCCAAAGTACTGGAGTTTCAACTTCAGCATCAGTACTTCCAGTGAAAATTCAGGACTGATTTCCTTTAGGATTTGATCTGGTTTGATCTCCTTGCAGTCCAAGAGACTCTCAAGAGTCTTCTCTAACATCACACTTCAAAAGTTCAATTATGCTTCCAGGTTTGTCAAAACTTTTCTTCCAAGGAGTAATCATCTTTCAATTTCATGGAGATAACCTCATAAAATCACAGGACTTCAAAAGATAAAGAATCTTTTGGGCAGCTAGTTGAAAACTCTTAAGTCACTAGGAAAGAGAAAAAAAAAAGCTGAATGATAAGCAGTGATAAATAAAAAATAAACAGTTAAATAACGCTTCCAAAGTCCCTGAGAAAAGGTATGACTCAAAGCTTCCAAAGTCCCTGAGGAAAGATATGACTCAAAAATTTGATACCCTGAAAACATTAGTTCAAATATAAAGACAGCATGAAAATCTCTACTGAACATGAACAGAGAATACGTACATGAATTCTTCTTGGAGAAAATATGAGGACACACTTCAGTCAACTAATAAATAATGGCTTCACTCATAGCTCAGCTGGTAAGGAATCCGCCTGCAGTGTGGGAGACCTGGGTTGGGAAGATCCCTTGGAGAAGGCATGGCTACCTACTCAAGCATTCCGGCCTGGAGAAGTCATGAACAGAGAAACTGCAGCAAAAGACAGCGATGAGCACCGAAGCCTTAATTTAAGTCGCTGTCTCAGCTCGGCGTGGACAGACTTCCCCAGCCTTCTGGCTCTCCAGGGAGCGCCCTGGTCATCTTCAGTGAGGAAACAGTGCTAGCGTACTTCTTTCTCCTCTTATCCTCTCTCTTCTAAGCCATTCAATTGCTACTTCATATATAAGATTTTAAGGTAAACGTCCCGCTTTTCCTATGCATTTGTGTATTTATGATTTTGTTTCCAGCTTTAAATATATTTTTGCTGTAAAAGATGAAATCATAACACCTTATCTTCACCGTTTGTCACCACTTACCCTTGTAAACTGTGTTAGTTATTTCATATTTACACTGTAAATTTCCTAATGTTTTCTTAAAATAAATATCTTCCTTATTTCCCCTGAGAACTCTGACTGACTCAACAGTAAGATGTGTGTGTGTGTAAAATTTTAGGGTCATATGAATTATATATAATATGTAATTCTAAAATATGCACAACTCTACTCTGCAGTAAAATTGATCATAATTTTTTTTACAAGATCTCAAAAATATTTGCAATTAGGCCCAAAGAAAGTCAATGCATTCTAAAATGTAGAAAGAGATAAAGCTAGAAAAACTAAGAAAACCTCTCTTTATACAACAATTAGTTCAAATAGGAGAAGTAGAATTGCATTTCATCAACAAAATAACAATAATTAAAACAATGTCATAATCTATGAGCAGTGCTCAAAAACGTACATTTACATTAATGAACAAGAAAAAGCCTATGTTTACATATATTTTAAATAAATAAGAAAATACACTTTAAATAAACTTACATTAATAATTATAAATTGAGGGTAGGAGGAGAAGAGGGCAAAAGAGGATGAGATGATTGGGTGGCATCACCAACTTGATAGACATGAGTTTGAGCAAACCAGGAGATAGTTAAGGACAGACCAGACTGGCATGCTGCAGTCCATGGAGTCACAAAGAGTTGGACATGACTTAATGGTTGAACAATACTAACATTAATAAATATGCAAGAATAAAAATAATCAATAAAATGTTAATAAAGCAAAGAAACAAAATATTATAAATGAAAACAAAAATTCATAATTTGGAAAATAGAATAATGATAAAACTAAAATAAAATCCAACACATCAGCTAACATTTAAAAAGTAGAAAGATGTAGAAAAGACATTCTTAAGTAAAAAGAAAACCCATAAGTTTTATTTTTTTTAAGACTGATAAATTCTACATAAAACTGTGTCAGAAAAAAAAGATACTACTTAGAAAGTCAAAGGCATACATGTGGCTGATTCATGTTGATATTTGGCAGAAAATAACAAATTTCTATAAAGTAGTTATCTTTCAATTAAAAATAAATTAAATTTTAAAAAGATCAAAGGCAATTGACAAACTAGTAAAAAAATATAAAATCCATCTCAAATCACAGAAGTTAACTAAAATCTAAAGAATACCTATTAATCAATAGAAGGTCAAAAATCCAATTCTTTAAACATTGAAGAACATGAGAAGGAAAATGAATTTTAGAGGACTAAAAAGTAAAGAGATGTTTGATCTCATTTATACAAAAAGTGAAAAGTAAAATGATAATGTTATCCTCTTTTTGCCAACCAGATAATATAAAATCAAATGTTTAGAAACATTATGTCAACAATAACGTAGGGCACCAGGCACTCCTCGCATGGACGGTGGTGAGATAAATTGATAGTCTGTTGAAAGCAATTTGGCAACATCCATGAAACTCCAAAGCATCTATTCTTTTACCCAGCAGTTCTGCTCCTAGGACTTTAGCTCACATATATGTCAGCATACATATTAATGTTATGCAAATTATTCACGACAGCATTGTTTATGAAAGCAATCTGTTGAAACTATCTATCAATAGAGAACTTTTAAAAAGTATGATACGTTCTTATAATCAATACTATACAACTATTTAAAAAAGGATAAGACTATTCAATACAAATTAAAATGGTCTCACCTCCAAGATATTATATTTCTGGTGTTCAGTCGCAAAATTGTCTCCAACTCTTTGTGAGCCGTGAACTTCAGCCTGCCAGGATCCTCCGTCCTTGAGCTTTCCCAGAAAGGCAAGAATACTGGAGTGGGTTGCCACTTCCTTCTCCAGGGGATCTTCCCACATCAGGGGTCAACCTGCGTCTCATGCACCGCTTGCAGATGCTTTATCGCTGAGCCACCAGAGAAGATATTATACATTGTTAAATGAGAAAGATCGGTTCAGAACGCCAAACTCTGCTTTCTTAAATCATAGAAAATATTTACACATGGTTTTGCTCATGCGTGGAATTCAGCTGGCAGGATACAAAAGAAATTGATGATAGCTGTTGCCTTTTGAGAAGAAAACTAGGTAGGAGGTACAAGAGTGGAAGACAACCCTGCCTTCTGCCATCAACCTCAACCTGTTTTGTATTTTTGCCTTTGTACCATACTCATATTATTTATTTAAAAATAAATGACTAAGTGTGAGAGAGAAAATGATATAAAAGTTCACTACAGGATTTGAGTTCTAAACAAAATGACTCAGAATAACTTAGTACAGCTCTCTCCCAACTGTGTTACAAGATCCATTTCTCTGATTCTTGAGGATTTAAAACTCAGTCCTCTATAGCTTTGGGACATGCCACTTGGTCAGTCTCGTGGGTCTTTAACTTAAGCCCCATCAGTTCTGAGGCTGTCTGAGGATCACCGACTCTGTTGGTACCAAGGATCTATGGAAATGAGACCTAACTCAAGAGTTCAGGAGGGAATTCAAAAGACTAGGAGGTTCGAGGACCTACTGCAGATCAACTACCACCTCAGCAGCTTTCCTCTGAGACTGAGCAACAGAGCGCCTCACCCTGACAGGGGAAGGGTCTGCCACCCCGTTCCTCACCCCTCTTGCTGATCTAAACCATCCTTAAAGGGATTAAAGGAAACAAGTCCTCACGTGAGGACTAAAGCAGTGTCCTTTCTCTGGGGCAGTAAACATGATTAACTTGGGTTTTGTTGTTTCAAAATCCATTGTCTCCTGAAATTTAATTTGTCATTGTGCCCTAAGCTTATTTGGGGCTCGATGAAACAGAAATTAGCGCGAGGTACCAGAGTCTTCATGCAGGCCCTGACAGATCCGTCAATCTTAATAACCTCATTAATGATCAGAAGGAGGTCGGGTAAGAACCTGGTTGGAAATGTTTGGGAACATTTCTTAAAATAGCCTCTGCTTTTATTCTCATGTTATTAGCACCCAATGCATTTTTTTATTGTGATCAAATGTAATCTTCAGGACTGCTAACCTTTGTTTTTTGCTCTTTCAGAACTGCTAGCAGCTCCAATGAAGAGAATATGGAAAGACTTGCAGGCACAGGGAAAGTGCCACACTCCCTTAGCCTCCACTGGATTCTGATCTCTGGGTTAGAGCAACTAAACCCCCTAGCAATAGGTTCTCCTAGATAAATTTTTTTGTTTGTATCTGCAATCAAAAGAAGTTATGCTCTTAAGTTGTATTGCAGACATGGTAAAGATGAGGTCACCCTTTCACCCACTGCATAAAATCCTTACTAAGCACATGCTGACCTCTGGCAGGTAGGAGAGAGGAGGACTATGACAGAAAACAAACATAAGGCCCGTCAGTGCCCTCCAGGAGCTTACAGGTCTGGCTGGTAGGACCTGAAGAACACACGTGAAAAGAACCAGAGAAGACACACATCTACACTCGATTATTAATTGACTTCACACGTCCGTGTTCAACGGATTTCCAAACATTCAGTCTCTGCGGGAAGAATTTCAAAGAGTTTGGCACCAGTGAGCCTGTATTAAATAATCTTCCGCAGGCTGCAAAATGGTTTTCAAACAGAGCTCTGTGTTCTCTTGAAACTCAGAGAGGAAAGAGGAAACTTAAGCTCTCTGAGAGAAGTTGCATTGTTTCTCAGCGTGCTGGGGGATTCAGTTGGTCAGTAATATCCAGAGGCCATCTCAGGGGTGAAAAGCTGATTTCAATTGAAGGTATCAGCAATGCGGGGAGTAATGGTCAGGAGGAGTTTATACCTTCCTGCTGTTCCTTTGGCGCTCTCAGAGCTGAAACCCATGAGGATGTGAACTTGATCTTTCTTCTGGTGTAACACAAAGCACAAGGCCCTCCACTTCCAGAGGTATAGCAGGGAGCTGGAGAGGGAAAGGCCAGGCTGGCTGGGTCCTTGTGGAAGCCTGGGAAAGGGTGGGGATCTGAGCTGAACTCAAGACAGAAGCCAAGGAAGCGCAGCTGAGGCAAGTGACCTGTGTGAACCAGCCTCAGAGCCTGGGGTGGGCTGGCCTGAGGGGACCACCTGTAAAGGAGAAACCGTGAGACAGTCTCTCGGGGCCCACATGGGGCTCACCTGTCAAGAGGCCTAGCCCTCCTCTACCTGGAACCCTCACTTTCATTCTGAATCTGAACGTCCCAGTGATTCACAACTACTGGTAAACATCCGAGGGCCCCAAGCCTTCCTAGTCAGGATGAGCTGGAGTCAGAATCCCCTGTTGCACCCACTACGTCATTGACCAGTTACCCATTTTTTCTGGTTTATAAAATGAAAACTTTAATCTCTAATTTGCATTTATATTGTTCAGATATAATTTATGGAAAGGATATGACACATAGTAAGCGCACCCAAATGGTGGTTGCCATCACTCTCAGGCCAGGCGACTATGCTCCTCGACTAGCAGGAAGCTCAGCTTGCTATCCTTCAGTAACCTAGAGGGATGAGATGGGGTGACGGGGTTGGGGAGGGTCAGGAGGGAAGGGACATGGGTCTGTGTACGGTAGGGGGAGCACGCTGGAAGCCCCCACCCGCCACCCTGGCCGGGCACCACAGTAACATGAGTTACTTCACAGCAGGAGGTCCTGGTAAGGAAGACCGCACTAGTAAGCCGCTGCTAAAGGGAAGAGTTCAGGAAAGGTCAAAAGGAGACACCATATGTGTGTTCATCTTGGCTGAGCAAGGCGTGCACCACCAGCAAGGACTCCGAGTCCGAACGGCTGGCCAAAGACCACCCGGAAACTAACCCATCCCCATAAAGCCCGAGGCTGTGAGCCACGCAGCAGAGAGGTCCTCCTGGGTTCCCCGACCCTACTGCTCGCCCCCGGGGCGCCCCTTCCCAGTAAAGTCTCTTGCTTTGTCAGCACATGTATCTCCTCAAATAACTCACTCCTGAGTGTTAGACTAGAGTCCACCTTTGGGCCCTGGAAGGGGCCCCTCTTCCTGCAACACGTAAGGCTGATTCATTACATTGTAGAGCGGGGACAAACCCAACATTGTAAAGCAATTAATTTCCAGTTTTAAAATTCAGGAGAAGCAAAAATGGGGATGAGAAAGCAGGCTCTCCACATGACCTCTGGCGTGTCCTCATGTGTCCTGGGCCTTCTAGGCCCCGTGGGCAATAAATATTCAAACGCTGGATTGGTAAATAAGCGCTACTTGCCAGTCTTGTCATTTATTTTCACATCGCTTTATTATTGTCATAAAAGTCATTTGTGAATTATGTGACTGTCTTTTAGAGTTTCTATTACATAAATTTTAAAATTTAATTTCATGGAAATGGAGGAGGGAATTCCATATCAGACAGTGTGCCTTGAATTTTGCTTTGAACAATAGTACGTTTAATCATAACTCTGGTTCCTCTATAATGCTGTTGTTGTTAAGTCACTAAGCGGTGTCCAACTCTTTTGTGACCCGTGGACTGTAACCCCACCAGGCTGCTCTGTCTGTAGGATTTCCCTGGCAAGACTACTGGGGTGGGCTGTCATCTCCTTCTCCAGGGGATCTTCCTGACCCAGGGATTGAACCTGCATCTCCTGCGTTGCAGTTGGATTCTACCAACTAAAAATTGTCACCTGCCAACTATCCGCTTCTACAGGGATTAAGCCACAAGCCACTGCAGCTGCTGGCCTTCAATACACCGTGAAAGGGTTCAGAGTGGAGGTCAGAGTTAGACACTCTGTGCTCTGGGAAAGCCTGGCAGAACAGATCTTCAGATGGAAATTTTCAGATTTCGTGAGCCCAGACTCCTACATTGTCCCCTATCTAGAAGAGCTCTAAGGTCATTAACGATGACATCTGCTTCTCACGACTCGCAGCAAGGGCCAAAATACATGCCTGCACTCCGCCTCCCGAACATCAGGTACATGCTGACCTCCCCCTGCCTCTTCAGAGCTCGCACCTCAGAGCCATCTAAAATGCTGTCTCATTTTGCCACCCCCCAAAAAACGTAACTCCTACATTCATTTTATTTTCAGCTGACAAAACACAAATCAGGGTCCCTAGTGGTCACTGACACCAGAAGGTCACCAGTTTCCAAAGATCTTGAAGTGTGGTTATTGACACAAGAGCCCATGTCTGCCCGGAACCAGGAGGGAAACTTCTGAAACCTTCAGCTACAAGATGCTGCTTGCAAAAGGCAACTGTCCCCAACCCAGGTCTGGTGGCCTAGAAATTAGTCTTGGTCCAAGCTGGCTTTACTGCTGGAAAAAGCAAGTATCTGCGTCCCTGTGGGTTGAAGAGTACTTATAAATTACAAGCAAATCCAACTGCTTGGGGCTCTATTCTGTAGGTCCCTTTCTCCACAAAAATTTTTAAATTATATTTATGAATTAGAATAAAGATGAATATATTAAAACATTTCCTCTGACCTAAAAAAGTTTTTTTTTTTCTCCCTGGTTTTCAGAGAGATGAACACAGTTTTGTGGGCCCTTGCACTGTGCCCTTTGCGCTTGCTAGATAATTTGGCTCAGATAGGGTGATAAATTTAAAAAAGCAACGGCAGGGAGGGAAGAATTGGAAATTTAAAAAGACATCACTGAGAATAGTTAGAGAAAGCAGCAAATGAGCTGGCCAAATTCTGTAAGGTCCTCAAAAGCAGTCTCATTTTCCCAGAGGTTAAAATCTCCAGGTCTTCAGAATTCGCTCACTTTACCTTCAGGCTGATTACAAGGAACACCAAGGTGATCACTTCTGAGGAGCAAATGTTTTTCTGAGTATCTGCATTTGTGTATCTAAGACTGGAATGTCTTGAATGCTAACTGCTGCAATTTGAGTTTCCACACTGAATTGTCAAGTGGCGATTTTGTTCTCTCACTTTTAAACTTCCACATAATGTTTGCAGTTTCCTCTGTTTTTCTCCTTCCCTGTAATCCCAAAGGGTGTTTAGAAGTGTCCCTCTCAGCCAGTCTGGAGGGGCTCCACAAAGACCTGGAAGAATTATGGAAAACCTCTCAGCACCACCAGGAATTTCACTCTGAACCTAGCTCCTGACCTGTGTTCTTCTGGCCAGAGATACGAACACAGCCAACACACCTGGCACCCTTCCCTGCCAGGCAGAATCACCAGGACTTCCCTGGAAATATTTAGAAAACCTACACTTACCCAGGCAGCCAGTCCAAAGTAAGAAGGCTACCATCTGAGATGCCCCTTGCCATTGGGTTGTGAGGGTGAACTGTTTTGCTAACAATCTCAGCTTCAGCATGCTCCAGGCTATCCCTCAACTGCAAATCCAATTGCAACAAACTCGACTTTCTAGAAGGAAGGAAGACATGCTTCCACACACATCAGCGCTGTAGTGTCTGCTCTGTATAAAATAGTGCTCTTGCTTTGTGCTCTTGACTTCAGTGTCAGAGCACTTGTTCTGAACTGTTTCCCCATTTGTGATGACATATTTATACTGACTTATCCTTTTTCTTTGTTAATGCAAGTTCAGGGGCCCAATGCAGTGAAGCATCAGAGTTTGGAGTGGAGAAAGGTTTATTGTCTCCATTCAAGGAGAGGGGTGGGGAGTAGGGTCACAGGGTATGTGATCAGCTTAGGCACCATTCTCCGACTGACTCCTGATGAGGGAACAAGGTGGTGTCACAGGGGCTAACTTGATCAGTCCTTCGGCTCCAGGAGGCCTGGGGCTAATGTGCTCTCATGGTCATTGAGTACTTAGCATCTTCCATTTGTTGGTGATGGGGAGGACAACCACAGAACACCTCAGGAAATCACCATCAAATACTATTGTTGACTAAAAAGGATGTACAACTTGAGAGTCGTGAGTTAAGTTTTATTTGGGGCAAAATGAGGACTTCAGCCTGGGAGGGAGCATCTCAGGTAGCTCTGAAAGACTGCTCCAAAGCGGCCATGGAGGAAGGTCAATATATAAGGTTTTGATGAAGGGGGAGTTCAATACCATGAAGCACTCATTTTACAAAATGTTGTTTGTCAGTCTTGAGGGTCTGATGTCACCATGAAGGGATTTAGTGCTTCTCTAGATATGAGGAGGATAGAGATCATAAAATCTGTTCCTAAAAACATCCAGCTATCTAAGACCTGTCCCACCAGATTCCCTGGAGCACAGAGCGCCTCACTCCACCCTGAACTCCCTCAGGGGGTGTTGAAGGTCAACAGCTAGAGCAGCCTGGGGTTCAATCTCCTTAGAGGCAGATGGCAAACGCCTTTGTTGTTTAGTCCTTGGGGATGCTCTTGGTAAGTGCCAGTTTGTTGTTGACACTATTAAAGCAGAGGGTATGGGGGGAGGTCTGTCCCTGGAAGGAACTGGAAGTGATTCCTGTTGTAGTCCAGGCCTGGGTTGGGAAAGAATTCCCAGACATGAGTCAGAATGAGAAGGAAATAAAGTTTATTAGAGTGGGAGACGCTGTTAGAACAGCAGGCCAGCTCAAGGGGGGAAGGGACGCTGAACAGGGTCCTCAGTCCACTTTTATCCCCGGGGTACAAGGAGTGGGATCAGGGTCTCGAGGGTCATCTGCTGATTGGATGAGGCACGTATACTGGGTGGGTGGACGAGTAAGGCAAAATACCTTCTCCCTGTGGGAAAGGAGGGAGACAGTTTATGCTGCTCAGGAGGACCTGAAATCTGTTAATCGTTACAACGTGGGGGAGGGTTTTTCTGTTCCTGCAAGCCAAGACCCTCCTCGGTTTTATCTGTGCTTCAATCTTGAGTCACCACAGTTCCCACTCTGCTGCCAGTCACTCTGAGATTGTTTTCCTCTGGGGAGAAGGACCACTGGTTACTGACCACTTGCTGTTAGACTGGCTCGTTCTTTTGTGGGTTGCCTCAATCTGCACATCTCTGCAGGTGGACACAATGGTCCCTTATAGCTGGGGGAACTGAGGCTTGGAGAAGGGACGAAACTGAGAGAACTCAACCATTGAAATGAGAGTGTGACAAATTGTATCAGATAATTAAGGATATGATTTTGTTCAGGCTGTTGCAACAAGGACAACATTCGTTAATGAAGAACATCTCATGAAGAGGAAGCGGACCTGGGCTTTGTAGAGCAGATTAATAAGAAAGTAATCTACAAGTCTTATGGGAGTCAGGAGAAAGGATGGAAATGGATCTTGGAGTATACAAAGGAAGGATGAGGGGTCAGGTTTCTTTTTTGTTTGGTTGGTTGGTTTTGGAGTTTGGGCTTTGGGCATTCACTTTTATTTTATTTTATTGAAGTATAGTTGATTTACAGTGCTGTGTTATTTTCTGGTGTACAGCAAAGTGATTCAGCTATATACACACACATCTGCATAACTGAATCTTCTTTCCAAATTCTTTTCCGTTACAGGCTCTCACAAGGTACTGAATATACTTACCTTTGCCATACAGTAGGACCTTGTTTATACACAGTAAGGGTAGGGATTTCTCAGCGATTGCAACTTTCTGAGAGCACAAGTCTCAGAAAATCATTCAACATTGGCAGAGCCCCTTTTTCCCAGACGAGCATCGTTCATTGCTGAACAACTCAGAGGTAATTATAAACCTCCTGAGAGGGAAAAGTAGGATCTAAGAAACAGTCTCCCAGGTGTTGCAGGAAGGTAGTTGTTAGAGAAAAATGCTGACTGAAGCTGCCCACCCTGGCCAGCCACCACAGTAACCATTTGCATGAGTTATTTTATGATAAGAGGTCCTGGTAAGGAACAGGGAACTCCCAAGCCACCAGCAATGATTAATAGAAGAACTTGGGAAAGGTCAAAAGAAGGCGCTGATTCATTCCCAAGTGTTAGACAAGAGTCCACTCTCAGAGTCCCGCTTCCCGAAACGCAGGGATTCTTGGTTTTTTTTTTTTTTTTTTTACATTTAAGCAGGGATTCTTGTTAATGCCGTTCCTGTAAAACCAGTTGAACCATCTGTTGAGACGTGGTAGCAAAGGTCAGTCATTTTAGGGTTCAGGAGATCAGGTCTCTTGAAAGAGGGCTGCCTAAAGTAAAAACAGCTAAGCATTAGCATCGGATGTTATGTCAAGGTGAAGAGCCAGAAGCCGAGCTCTGAGGGCAGCTGGCCCAGCGGCCTCCAGGAGGCCAGAGAGGCTGCTCGGCGCTACTCTGTCTCAGAGCTCTTGGTCGCGACGCTGCTGTTCTTGGCGACGCTGATCTCTGTCTTGCTACATCCTGTCAGCGAGCACGCGTGACCTGGGATTTCGCTGCATGCGCTCAGGGATCCAAGCACAGCTTGCCAGGGAGGGTCCGGCTGCACTGGTGAGCCCTGCGAAGTTCACGCAAGTTGTTGGGCTTCAGCTTGCAGGGCCTCTTCAGATCTCGGCAACTAGGACCAGCTCCAGGGCAGCCTAGCATCCTAATAGGGATCTAGGCAGCCAGGTTTCAGTTCTAGAAGTTACCAGATTTAAAGTAAAGAAATAAAGTTGCAACAAAGTTAACATTTTTTTAAATACTGAAAATATGACCAATACTGTACTGTTGTCATCTAATATAAGGCAATGGAGAACCAGGAATCTGGTAAATGGAAACATACTCTAGACAGCAAGGGCACCGACAGAGCTCTAGGAACTTCCTCTGTGACAGACAATTTAAAATATTTGTGCTGATAATATCACCCATACAGATTCACCTAGGGAAGGCTAAGCATCTCTTCTGATTTGACAACCCTTTGTTTTTCATCAACAGTAACACAGGAAATAAATTTTGTTATTTCTAGCACCTCTCTTTTTACAAGGTGAAAGAACAAATTCTCTGTGAGTTTCTAGGGGCCCTCTGGGAAATCTCAAAGACAGTTTTAGGTGTAAAGATATCATTTAAAACTGGATTTTGGAAATACAAAAATCAAAAGTTGCTAGGAGATTTGAACATATAAGATAAAATCGGATCATGAGTGCCTGAGACATTTTGCTTCTCGTTTCGAAGTGACAATGAAGCGTTCAAACATAAACACTGGAGGTAACATGCTTTTTCCTAAGTGATAAGCTTTTATTTTCTCAAATCATCAAAGACGCATTAAAATCAACATTCAATCATAGGAGGTCACTCTGTCAAGACACAAAACCCCCATGAACTAAAACATTCTGCAGAAGGCAAAGAGTAATACTTAAGATTTCATGCTAAGCGGGCCAAGAAAAGTCTGCCATTGTGACGGAGATAAAGCAATCCCAATTCTGCGTCAGCATATCTGACACTAGGGCATCTCTGGTGACTCAGATGGTATCGAATCTGCCCTCAGTGCAGGATACTGGGGTTTGATCCATGATCCAGGAAGATCAGGATCCCTTCTGATCCTGGAGGAGGAAATGGCAACCTCCTGCAGGGTGCTTGCCTGGGAAATCCCAGGGACAGAAGAGCCTGGCAGGCTACAGTCCTTGGGGTCATAAAAGTCAAACATGACTCAGCAACTAAACCACCATCACCAGCGTTTGACACTAAAAGCTCTTTTTGACATTTTATAAAGAAATCTATCAAACTTGAGCTAGCACTGACCACAATAAATAAAATTTCCTTTTCACAAATTTTCTATTCAGCTTTACATCCGTTTAGGTCCGGCCTTCCTCTTTTCTCCTTCTCATTCTGCAGCAACCAGTCGTGATAGTTCAGAACCAAACCACTCTCTTGCTGCATTAACAAAAGCACACCCTGCCCATCTTGCGTACAGAGTTGGTCCTCTCTGGCATCTCCTGCACATATAGTGATTCTAACTGTTAACCGCAGTGACTTCTATTCCACAGAGAAAATTAAGAGGCTGATAACTGAGCGATCTGCCACACACCAGCATTTTGCAGCAGATCAGCAGAGCTTACAACGTCCTATAACCATACATGGCCTTTACAAAACAGGGTCTCAAGTGGCAAAATTACAACCCAAAATAGAAAGCCTCTTGGCAGCATATAAAAATAAGAGGCAAGTATATTTAAACCTTAAAGTATTGTTAGTAATTAATGTTGTAGTACTCTGTCTTACTTGGAGATGATGCATGTATTCAATGAATACCTATTAATTAGCTCAATTTAAAGTTTTAAGTCACTTAATTTTCTGGGAAATTACCCTCAAGCTTACATACTAAAAAACATAATTACTGTTGAAATAAAGTTTTCAGAATAGTGATTCAATTTGGTGAAATATAAATTTATGTCTTTCATAATCTTAAACATTAAGTAAAAGTAATGCTAACTATCTAATAAGTGAACATGTATATGTTTAGAAAACCCATAAAGTACAACAAATTACATGCTATTTCTATACTTACTATCAATAACTCAGAAAAACAGCTGCTTTTATTAAACCAAAATTACACAAGTCTTCTTTGTGAAAGATTTACCTAAATTATGTTAGCTTGAATTCTTAAAACATTTCTGAGTTCATTTACATAGGAATATCTCTTTTTCACATTGAAAATATTTGGGATTTAATTTCCTTAATTCTTGGAATTTTAGAAATATTCCATTTACATAAGCACTTAGTTATCTCTAAGGTAATCAGAATAGAGCTCCTATAAAGAGATTTATAATCTAATTTCATAATAAAATTCAGAAATAGGAAAACATTACACAGTCACACAAAGGCAAGGTGAAGGTCTTTCTGAATTACAGATACATATATAAACACCAATCCATTGTTCCATGTCCAGTTCTCAAGGGGTTCTCATGCAGGTTTCTCAAGGGATAAGTAAGGTGGTCTGATAGTCCCATCACTTTAAGAATTTTCCACAGTTGATTGTGACCCACATAGTCAAAGTCTTTAGTGTAGTCAATGAAGGAGAAGTAGATGTTTTTCTGGAGTTCTCTTGCTTTTTCTATGATCCAGTAGATGTTGGCAATTTGATCTCTGGTTTCTCTGCCTTTTCTAAATCCATCTTGAACATCTGGAAGTTCTTGGTTCACATACTGTTGAAACTGGCTTGGAGAATTTTTTGACCATTACTTTGCTAGCTTGTGAAATGAGTGTAGTTGTGTGGTAGTTTGAAAATTCTTTGGCATTGCCCTTCTTTGGGACTTCAGTGAAAGCTGACCTTTTACAGTCTTGTGGCAACTGCTGAGTTTTCCAGATTTACTAGCATATTAAATGCAGCACTTTCACAGCATCATCTTTGAGGATTTTAAATAGCTCAGCTGAAATTTCATCACCTCCACTACTTTGTTCATAGCGATGCTTCCTAAGGCCCACTTGGCTTCGCACTCCAGGATATCACTCACCAGGATGGTGAGTGATCACACCATCAAGATTGTCTGGGTCATTGAGATATTTTCTGCATAATTCTTCTGTGTATTCTTGCCACCTCTTCTAAATATCTTCTGCTTCTGTTATGTCCATACCGTTTCTGTCCTTTATTAAGCCCATCTTCACATGAAATGTTCCCTTGGCATCTCTAATTTTCTTGAAGAATTCTCTAGTCTTTCCCATTCTATTGTTTTCCTCTTTTTCTTTGCATTATTCACTGAGGAAGGCTTTCTTATCTCTCCTTGCTATTCTTTGGAACTCTGCATTCATATGGGTATATCTTTCCTTTTCTCCTTTGCCTTTTATTCAGTTATAAGCATTACTTATTTTATATTGTTTCCCACTGAGATGTTGGGAAGACAGTCTTTTGGTGTTGGCTTTCTTTAAAGGTAAATGAAGTACAGATGAGGTGAATCATGGAATTAATGGGGAAAAGGATCCCTGAGCATTTGAGTCAGAATGGGCCTGTAGGTGGAAAGTGGTAAACTCTGCTGAAAAAAGCTGTACTAAATGAAACTAGAGTTGTTTTGTAACTAAATGGATTAGATAGACTACTGAACCGACAGAAAGATGCAGTCGGCTGAGCAGCAGGCAAGGACATGAGGAAATTAAACAAAAAACACAGAATTTAGGAGCCAAAGCAGAGGGCATGAGATGTCTCAACTGATTTTGGAGGGCAGAAGTGATTCCAATACAAGATCTGATAGTTTGTAACCCATCTCCTGAAGCACACAGTTCTCCAGTCTCCACAAACACCCGCATGAAGACAAGCGTCATTATATATCTTTTATATTATTCCTTTCTGTTTGCATACCGCTTGGCACAAAGATATTCTATAACTGTTGGTAGGTATTTTTAATTCAATCATGATGCAAATATAAGGAAGTAGTTATTTACAGATGAGGAAACTGAGACTCAGATTCCCTTGCAGGTTGAGGGCAGAGCCAGGATCTACTGAAACTGGCCTGGTGACTCGAAGTCCGCTTTTCGTTTCTGCACAAATCAACAGCAGTCATGTGCACTCCTCCCGCTGCCTTTTGGCTCTTCCTTTCAAATTATGCCATCCTAAATCACTTCACTTGAGCTAATATCAAGCAATAAATGAGCGTATTTCACTTTTCACTCTTTCTTTCCCCAAGGAGAAGCAAAATCATAGGTTAAAAAGGAATTAGGTAATAAACCACTATATGATGAAAAGCTGGATTTCCCCAGAAGACCCACACATTTGCAAAATCTGGTCAAAATACTCAAGTTCTAATTTAAAGAGCTTCAAGGTAAGCATCAGAACAAATCTGGCCAAATGAAGCAGAAACCTGTGCTCCTCTGTATGAGCAGAGACTATTGGCACTGTGGAAGGACAGCGGGCATCCCAGAGCAGTGAGGTCTGAGCCTGGTTCCGGTCCTGCCGCTTCAAGCAGTGTGGCTTACACAGGGCCCTTCACTTTTCTCACGTTTTTCTTTATCTTTGAAACTGAGTTAGCCATATCTGTATTGCAGCATTGTGGTGAGGATTACATGAGAAGGTAATAGGGACTTCCAGTTTCTGGTACAGCAAGTAAAGAGCTTGGAAGTTGTCACTTAGGCAGTTTCCTAACAACACGTAAATGCTGAACAACCTATGTATATATACATGCTGTATGCTGTGCTGAGTTGCTCTGTCATGTCCAACTCTGCGACCCCATGGCCTGCAGCCCACCAGGCTCCTCTGCCCATGGGGATTCTCCAGGCAAGAATACCGCAGTGGGTTGCCATGCTCTCATCCAGGGGATCTTCCCAACCCAGGGATCGAACCCAGGTCTCCGACATTGCAAGTGGATTCTTTACCAGCTGAACTGCCAGGGAAGCCCCAAAGATATATATATATATATATTATATATATTTTTTCCTGGTCCAGAATGCAAATATATATAAAACATATATTTGCTGACCAGAAACTGGAGCAGCAACTGGAAGTCCTTAGAGTTCTCAGAGAAGTGAGTCTGTCCTATATTCAAGCCCATCCCTCCTAGTCACCAAGGGCTGCAGCAGGAGAGGGTCGTTCCTGTCACCCCTTTCCCCTCCCTCACCCTCCCCACCGATCCTCCTGCTTCCTAGAGAAAGCAGAAGCCACCAGAAGAGCACATCCTCACCTCCCGGCTCCCTGTGTCTCTGCCAGCACGTCCTTCCTCGCCTCCTGTCACCAAGAACACGCTGTCTGTCCTGTGTTCAAGGCCAACCCCTTTATCTAGTTTGTTTCACTTTTTCTATTTCATATTCAGTGCTCCCATTTCATTTCGTTTATGTTTTCCAGTTTCTCCATCTTTTCCTTTTTTTTTTTGATGTTATTTCTCAAGCCTGTATCAAGTATAGTAGAAAAGCTTTTGTATACATATATATGAATAATATGCCTGGTATACTGCAGGCAATGACTCAATATTGGCTGAATGAATAATAGGTATTTACAAAACTCTTGGAATCATGCCTAGCACATAGCAAGCCTTCGATGAATGACGACTTTACTAAGAGGCATACTGGCACATGTTTAATGACTGGTCCCCAGAAGGCAGGAGGTCATCTGTCATGTGTTCTGGGATCTCCCATCATGGCTGATTTCAGCTACCAACCCGACACCAGCGAAGACAGATTTGGGGAGAGGTGCACAGGGGCATTCTAATGTGGAGAATCAGAAGGCTTTGTCTGACCGCAGGCATGGGCTGCCCAATCTTGAGAGTGCAGATAGTAGGAAAATAATTATGAAGTGATGAGTTTTAAGAATTTGCTGAAGCCTAACTTGAAGATACCTTTGTTTTCAGGTAACATAATTATAAATATGCAGAATGTAGTTTTACTAATTGCTGGATTTAATTTTCAACAATAGGCTCTCCAGTCTCCCGGAAATTTACAAATTTGCCCTTTTGAGCCAGTACAAGTCAACTCCAGCACATACCAGGCCTGTACACATGTTCTTCTTTCTTCCACTGTTAGGTACTCTTTCCGGGCCCCAAAGAAGGAAAGAATGGCATAAACGCTTCTCCAGCAACTACAGTAGATTTCTCCCCCAGGCAAAGCATGGAATTGATCCCAAGAAGGAGATAAATTGATCCTGGCCGAACTTGGTGAAACAGGTCAAGTCCTAGGCCGTTTCCTCCTAAGGGACAGCCCAGATTTGCTGATTGTGTTAGAATTTCATTGTCTCAAGTACTGCTGGAAATAAATGAGTCGCTAGCCTAGACTTGGATATCTCTGGATTATATATGGCCATTTAAGAGACTAGACTTTAGGAATTTGCATACAGAAATGACTAGAGAGGGCAATGTGAGGATCACCGCTGTGTCAGTAATCATTTCAGCTTTCTTACCTTCTGTTCTACCTTCAAAAAAACAGAAAACATGAGATCCAGGGAAAACTCAATTTAGCCTGGCAATCTCCCTTTGCTCCAGTGATTATAATTCCCCAGAATAATTTCTTCAATTACCCTGGGCCGTTTCTTGGAGCAGGAACATTATGGTTCTGTACATGTCCTGTCAGTAGCATGACGGATCATCCTAATTATCTGGGACACTCCCAGTGTTAGCACTGAGGATCCAAGGCCTCAGGAAACCCCTCGGTCCTGGGAAACCAGGACAGTTATTCACTAACTCTTGGCCCCCCAGGCCAGGATTCCTGAGCCCGTTAGTCTATCAGAAAAGCCTCAGACAGTAATTCTAGAGGGCTCTTCAGACAAAGGCTGTGAAGTAGAAATAGGCATAGATCCAAGAGGCCAAGAATTAGGAGTCCAGGGGTCTTAGTCAATTTGGGCTGCTGTAACAGAATTTCGCAGGCTGACGGCCTGTAAAATAAATAAGCATTTATTTCTCACGGTTTTGGAGGCCAGAAGTCCAAGATCAAGACAAAGAGACTGGGAAATGTGGAGCAGCTGGGCGGTCATATGCCTAACATGGCAGGAAGGCAGCCCTCTCTAACACACATGTAATTGGGAAGAATTGTGATCCCCAGTCCTGCAGATGTGAAGCTCAGATACATAATAGATGAACCAGAATAATTTAATATGTCTTCCAAATCAGTGATTTCCAGTCAGCAAATTACCACTTCTAAGCAGTCAAGTGACTCTGCCCCTCCCTCTCCAAAGTCTCCAGAATTCTCCCTGGGCTCCCCCACAACTTGCCTTTACTCATCCTGTCCCACCCAAGGGGACTCCACCTCTCAATCCACATACAAGTCCTGTCATCACTACACGTGCTTAGAATCACAGTCCCCATCAGAAAGTCGAAGACTTTGAGAAAAACAAAAGCATCGTCTCCCCAGAGAGACCTAGGGGTTCTGTACGAGACTCAGAGACCAGAGCTGCTGCCAGGAGGAGAAGCTGAGCGCTCACACCGTGTGCTCCAGAAGGTGCTGAGTGTCCCTCTGTTCCCTGAGGCTCCCCTTGGCCCTCTTCTTACAGTTGCAGACAACAGCATGTGAGTGGTCCAGCTGTTCCTGTTACAAACCGTTATTGAAGAGGCGCCTTGTCTTCCAGCTGTTGCTGCTCCCACAGAACAAAGGACGTGTTGGTCCAGGGCCACTTCTCAGTGGGTCTTCCCATGTTCCAGTTTCCAGGCTGAGGAGGAGACTGCGCCAAGACGGACATCCTGTTTGTTAGTAAATCAGCTGAAGGAGCACGTGTCAGGCCCCATCCGAAGTGCTGGGAAGAGAGCAACAAACAAGACTTAATGTATCTTTTTCTGTGTCTCGTATTGCCTGTCTCCAACCCACATAGTGGAAGAGTGCTTTTTCTGAAACATAACCAAGTTTCATAGCTCCCCTGCTCAGCCACATCATCTCCTCAGCATCATCTTTGGGTCATTAAAAAGACAAGCCAAGTGGGGAATGATCTGGGACGTGCAATTTAGAAACGCTGGCTTGCCATGGTCCCAGCCCCAGGAGAGCCCCCTAAATGCATCAGTAGCTTGCTACCGTACACAGAAGTCAAACAAAGAGAGCTGCCAGTGCGCCAAGCCAGGCCTCAGCCTAGCCAGGCGAAGGGCTCCTCAGGGGCCGTTCCAAATACGCTTTCTCTCCAACAGCGCTTCAGCATAAAGTGGGTCTTCTCATCCCATTCTTTACATGCCTCCCTACCAGCAACATGTTTTCCCTGTCAGTTCCCCAGCTGCATCTTTCTAAAGCTGGTTATGTGCTCTCCGTGACAATGCACAGACCTGCAAGCAGTTTGGATTGCTGGGGACCTTTGAAAGATGCCCAGCAGTCATGCATTCTCGCTGGAACTTGCCACCTCGTCACCAAATGTGATTCCTTCATTTCTCCTGGGATCAGGCTCAAAAGACCACTCCTTTCAGGAAGCTCTCCCAAATTTTCCTCCCCACTTTCCTAGCTCCAATCATTTCTATCACTCTGTCACCGTCTAGCAATATGATGGGCTAGCTGTTCAGTTTTGATTGTGCCATTCTCCACTTGGTGATATGTCATTGCAGCTACAGATTCTTTGACTTTTATCCAAAACCTGTAAAATCAAATGCACTGTAGAATTCAAAACTTTTCAAATTTTAGAAAAATAATAGAGGTTCTGGGGTAGCACCTATAATCAAACACATTAATATTTTTTCAGTGAAACTTGTGAAAATTCACACCAAGATGCAATAATCATCGTTTTATTAGCTCAGGTTTATTTTGCTACAAATGAGTTCAATATTTTAGGAGCATGGAAATGAACTCCTAATAACAGCTGCCACTACGGAAACTTCCTCTGTGCCAGGCACTCTGCCCTGTGTAGAGTGGGGCCATGGGAAGGAGGCATTGTTTTCCACACATGATTGATGAGATTCAGAGAGGTTAAGTAATTTGCCCAAGGCCAAAAGTCTAGAAAATAGAGGAGCCAGCTTCTAAACCCAAGGCTGTCTGACCATGAGCTGGACGCTCCATGGCCAGGTTTCACACTGAATGTGCTTCCTCTCCCTTGACAGTGCTCCGGTGCTGGACAGAACACATAAATGCTCGCCAACAATGCAAACAGAAGAGCACATGGTTTTTTATTTGTGGTTCACAGGTCATACTGTCCTTTTTTCAAAAGGCCATACAGGATGGGGAATGTCAGTTAGGTGCATAACTGACAGCACCCTGCAGCTTGGGAGTGTAGATGCGGCCCCAGCAGACGAAGGCACGGCACGCACATCTGCTGGTGGGCATGTCGGGGCACACGGGCCGTGCCACCCTCCATGCGTGTTCTCACCTGTTCACAGAGAATCGGGGGCCACATGCAAAACTCAGGGGACTCCAATTCAGAGTCCATGTAGTCTCTCTAAATGTCAAAAATATGAAGATTGGGTGTTTCCACCACACAGGGTTCATTTCTTTGTTTTCTCCCTCATTGCAATAATCAGCTGAGGCTGAGTAGCGACTCTAGGTGGGGCGAGGGCTTGCTCATCAGTCCCCACTCTGCACGTCTGGACTGTGAGGGAACTCAAGTTTGAGGCCACTGCGTCTGATCAAGTGAACCAGTACCTGATGGCTTGCCCTGTCATCTTCCCTAGCGGGCCGGCAGTCTGTTTATTCATGTGAGTGATGGGCTGTGACTTATGTCTCTTATTACAAGTCAAGGACTTTCAGTAAGGATGACACTGAAGAACATATTTTTAGTCATCAACATGCAGCAAAAACAGACTGAGAGAGAAAAGGAACCAAGGTCACTTCTTGAACCCAGGTTTAACTACCCTGAAAGGAAACTGAGAAAAGCTACCACAAATAGTTTCTGGGGGTTATGGCATTCTCAAGGTTCTGTGATCAGAGGACATAAATGAAACAGTGTCATAGCAAGACAAGGCACAGCCATCTTTCATGAATAACCACCAAAAGGGTACAAATATAATTTCTATTTTCCTAACTGGCAGAAAAACTTTTACTTCTGCTTTATTGGCTACACCAAAGCCTTTGACTGTGTGGATCACAACAAACTGTGAAAAATTCTTCAGGAGATGGGAATACCAAACCACCTGACTTGCCTCTTGAGAAACCTGTATGCAGGTCAAGAAGCAACAGTTAGAACTGGATATGGAACAACAGACTGGATCCAAATAGGGAAAGGAGTACGTCAAGGCTGTATATTGTCACCCTGCTTATTTAACTTATATGCAGAGGACATCATGAGAAATGCTGAGCTGGATGAAGCACAAGCTGGTATCAAGATTGCTGGCAGAAATATCAAAAACCCCAGGTATGCAGATGACACCACCCTTATGGCAGAAAGCAAAGAATTAAAGAGCCTCTTGATGAAAGTGAAAGAGGAGTGTGAAAAAGTTGGCTTAAAACTCGACATTCAGAAAACTGAGGTCATGCTCCCATCACTTCAAAGCATTTAGATGGGGAAATAATGGAAACAGACTTTATTTTGGGGGGCTCCAAAATCACTGAAGATGGTGACTGGAGCCATGAAATTAAAAGATGCTTGCTCCTTGGAAGAAAAGCTATGACCAACCTAGACAGCATATTAAAAAGCAGAGACATCACTTTGCCAACAAAGGTCCATCTAGCCAAAGCTATGGTTTTTCCAGTAGTCGTGAATGGATGTGAGAGTTGGACTATAAAGAAAGCTGAGTGCTGAAGAATTGATGCTTTTGAACTGTGATGTTGGAGAAGACTCTTGAGAGTCCCTTGGACTGCAAGCAAATCCAATCAGTCCATCCTAAAGTAAATCAGTCCTGAATATTTATTGGAAGGACTGATGCTGAAGCTGAAACTCCAATACTTTGGCCACTTGATGTGTAGAGCTGACTCATTTGAAAAGACCCTGATGCTGGGAAAGATTGAAGGTGGAGGAGAAGGGGATGACAGAGGATGAGATGGTTGGATGGCATCACCAACTCAATAGACATGAGTCTGAGCAAGCTCTGGGAGTTGGTGATGCACAGGGAAGCCTGAGGTGCTGCAGTCCATGGGGTCACAAAGAGTTGAACACAACTATGCAACTGAACTGATCTGAACAGAAAGGAAAAAGATAAATAGTAGAAAAATTAAAACTAAAAAGAGGAGAAATCAAGGAAGAATATACAGCAAAAATTTTCAATATATCTCCTGGGTTTTCCCATTTTCTAAGATGATCACCCAGCATCCAAGTTTACCAGTTTTCTGATTTCTCAAGGTCAGTAAAAACACCTGTGTGTAGGACACAGCAGAGTCCAGGTTGGAATCTGTATGTGAAGAGAGGCAAGTGTCCCTTTTCCCAGATATTTGCTCATTATCATCTGAAGCCCACAGTGCAGGAAGCATCTACCTTCAGACCATCAATTCCCAGCACTGAGTCCCTTACAGGGAACATCTTGTCATTCACAGAATTCTAAGGGAGACTCTCAGGAATAAACAGAAGAGTAGCAGTAAAACCCAGTCAGTTATGCCAAAGATTGTAAACGGCACCATGGGCGAAAGGACTCTGAACAGACCTCCCCAACTGCTGCCCTGTGAACAAAGAGAGTGATAACAGCCCTCCCTCTGACACCAGCCCCACTTCCCGTCAGACACAAATATCCCAGTGGTGATTGGGGGCTGAGTGAATACTCCCTCCCATCGATATTCTAACCGAATGGAGGCGATGATCTGCTAGTCCTCTGGAGATTTCCAGATTTTCCAGATCTGCTCGGTTTCCTGGACCTAGGAAAGAAAGCTCACTGGGCTGTGTGCCCTGGCCTCCTGGGAGCTGAGGTGCTGCCAGGTCTCACCCTGGCAGCCAAATATAATGTAGATAAGGTAAATTGAATTGCTGTTTTGGTTTGGGCCTGAGAGGCAAACATTCAGTTTGAAATCAAATAAATGGATTCTAGGCCTGAGTAAGCTTTTTAAATAGGATTCACTCTAGCTCAGTTCAGTTCAGTAGCTCAGTTGTGTCTGACTCTTTGTGACCCCATGGACTGCAGCATCGGAGACGGCAATGGCACCCCACTCCAGTCCTCTTGCCTGGGAAACCCATGGACGGAGGAGCCTGGTGGGCTGCAGTCCCTGGGGTCGCACGGAGCCAGACGCGACTGAAGCGACTTGGCAGCAGCAGGACCGCAGCACGCCAGGTCTCCCCGTCCATCACCAACTCCCAGAGCTCGCTCAAACCCACGTCCATTGAGCCGCTGATGCTGTCCAACAATCTCATCCTCTGTCGTCCCCTGCTCCTCCTGCCTTCAATCTTTCCCAGCATCAGGGTCTTTACCGATGAGTCGGTTCTTCACGACAGGTGGCCAAAGTACTGGAGCATCAGTCCTTCCCAAGAATATTCAGGACTGATCTCCTTTAGGATGGACTGGTTGGATCTCCTTGCAGTCCAAGGGACTCACAAGAGTCTTCTGCAGCACCACAGTTCAAAAGCATCGATTCTTTGGCATTCAGCTTTCTTTATGGTCCATAAGAAAGCTTTACTTTCTCTTTTACTTTTACTTTCATCAAGAGGCTGTCTAGTTCTTCTTCACTTTCCACCACAAGGGAGGTGTCGTCTGCATGTTTGGGGTCTGAAAATCAGAAAGATGCAGCAGCAAATTTCTGCCTAAACTTCCTGGACTGAAGAAGAGAAGCCCAACTCCCACCTCACCCAACAAGAGGATGCATCCATACTAGATATTGTTTTACATTTAGGAAAATACAGCCACAGGCTTAGGGAATAGGGAAGAGTCTTATACAATTTTGATTTGAATAAAGACCAACTCAGCAGATAAAGAATTCACCCACAATGCAGGAGACCCTGGCTCGATTCTGCGTCAGAAAGATCTGCTGGAGAAGGGATAGGCTGCCCACTCCAGTATTCTTGGGCTTCCCTGGTGGCTCAGATGCTAAAGAATCTGCCTGCAATGTGAGATACCTGGGTTAGATCCCTGGGTTGGGAAGATCCCCTGGAAAAGAGAAAGGTTACCCACTCCAGTATTCTGGCCTGGAGAATTCATGGACTGTGTAGTCCATGGGGTCACAAAGAGTTGGACACAACTGAGTGACTTTTAACTCAAACATAATTTTTTTTTTTTAAGTTTCTAGCAGCTGGTAGTCTTTTTTTTTTTTTATTATTGTTTTTGCCATACATTGTTATGATATCACCATGGGTTTACATATGCTTCCCCTCCGGGTCCCCCCTCCCTCCTCCCTCCCCCCGGGGAAATCTCGCTGCACCAGTCCCGAGCATCAATCCTGGGCTGGCGATTGATTAGATATATAGAACCAACGGTTCCAAAACAAAACCTGCCAAGGTTTACTGAGAACTTCCTAGGTGCTTGACAGTGTTCCAAGTACTTAACAACTATACAATATTATCAAGTCTTCATTTGCAAAATAATAATAATAACAACCCCCAAAACTATGAAATAGGTAGTATTACTATCCCTAATTTACAGACGAGAAAACTGAATGACAGCGTATACGTGCTAGTGCCAAGATTTAAATCTCGGATTTCTGGCTCCAGTCTCTCCAACAAATCGTGTTGGGAAAACCGGTCACCTCTGTGTAAAAAAATGAAATCAGAACACTTTCTAACAGCACTTGCAAAAATAAACTCAAAATGAATTACAGACCTAAATGTAAGACCAGAAACTATAAAACTCTTAGAGGAAAACATAAGCAGAACACTCTCTGACATAAATCACAGCAAGATCCTCTATGATCCACCTCCCAGAGTAATGGAAATATAAGCAAAAATAAACAAATGAGACCTAATTAAATTTAAAAGCTTTTGCTCAATGAAGGAAACTATAAGCAAGGTGAAAAGACAGCCCTCAGAATGGGAGAAAATAATAGCCAAGTGGAACCACTAACAAAGAATTAATCTCCAAAATATACAGGCAGCTCAATACCAGAAAAATGAACAACCCAATCAAAAAGTGGGCAAAGGAACTAAACAGACATTTCTCCAAGGAAGACATACAGATGGCTAATAAACACATGAAAAGATGCTCAGCATCACTCATTATTAGAGAAATGCAAATCAAAACATGAGGTATCATCTCACACCGGTCAGAATGGCCATCATCAAAAAGTCTGCAAACAATAAATGCTGTAGAAGGTGTGGAGAAAAGGGAACCCTCTTACACTATTGGTGGGGATGCAAACTGGTACAGTCACTATGGAGAACAGTGTGGAGATGCCTTCAAAAACTGGGAATTGAACTGCCATGGGTGTGGGTGTGCTCACTTGCTCAGTCATGTCCAACTCCTTGTGAGCCCATGGATTGCAGCACGCCAGCTTTCTCTGTCCAAGGAATTCTCCAGGCAAGGATACTGGAGTGGGTGGCCATCCCCTCCTCCAAGGGACTCTTCCCAATTCAAGGATTGAATCCAGGTCTCCTGCACTGCAGGAAGATTCTTTACCATCTGAGCCCCAGGGAAGCCCAAGTGGGTAGCCTATCCCTTCTCCAGGAGAACTTCCCAACCCAGGAATCGAACCAGGGAAGCCCTAGAACTACTATATGACCCAGCAATCCCACTGCTGGGCATACACTTCAGGGAAAACAGAATTGAAAGAGACACGTGTACCCCAGCGTTCACTGCAGCACTGTTTACAATAGCTAGGACCTGGAAACAACCTAGATGTCCATCAGCAGATGAATGAACGAGGAAATTATGGTACATAAACACAATGGAACATTACTCAGCTATAAAAAGGAACTCATCTGAGTCAGTTCTAACGAGGTGGATGAACCTGGAACCTACTATACAGAGTGAAATAATTCAGAGAGAGAAAGACAAATACTGTATATTAATGCATATATATGGAATTTAGAAAGATGGTACTGACGATCTGACATTCAGGGCAGCAAAGGAGACAGAGGTGTAAAGAACAGCCTGACGGACTCATCGGGAGAAGATGGGGGTGGGGTGGTCTGAGAGAACACCACTGAAACCCGCACGTCACCATATGTGAAATGGATGACCTGTGTAGCGCACGAAGCTGGGCACCCAGAGCTGGTGCTCTGGGACAACCCAGAGGGATAGGTCGGGGGAGGCAGGAGGGGGTTCAGGCTGGGGGCACACGTGTATACCTGTTACTGGTTCATACTGACGTACAATGAAAGCCATCACAATATTGTAAAGTAACTCTTCTCCAATTAAAATAAATTAATAAAAAATAAAACTCAAGAGTGTAGCTACTAATCTATCTAGAAAGTAGCCTTATAAAGTATTATTCCAAGAAACAATTCAAGATCTACAAATCTCATGATGTGTAATATAGCATATACCTGTTTTCCTTTCCCAATAACTATGTTGTCCTTGTCTATCGTTTACAGAATATTGCGTTGTCAAAGAAGCAACATCTCAAAGAAAGAGGGATCCTTCTTTAGACCTAGGAGGGGAATTAAGATTGGTTTGGGCCATGCAGAACAATTTCTTTTTCCTTTGCTGGAAATTAGTGGACATGTGGCAGATCCAGTCATGAGATTCAGCAAAATCCTGTCAGAGGTGTCTGGGAAAAGTTTTGGTCCATGATAAATAGAGAAATTGAGAGTCCACTATGTCTCTCCTTTTTTGAATATGTATAAAACCTGATGCTCCTGGAGAAGGGCAAGGTAACCCACTCTAGTATTCTTGCCTGAAGAAGCCCCATGGACAGAGGACCCTAACAGGCCAGTCCATGGGGTTGCAGAGTTGGACACGACTGAGCAACCAAGCACACAAAGCCCAGTGCTAAATGTTGGGACAACTATTTTAGGCTTGTCAGCCTATGGACAAAAACCCCAATATACTGAGGTTGGCAGTATAGAATATAAAATTTTAAAAAAACCTGGCTTTCTAATGACAAATGGAGCCTATGCATCAAATCTGAACTCCTCTATCTCTAGATTTCTTGCTACAAGGATAGTTAAGTTATGCATCTTTATTGCTTAAGCTACTGTAAGGCATCATGTCACTTCGCCTTTCAATGCATCCTGACTTGTACACATACCCTTTGACCATGTATAGATGGATGGATGTATGTATCTATGTTATGTCTATACATTTTTTGTCTTTCTTTATTTCACTTGACTTGCAGCAATGTGGTCAAATAAAACCAGGCAGTCACAGAAGGAAAGGAAATATATTTGAGCAGCAGTTTATCAACACCATTCTGGAAAAAATTACTCAAGACTGCTGTACTATCATTTACCAGTCTCCTGCCTCAAATCTTGCTTAGATATATTCACCTACAGGCTGTGACTCAGCAGCAGAGACAGAATAAAGTATATCCCTAGTTTCCTCATTAGTAAAATAAGCAGTCTGAACCAGGGGACCCTTAGGAAAATTTTAGCACTAACGTTTTATACTTTGTGCCTTATCTATTCAGAAGGTTTATGTTGGCATTACTTTTATAGCCGCTCTATAAATAATGACCACATCTTTGAACACTTCGTAAAAATTAGAACAGTTTATCACAGTTATAAGTTCTCCCTCTCTGCAGGCCTGAGGTCTTCATCAGGAAAATGTGGAAAATGAAATGGGTGCTCTATAAGACCCTTTCCAGCTCAGACACTCTTGAATCTGGCCAGATTCTTAAATATGTGGTTCTAATTCTCACAGACTTTCTGCAAAGCTTATGCGGTCAGGTCTGATGATGTCTGAGTCATGGAGATCAGCACAAATTTATGATAAAAGTTAATTGACACAGACCGTGGGTGTCTCATTCCCTGCTTTTCCGTGGTGCCCAGCACACCATGTGGCATACGCATGCCCTCAGTAACTGCTGGTGATTTACTCATTGTGCTGCGGTTTTTGTTTGCTTGTTTTAGCATCTACTATTTGACGGAGATATTAAATAGGGAATCTCAACTCCTCATCCTGCAAGGGCAGTAGTTTTACATCTATAACCCGAATAAAAAACAAGGCAGCCTACATGCCAGCATGGTGTCACATCCAAAATAAACCCAAGCCCAACACCCTGAAAACTTACGTAGGTCTTTCATGAAGTCCTGGAAGATACATCTAAAGGGACAGCCCCAAGGGAAAACATACCGCAGAAACTCCTTTTCACCCGTCTTTCCTCCTAAAACCCTGCCCCAGCCCCACAGAGACCCCCAGCCCCATCTTCCCAAGTGCTCTAGCCACCCTCCTTCCTCCTTTCGGTTCTAGTGGACCCTCTGGATCCACTCTGTCCTTTGGGGATGGCCTCACTCCCCGCACAGCCTCAGTCAGCTGGGAGGCTGGCCGGCGCCAGGCCTCCGGTCCTCCCCTGCCGAGCCGAGCCAGCGTCCGGGCCGGCCAGCCGGAGCCCGCGCCCTCCGCAGCCGCGCTCCGGGGACACCCTGTATCCGGTGACTGCCTCGGGATCACCGAGGGCTCCGGTCAAAGCCGCAGATGTCCGGGCTGCGCATCAGTTTCTCTGCATCAGAGTATCCTGGCCAGAGCCCAGAGGCGACGTGTTTAATGAGCTCCCAGGTGACTCTGGCGCGCAGGCAGCTTCCGAAGCGCTGCTCTACACCGCGAAGGCTCTGGAATTAAGCGAGAGTCGTGCCCGCAGGAACAGGACTGTTTTCCTGATCCCCTTTCCACTGTCTTGTCTTCCTGATACCACGGTGTCCCAGAAACACAAGGAATCCTCAACTTCTGAACCCTGTGGGTTTCAAAAACATGTTAGTCAGAGGCAGGGTGCAGCTTTTCCGGAGGAGTAGGGACTAGAGATCCGTGTGGGCTCAGAGTGCGCCAAAGATCTGTAGGTCTTGGCAAGGTGATTTTGTGAGAAAGTGTATACAACAGTCCCCACTGCCCACTGGAAACTGGGGCTTCCAGTTTCTCCCTGAGGTCAGGCAAGAAGAGCCTAACCCCCTTTCTGGGGGTCTGGTGGCAGGAGGGGAAGGTTATATGATGACAAAGGAAGCGCAGAGGTCTGGTGGCTACTGAGAGAGATGCCAGAAAGGGAACCCTCCAAAGAAACAGGGAGCAGGCCCCCAGTGAGGTGGGCAGCAGAAAGGGCTGTCTTCATGGAGCCAGCCCAGACAGTGGCTTCTTTTGCAGCGTCAGGACTCCCGAGCTGAGGGAGGGAAGACATGTTCGCTGGGCTAAAGAGAGAGGCGCCCTGCTGGAGAGGAGGGAGGCCACGGTCTCGGACCGTCCTGGAAGCAGCGCCGGGCCCCCGTGAGGAGCAACCGTCAGGAGGGTAGGAAGGCCAGTCCGAGCATGGGGACAAGTTTTTGTCAAGCAAGTGCTCACTGCGGGTTTCCCTCTCCTGGGTCCTCCTCCAAGTCCTGTTTTCTTTGGAATGGACTTCAACATCTGAAGGCTCAGGATTGCATCCTTCAAAAAAAATTTAGCCACTGAAGGAAAAAAACCCTGACCGCGTTATTATGTGATCTTACCACGCAGATTCTGAAGACAGTTTTAGAGTGAGGGTCTACTCATTTTAAAACTCAATTGCATTGCATAGTTAGTAGCAATTACTGTCAACAAATATTTATCAAATCTCTACTGATGCACTAGGCCTGAGGAACACGTGGGCAAGAGTGAATCAATCCTTTGGCAGAGCGCAGAGTACCAGAAATCAGAACACATGATCTGACGAGCGTAACGGCCCCTGTGAGTCTGCTGGAGCAGGACATTTGAATACAGATCTACCTCTGAAAAACCAAAACACTGGCTTACCCAAAATAAGACTTTAAAGGCCAGTGGATTCATTGATTAATATATTTAATTGGTTCGGCACACATGAGGTTAAAGCCAATATAATCGTAATGTGAGTTCAGATCCAGCATCAAACACGGGTACAGCCATACACATAAGGGAAGGACATTTCACGTTTCTTCACACAGCTTCCACAGCACAATGCAGCAAATCAAGGTGACTGCTTCTCCAATTTGCTCTAGGGACAGGCACGTACTCAAGTTTTTGTTACCTCAAATTTCCTGGTGTCTCCTCTCTCTATTGCTTTATGTAATATTCCTGCCTTCAGTCTTATTTAAATGGACTGGTATCACCCTTGCTTTTTAATAGTGGTTTGTAGAATTACTGAAGGCAGTAGAACAGTTTTAGCAAAATAAACTTTCTATGCAACTCCAACAGCTTACACACATAAACAGAGATCCCTGAGTCTGTCCTTTCCCCAGACTCTCTCCAGCCTCAGGAGAAACCCTAGATAAAGTTGCTCTAAAACTTCGATCCACACCAATTTTTGCCTCTGAGGCAGAGACTGCAAATTACCATCCCAGTATCCCTTTCCCCTTCTTTCTTAGTAACCAGATTCGATTAAGGGTGAAAATGAAATCAATTAAAGGATGACATTTCCAGGCCTGTCTTGTTGCTACATAAAGCCAGTAAGCCAGTACCGATGAACGACTGGCCGGTGATAGGCAAATGAGTGTTGGGTGAGAGTCCCAGGAAGACTCCTTAGAGCCGAAAGCTCCGCCTTGTCTATCCTTCTGTTCTTCCCACTTTCTGCTTTCTCAGATACGGGCATGATGGCTGAGCTTCTGCAACTACGCTGAACCACTAGGTTACTTTGAAGTTAAAGACTGTGCTCTAGAGATAGTGAAACCAAAAAGATAGAACCTGTGTCTGAATGACTTCATGGTGTCACCATACCAGCTCTGGATTTCTTTTATGTGAGAGAAGAAGTATAGTGTGTCTATAATGTTGCTTAGGTTTTTAAATAATTTACAGCAATATCAAGTCCTGACGCAGAACCTACCTGTAGTTAACTTTTCCAGCAAAAGATTTCACTGTGAGTCTCCTTTTAGTACTCTGTTTAACAAAGAAAAATCATCAAGGACTAAGATAAGGACATATAGTATATGCTATACACTATATGGGTCAAATTTGTTTATAAAATTTATTTTAAAATTTATAAAATTAATAAAACTAGCTAAAATGTACTGGTGCTTACTGTGGGCTAGGCTATCTGCTAAGCATTTGTGCATATATTATTTCATTTACTACTCAAGTCAGCCACATGAAGTACGTGATATAATGGATAGTTTTCAGATGAAAAAATCAAGGCCAAGAGGAGTTTGCTACTTATCTACAGTTTCACAGCTAGTTTGTTGCAGAGCAGAGATCTGAGACTATATCTCCTTTCTATAACAAACAGCAAATGAAAGGGGACTGAAAGTCTAAGCAAAATAATTTGATCAATAAAGGGTCTTTTGAAGTACTTTATAATAAGGATAGTTTAAGCAGAGTATGTTCTGACTCAAGTTCTCTTTCGTGATCTAAACTTGGGATGAAGCAGCTCTGGAATCAGGCTGGCTTGGGTACAAATTCTTGCTCTACCACTTTTTGGAAGTGTGATCTTGGGCAAAATTCTTAACTTCTTTGAGCCCCAGGCTGCCTTGCACAGTAAGCTGGATCAATGCACTAAGGCATGTGAGGTTTACAGCGCGATGCCTGCATGTGACAGGCAAGCGAGTCTCAGTTTTGTAGCACAGGGCAGGCTCAGATGAGAGGAGTGAGGCGAGAGTCACTCACTTATCTGCAGATGGGTTCCCAGACGTCTCCTTGGAGGTCTTGCACAGAACAGAGGAATGTTTGTAGCGTTTGTGAGGCTGAACAAGGTACCTCTCTTTAATCTCAGTTTTCTCACCTGTAAAGTGGGAATTACAATTTCTTTTATGCAGGATCATTGGAAAAAAGACACGACTGGCCACAGAACACTATGCAGTGTTAAAGATCCTTATTAGAGTTAATCTCCACTCACCCTGGTCACTTCTTAATTTTTCCAAGTGAAGCAACAAACTACCTACCCCATCTTCTTATTTTTCTTATTTCAAGCCATTACTAAGATTCCTTTCATATTGTGGAAATTGATGCCAACAGTTATGATTCACAAATGCTAACCTTAAAGAAGGTGAAGCATCAAAATTGGATGATAGAGGAAAAAAGTGGGCAAATACACAGAATGGCAATTTCTATAGGAAAAAAGGTAATTTATAAAATCATAAAACTCATTAGGTGATTAAGTCAGAATGTAAAACTTCTATGCATCAAAAAACACAATCAACAGAATGAAAAAGTGGCTTATGGAATAAGGGAAATGCAAGTCATATATCTGAGAAAAAGACTAATATCTAGAATATATAAAGAACTCCTATGACAACACAAAAAACCTGACTAAAAAATGAGCAAAGAAATTAAATAGATGTTTCTCCAAAGAAGATATACAAATGGCCAGCAAGCTATGAAGAGATGCTCAGCATCGCTAGTCATTAGAGGGATGCAAACCCAAACCACCAGGTGTTGTGCTGTGCTTAGTCACTCAGTCGTGTCTGACTCTTTGCGGCCCCATGGACTATATTCCACCAGGCTCCTCTGTCCATGGGGGTTCTCCAGGCAAGAATACTGGAGTGGGTTGCCACGCCATCCTCCAGGAGACTTTCCCAGCTCAGCATCGAACCCAGGTCTCCTGCACTGCAGGCAGATTCTTTACCATCTGAGCCACTGGGAAGACCAAAACCACCATGAAATATCAGTTTATACCCATTAGGTTGGGTAAAGTCAGATAGGAATAACAAATGCTGGGAAAGATATAGAGAAACTGAAAATTTGGTGCACTGTTAATAGGAATGTTAAATGGTGACCCACTATGGAAAACAGTATAACAGTCTCTCAAAAAAATTATATTAAAAATAGAATTTCCATATGATTCTGCAGTTTCACTTCTGGGTATGTAAATAAAAGAATTGAAAGAAATGTACACCCATGTTCATAGCAGCAATGTTCACTATAACTGAAAGGTAGAAGCACCCTAGTGTCCATTAACAGATGTATGGATAATCTAAATTTAGTGTATACATGTGTAGATATATATAATGGAATATATATATATATAATGGAATATTATTTAGTCTTAAAGGGAAAGAAATTCCGACACAGGCTTTGATGTGAATGAACCTTGAGGACATTATGCTAAGCGAAATAAGTAAGTCACAAAAAGATAAATACTCTATTATTTTACTCACACAAGGTATCTAGCGTAACCAAATTTGTAAAAACAGAAAGTAGAGTGGTAGGTCCCAGGGGCTTAGAGGAAGAGAAAATGAGAGTGGTTGTTCACTGGGTATAGAGTTTAATTTTGCAAGATAAAAATGTTCTGGGGATTACTTGCACAACAGTATGAATTTACTTAACACTACTGAACTGTACACTTAAAATGGCTAAGGTAGTAAAGTTTATGTTATGTGCGTTTTATTACAATTGAAAAAACTTGTTTGGCAAAAAGCAATAGGAGGAAGTATAAAGGGGAGAGAACAGAAGCGTGAGCAGGCGACAAGAGCAAGTAGCGGTGTGTGGGCATCAGAGATGCATCTGACAGCCACTTTCATAGAAGCTGTGCTCCAAATTGAATTGGCCTGTTTTTGAATGCTCTCATCTAAATGGATTGCCGGCAGGGTGAAAATACTATGTAATCAGGGATAAATGGGAAGTACATCTGGTTGGAAGCAAAAGGTCCACGAGGGCATGTCAGAGGCTGGTACTGGAACTGACCTCATTTAACAAACTCATTAATGACCTAGAAGAAAACGGAAATAGCCACTGCTAATGAAATTTGCAAAGATATGTTGGCGATGCCCTGGACCTGGCCATCCCAGCATAAGCATTGCTGGGGTGGAGAGATTTTCCACTAGGTAGTTAATTGGATTAAAGCAATGACTTCCTGGGACAAGAGCACTGGCTCATTTCCAAGAGTTGGAGATGAGCGTCACCTCCAGAGCAGGAAGCAAATTTTGAAATGTGGTGTAGATCAGAAAACCACACTTGATAGAGGCCTATGAAAGAATAGCGCTTTCCCAGAGCACAATTCTGCCTTTGTCCTTTATCTCTAGGTAGAAGACAATGTAATCTATTCGTTAAAAAGACATGAGAAAGGAGAAGGTACTAGAGGCAGAGGAGATACAGTGTTTCTTCCACGGAGGAAAGTCTCGGCAAGGAGCCCAGACGTGAGTGCACACTCGGTCACTCAGTCGTGTCCCCGCTAACACTTAGGGTACAGGCTCTGAAGTCTGGCACAAATTATGCCACCCTCTTCCCCTGCTTAAAACCTGTCTGTGGCCTGCCAGGGCACACAGGAGGAATCCAGAATCTTCGACGAGGCCCTGAGCCATTGGCCCGGCCTCCCTCTCCAGCCTCGCCGTGCACCACCGCCTCTGCCCTTCTCACCCAGGTGATGGTCATCAGCTTCTCTGCCAGCCCAGCAGAAGCTCAGCACCACTGCTTGCCTTGGCAGCGTCCCCTTCCCACTCTGAGCCACTGCGCTTGGTTCAGGGGTGGGCAGGGGACGCCAGCTGTGCCAGTCGGATTCCATCCCATCCCTCCCAGGGCAGCAGACCCTGAGGAGCAGCTCTCCTGACGAGGCTGGCTGCCTATAGGGTCTCTCAGATGAAGACGTGGGCAGCATTTCAAGCAGGACTCTTCTTGGCTATGCAGAGCCATCGTTGGCATTTAGCATTGGTGCTTCTGTGCGCAAGCTTTCAGTTATACCCCCGGAATCATTGTGATGACAACACCACCACCAAAATGACACACGTGAACGCTGCCCAGGGTTGAGAACTGCGAGACCAGGAACTTTCTGCCCTGAGGTGTAAATCGAGGACTGAAGCAATTTGCCTAAGGCATTTGAGTCTTCAGTTAACGTGCCACTTCCTCAAAGAGACCTTTCTGTATCTCCCCCATCTGAAGTAGATCCCTGTCGTGATACTACTTATTATATATAGTACAGAATCAGTTTACAAATACGGGCCTAGTTGTGGCTTTTTGTTTCACATCTGTTTTCTCCCACTAGACTGTAAGTTCCACGCTGTTGCTGTTCAGTCGCCAAGTCCTGTCTGACTCTTTCTGACCCCGTGGACTGCAACACGCCAGGCTCCCCTGGCCTCTACTATCTCCTGGGATTTGCTCAAATTCACGTCTATTGAATCAGTGATGCTATCTAACCACCCCATCCTCTGCCACCACCTTCTCCTCCCGCCTTCGATCTTTCCCAGCATCAAGGTCTTTTCCAATGAGTCAGTTCTTCACATCAGGTGGTCAAAGTACTGGAGCTTAAAAAGGGGCTATTTTGGTTTCCAATGCCTGACGTTCAATAAACACTTGTAGAGAAATGAAGAGAGGGAGAAAGAAGGGGTGTTTGGAAACTAGCAATGCTGTTCAGTGACTAACATCTCAATCCAACCCACAAAAGCCTGTTTAATCCAAGAACCTAAATGTCATCGCCTACACTGCTTTTATGAGAGATGGGTTGATTGTAGGACCCCAGGAGCCCACCTGCTTCTCCATAAAACCAGTTCTGAGAATTCCCCTGGCTCCCAAGGGAACAGGTCCCACTCTAGAAGAGAGGGGCTTAGAAGATGGAGGGGCCCGTAGGCGGCTGATAGCGCTGCATTAACCCTTGCCTCGCCCCTCCTTCACCCCAGCATGGGCAGTAATCTCAGGGGCTCCAACAGCAGGGAGAAAGGGCAGGCTTCAGAGACGGAACGTTTGCACCCTTTTGGAAGTCAGACACCTGTCTTCTAAAATACTCCTTTTTGTGGAAACGTGCTGTTCTGTGGTCACCAGGCGCTATGCTCCCCTCCCCTCCACTGCTGTCCCTTAAGAGGAATTACCCTCTTTTGTAGGTTAGCCTTTTTGGGGATGG
The DNA here is from genome assembly GCA_007570785.1 of Antilocapra americana. Lineage (NCBI taxonomy): Eukaryota > Metazoa > Chordata > Mammalia > Artiodactyla > Antilocapridae > Antilocapra > Antilocapra americana. Next base: position 4,580,859 of record ML660219.1, on the reverse strand, counting down.
GAAATCCAGATGCCTGGCTCCCACTTCCGAAGCCAATAGATCAAATCCTTCCCACCATGGTTGTTGTATAGCCGCACAGCTGATAGAGTCTCTCCAGGGCTTGAAATATCGAGTGAGCAATTTTTAAAAAATACTGGGGGACATACCCTCCATAATGTAACACTGATCATAGTGTTTCTACTGCTTGGTTAGTCCTGACTTCTAGTTTCCTGGCCCTCAAGGGATGCTTTGCCTCCTGCCCATTTCCAGGCCTAGTTCTCTATTTTCTCAATTCTTGGACTATCTCAATATCATTCCAATAAAATCTCCTTTGTTTAAATTGCCAGAGTCAAAGACTCTGTGGGCAATGCAAGAGTCTAGGTGAGTTTCCTGAGTCCTGATCACATCATTCATTGGAGTTCCCCGTTTGCATTCAGGCGTTCCAAGTATAGCTAATGAAAGTCCATTATGCCCCTCGCACTGGGCCGAGTGTTAACTGCACAAAAACAAGTAGGATTCAGGACCGGGCCTAAGAGGGCGCATTCTGCTTGAAGAGGCCGAGAATCAGACAAGAAAGCGAAACTGAAGGGGTGTAGCCTGTTGCGGGGCCCTTGAAAGACAGCGGTCCGAACGCCTCCGCTCTGCCAGGCGCATTCAGTCTCTCTGCCTCTCCCACTTCTAACGGCGCCTGGGCTCTATGGCCAGCAGGCTCTGGTGAAGATGCGGGTAATGTGAGTTTCTGCTGACACAGAAATATCCCTCAGAAGACACAGAATGCATGTCGAGTGAAACAGCTGCTGAAGAAGGACGTCAACACTTTTCAAACAAAAATGATGAGTATTTGGGGACTTCCCTGGTGGTCCACTGGTCAAGACTATTCTCCCAATGCAGGGGACATGTGTTTGACCCCTGGCTGTGGAAATAAGATCCCACACACTGCAAAGCCTGGCCTAAAAGGATAAATTGAAAATAAAATAAAAATAACAAGAACTTATGGAGACTCAAGGACAAAACACACACCTACAAGATAGCCTTAATGGAGTCTAAAAAAATCTCAACTAAGAGATTCAGGAAAGAAATCAAAACAGAGAGTGGTCATTGTTGAGACCCAGATTATTGGCCTGGAAGATCAAATTATAAGAAATATTTCAAAGTACAAAGGAAAAATGTGAAGAGATGGAAATCATGAAGGAGAATTTAAGAGCCGTGTAGAATATAGCCAGAAGACCCGACATGCGAATCATGGGTGCTCCAGAAGCAAAGGAGAATTATAATGCATAAGACTGAGTTCCGTCAGAACTATAACGAGACGCATGAAGAAACATCTTGGTAACATTCCAAACTTTGGGTAAAAAGAAAAGCATTCAGATAAAAAGAACATAAGCTCAGACTTGTAGAGACAACTCGGGAAGGAGAGGGTGGGACAAATCGAGAGAAGAGCTTTGAAACCTCATCACATGTAGAGTTAAGTAGCCAGGGGAAATCCGCTGTGTGACGCAGGGAACTCAAATCGTGTGCCCGTGACAACCTAGAGCGGCCGGCTGGGGTGTGAGGAGTGGGGAAGTTCAAGAGGAAGGGGACATACCTGTACCTATGGCTGATCCACGCTGATACACGGCAGAAACTAACACAATACTGTAAAGCAATTTCCTTCAATTGAAAATAATTTTTTTTATAAAAAGAACACAAGCTCTGTAAGGGAAAAATAATCAGAATGAAATCAGATTTCTTTACTGCCACCATAGAAGTTGAAAAACAGTAAAATAGCAGCCACAGACACTGCGAAATTGCAACCAAGATTCTACTCCCAACCAAGATTATTCACTTATTAGAATGAATGGAAATGTATGGGAACAGGAGATTGTATCAACACCTTAGGAAAAGAATCTAGGGAGGCTATCCATATGCAAAACAACAAAGTGGGACTCCTACTTAGCACACTATGAAACAACCCAAAGTGGAGCACAGTCCTGAATATAACAGCTGAAACTCCCAGAAGAAAACAGGAGCAGATCATCACGACTTTGGGTAAAGCAATGATTTCTAAGCTATGTCACTGAAATCACAAGCAACAGATGAAAATATTAGAAATATTGGACTCATCGAAATTTAAAATATTTGTGGTTAAAATGACACTGTCAAGAAAATAAAAAGACAACCCATAAAAAGGGAGAAAGTATCCATAATTCATGTGTCTGATAGATGACATGTATCCAGAATACAAAAAGAACTCCTTTCAATTCATTATTTTAAAGGTAGACTTTATTTTGGGGGCTCCAAAATCACAGCAGATGGTGACTGCAGCCATGAAATTAAAAGATGTTTGCTTCTTGGAAAAAAGCTATGACCAACCAGACAGCATATCAAAACGCAGAGACATCACTTTGCCAACAAACGTCCATCTAGTCAAGGCTATGGTTTTTCCAGTGGTCATGTATGGATGTGAGAGGTGGACTATAAAGAAAGCTGAGCACCGAAGAACTGATGCTTTTGAATGGTGGTGTTGGAGAAGACTCTTGAGCGTCCCTTGGATGGCAAGCAGATCAAACCAGTCCATCCTAAAGTAAATCAGTCCTGAATATTCATTGGAAGGACTGATGCTGAAGCTGAAACTCCAAAACTTTGGCCACTTGATGGGAAGAACTGACTCATTTGAAAAGAGCCTGATGCTGGGAAAGACTGAAGGTGGGAGGAGAAGGGGAGGGCAGAGGATGAGATGGCTGGATGGCATCACTGACTCGATGGACATGAGTTTGAGCAAGCTCCGGGAGTTGGTGATGGACAGGGAAGCCTATATAAGTATATAATCTTTTAAAATTTCTTTTCCACTAGGAGTTTTATAGTTTCTGGTCTTATGCTTAGATCTTTGATCCATTTTGAGTTTATCTTTGTGTATGGTGTTAGAAAGTGATCTAGTTTCATTCTTTTACAAGTGGCTGTCCAGTTTTCCCAGCACCACTTGTTAAAGAGGTTGTCTTTTCTCCATTGTATATTCTTGCCTCCTTTGTCAAAGATAAGGTGTCCATAGATGCGTGGATTTATCTCTGGGCTTTCTATTCTGTTCCATTGATCTATGTTTCTGTCTTTGTGCCAGTACCATACTGTCTTAATGACTGTGGATTTGTAGTATAGCCTAAAGTCAGGTAGGTTGATTCCGCCAGTTCCATTCTTCTTTCTCAAGATTGCTTTGGCTATACGAGGTTTTTTGTATTTCCATACAAATTGAGAAATTATTTGTTCTAATTCTTTGAAGAAGACCTCTGGTAGCTTGATAGGAATTGCATTGAATCTATAGATTGCTTTAGGTAGTATACTCATTTTCACTATATTGATTCTTCCAATCCATGAGCACGGTACATTTCTCCATCTGTTTGTGTCCTCCTTGATTTCTTTCATCAGTGTTCTATAGTTTTCTATATACAAGTCTTTTGATTCTTTAGGTAGAAATACTCCTAAGTATTTTATTCTTTTTGTTTCGATGGTGAATGGGATTGTTTCCTTAATTTCTCTTTCTGATTTCTCACTGTTAGTGTATAGGAATGCCAGGGATTTCTGTGTGTTGATTTTGTATCCTGAAACTTTGCTATATTCACTGATTAGCTCTAGTAATTTTCTCGTAGAGTCTTTAGGGTTTTCAATATAGAGGATCATGTCATCAGCAAACAGAGAGAGTTTTACTTCTTCTTTTCCAATCTGTATTCCTTTGATTTCTTTATCTGCTCTGATTGCTGTGGCCAAAACTTCCAAAACTATGTTGAATAGACCAGAAACTATAAAACTCCTAGAGGATAACATAGGCAAAACACTCTCTGCTATAATCCAAAGCGGGATACTCCATGACCCACCTCCCAGAATATTGGAAATAAAAACACGAATAAACAAATGGGACCTAATTAAAATTAAAAGCTTTTGCACAACAAAGGAAACTATAAGCAAGGTGAAAAGACAGCCTTCAGAATGGGAGAAAATAATAGCCAATGAAGCAACAGACAAACAATTAATCTCAAAAATTTACAAACAACTCCTGCAGCTCCATTCTAGAAAAATAAACAACCCAATCAAAAAGTGGGCCAAAGAACTTAACAGACATTTCTCCAAGGAAGATATAAAAATGGCTAACAAACACATGAAAAGATGCTCAACATCACTCATTATCAGAGAAATGCAAATCAAAACTACAATGAGGTACCACTTTACACCAGTCAGAATGGCTGCCATCCAAAAGTCTACAAGCAATAAATGCTGGAGAGGATGTGGAGAAAAGGGAACCCTCTTACACTGTTGGTGGGAATGCAAACTAGTACAGCCACTATGGAAAACAGTGTGGAGGTTCCTTAAAAAGCTGCAAATAGACCTGCCATATGACCCGGCAATCCCACTGCTGGGCATATACACCGAGGAAACCAGAATTGAAAGAGCCACGTGCACCCCAATGTTCATCGCTGCATTGTTTACAATAGCCAGGACATGGAAGCAACCTAGATGCCCATCAACTGACGAATGGATAAGAAAGCTGTGGTATATATACACAATGGAATATTACTCAGCATTAAAAAAAAATTCATTTGAAGCAATTCTACTCAGATGGACGAAACTGGAGCCCATTATCCAGAGTGAAGTAAGCCAGAAGCAAAAACAACAATACAGTATATTAACACATATATATGGAATTTAGAAAGACAGTAATGAGAACCCAACATGGGAGACAACAAAAGGAACGCAGATGTATAGAATAGACTTGTGGACTTTGTGGATGAGGGTAAGGGTGGGATGAGATGGGAGAAGGGCATTGAAGCATGTTAATTGTCATGTGTCTAATCAATTGCCAGCCCAGGATTGATGCTCGGGACTGGTGCAGCGAGATTTCCCGGGGGGGAGGGAGGAGGGAGGGGGGACCCGGAGGGGAAGCATATGTAAACCCATGGTGATATCATGACAATGTATGGCAAAAACAATAATAAAAAAATAATAATAAAAAATAAAGTGAAAAAAAAAATAAATTAAAAAAAAATTAAAAAAAATAAAAAAAAAATTTCTTTTCCATTATGGTTTATCGTAGGACATTGAATATAGTTCCCTGTGCTATCTAGTGAGATCTTGTTGCTTATCCATTCCGTATACAATAGCTTGCATCTACTAATCCCAGACTCCCAGTCCATCCCACCTCCACTCCCTGTTGGTAACCACAAGCTTGTTCTCTTTATCTGTGAGTCTATTTGTGGGGAGAGAGCAAATGAGCGAAAATGGTGTGGTCAGGCTCTCTCACCCATTTTGTAAATAATGACTGTGTAACAGTTGAGATCACTTATGTCTGACACCTGAGCTTAAAAACTGAAAATTTTAGGGACTTTTCCTATGGTCCCGGAATTAAGACTCTGTGCTCCCACTGCAGCGTGGGGGCAGCGTGGGGGCAGGTTTGATCCCCGGCCAGGGAACTAGACCCCACACGCTGCAGCTAAGAGTTTGCGTGTTGCAGCCAAGCCCCAGCAGAGCCAGAGAAACAAAGCGCAGTGTGAGTGTGAGTGCACGCTCAGTCGTGCCCGGCCCTCTGCGGCTCCGCGGGCTGCAGCCTGCCACGCTTCTCTCTCCATGGGATTTCTCAGGCAAGAGTCCTGGAGTGCGTTGCCATTTCCTCCTCCAGGGGACGTCTGTGGCCCGGGGATCAAGTTGGCATCTCCTGCATTGGCAGGCAGAGTTTTTACAAGTGAGCCACCTGGGAAACCCAAATAAATAAATAATAAAGAAATAAATATTTTTTAAAAAGGGAAAATTTGAAAGCTACTGAAATTTAGGATCTGTATAATTTGCATGTTAGCCTCACAGGATCCAGTCTCAATCACTTAGTAGTTACGTTAGCGCACTTATTTGGGGCATATTATGGGTAAACTCTCTGAGCCCCAGTTTCCTCAGCTGAAAGGAGATGATCACAGCACATTCTCCAGAGACTGGCTGTAGGAATTGAGAAAGGTAATATATATAAAACATTCAGATGGTACTTGCTATCATCACTCTCTATATGGCTGGCTCTTTCTGCACACTTTGTGTAAAACCACAGCTGGTCCTATACAGAAGGTAAACAGATGATCATGTCTCTTCTCCTTGGTTTTTCCTCCTTTTCTCCCCTCCGTTTTTCTGTAATGGAAGGAAGTGTGCTCCTTGCTTGTTCTGTGGCAACTCTGGAGTCGTGGCAACTCTGGAGTCATGGCAACAGAGAAATGAGAAGTAGGCCAGGCATCAGGCAAGGCCGAGTGATAATATAAATGGACTTAGTGGATTAGAAACATGGATGGCACATAATAAAATGAGATTTATCTTGGGAGAAAAATAGTTTATCTAAGAAGAAACAGTTCGATGCATAGTCAACCCAGAAGGGGAACAGTGTGTATCTCAGGGAGGTAGAGATAATGAACACAGAGAGGAAGGGGTACTGGCAGACAGGCTCCCTGTCCTATGCAACATGACCCCAGGAGAAGCAGATGGGGTGCCCTCTGATAGATATCTCCTCATCCTATGGACTGCTCGTTTCGTGCTTGATTTAAGGTTTCCAGCTCTAACAGAGGTCAGTGGTCAAGTGGCTGATGTCATTGTGCACCAAAAATATTTTTGTCAGTTGCATTAGTCATTATTTTGGCTGTTTGAGTAATCAAATTAGAACAATCACAGGCAGGCTGAACCATAGCTGCGAAATGTGCCCTCATGACAAGCACAGATATGAGATCTAAAGCTGAGAGAAGTCTCAGGCACGCTGCATAGACACAGCCTTGGGCTCCAGAGCTATGGCCAGGAAACACAGTCCAGTCCAGAGCTGGTGCTGGGAGCTGAGGTGCCCTGCTGAGGCTGCATCTCTAAACTGAATGCCACAGGAGCCTGCCTGTCCTCTCCTTGTGTCTGTAGACAAGAGCAATGGACTAATGGACTCCCTTAATTAAGAACTAAGGCTTTAGTGTAAAGCTGATCAGTAAAGACACCATCTTACTTGAAGTCCCTCCCCATCTTAGTTGGTTTAAAACTAACATCAATGGAGAAAACAGAGCCAGGGTATAATTGGCCCCTGGAATGGTGCTGTGAGGACCAAGAAAGCAGGAGACCCGACAGAGGCTGTGATACCTTTATCGCATCCCTCCAGGGGCGAAAACCCCAGACGAGGAAGACCTTCAGCCTGGGAGGCACCCACAACCAGAAGGGTGACTTCTTGCTTTCTGACCATGAGAGAAAAGAATTCCCAAGAACTGGATTCACCCCCATTACGTTCGGAAACAGAGTAGAGTAGAGATCAGAACACATTTCGGGTAGCAAAGGTTAACATTGCATGATATGTTTACACCGAGTTGACTATAAAATGTATTTCTTAGCGTGGGCTGTAAACTAGACGGGGGCAGAAGTGAGGGGAAGGGAAGCGCACACCCTAGGAAGGAGAGAGCCTCTGCAAGACTCAGAGGTGAGAGAAAGCACGAGGTATTTAGCCTCATTTTTAATCTGTGAAGGAACCCACACACCATTCATTCAGCAAATGCTTATTTAATTCTCTCTTTTTTTAAATTTTCTTTACTTTACTGTGTTGGTTTTGCCATACAGTAACATGAAACCGCCATGGGTCTACACATGCTCCCCCTCCAGAACCCCCTCCCTCCCCCCTCCAGACTCCCTCCCCCTGGGACATCTCGGTGCACCAGCCCCGAGCATCAACCCTGGGCTGGCGATTGATTTCACATATGATAATTAACATGTTTCAATGCCATTCTCCCATATCATCCCACCCTTGCCTTCATCCACAGAGTCCACGAGTCTAATTCTATATGTCTGCGTTTCTTTTACTGTCTCGCATGCAGGATTCTCATTACCATCTTTCTAGATTCCATATATATGCGTTAGTTTACTGAATTGTTGTTTTTCCTTCTGGCTTACTTCACTCTGGATAATAGGCTCCAGTTCCGTCCACCTGAGTAGAACTGCTTCAAATGAATTTTTTTTTAATGCTGAGTAATATTCCATTGTGTATATGTACCACAGCTTTCTTATCCATTCGTCAGTTGATGGGCATCTAGGTTGCTTCCATGTCCTGGCTATTGTAAACAATGCAGCAATGAACATTGGGGTACACGTGGCTCTTTCAATTCTGGTTTCCTCGGTGTATATGCCCAGCAGTGGGATTGCTGGGTCATATGGCAGGTCTATTTGCAGTTTTTTAAGGAATCTCCACACTGTTTCCATAGTGGCTGTACTAGTTTGCATTCCCACCAACAGTGTAAGAGGGTTTCCTTTTCTCCACATCCTCTCCAGCATTTATTGCTTGTAGACTTTTGGATGGCAGCCATTCTGACTGGTGTAAAGTGATACCTCATTGTGGTTTTGATTTGCATTTCTCTGATAATGAGTGATGTTGAGCATCTTTTCATGTGTTTGTAAGCCATTTTTATGTCTTCTTTGGAGAAATGTCTGTTGAGTTCTTTGGCCCACTTTTTGATTGGGTTGTTTATTTTTCTAGAATGGAGCTGCAGGAGTTGCTTGTATATTTTTGAGATTAATTGTTTGTCCATTGCTTCGTTTGCTATTATTTTCTCCCATTCTGAAGGCTGTCTTTTCACCTTGCTTATAGTTTCCTTTGTTGTGCAATTCTCTTTCAAAACAGCACACCCGATCAGAGTCACAAGGAAGAGCCAGGCAGGTTTCCTTCCTTGTCTTAATGAGTTTACATGCCATCAGGAGAGAGGTATGCAAATAAATATCAGACTAAGTTTGAAAAAAAGCTGCAGGAATAAATCAAATACAATGAGAAGAGAATATAAGGAAATTGCTTCTATCTAGGGAAGATCTCAGAGAGCTTTATGTAAAAAGAAGGCTTTTTCTTGAGGTTTGGAAGGACAGCTAGAGGTGAAAATTCAAGAGAGGAGGGGACACAGAGGTACAAACAGTCCAGGATAAAGAACAGCAGTAATAGAGGCACAGAAAGTAGAAGGCATATTTGGGGAATGGTGAATCAGGGCTGAGAGTGGGGAGAGGGTCATGAAAGACCTCATAAGGGCAGAGCGGATCAGTGTCGTTCTCAACCTCCAGCTGTGATACCTCAGACAACTCTAGCCTTTTCTCCATTGGTTATTCCCTCTGTGAATTGGGGAATATAATGCTGGCCTCTGATACAATCAGCAGAGCTGGGGAAAATAAAATGCACTCAACCACATAAAGTGTTTATAGCTCACTGGAGTAAAGGTGCCCAAAATCTACAAAAATCTTAGTAGCCCCAAAGAAAGTCCATTGTTTTCGGGTAACAGGATTAGTAGGGCTTTTGGGTGGGGCATATTTCTCAGCCCTTCCAATCTTCCAATTGCTGAGCTGCCTCGATTTCCTTTTTAAGAAAAATTTTCCTTTTTAAGAATAAAAACTAAAAGACCTGAGGGTCATTATAGAGTAAAACAGATATCAAGCATGAATATTTCTGTGGTAATTTTACGGACACAGCTTCAAAGTCATGGGGTCTGTCCTCAGGTGGCACTACCCGTCGATAAAGTATTATCAGAATCTGCTGATTTTTCTCTGTATGTATGTATCCTGGATTCTTGATTCACTAAGATCTGTTAGGTTATAATCTCTCTTGGATAAACAGAGATCTTGTTCCCCTGACCCATCTTTATCACCTTGCACAAGTGACACCCATCACTGAATGAATGAATGAACTGCAGGGTCTCCTCAGTGAATGAAAGGAGAAGAATGAAGCCACTCTCCTACCAGCAAGACGTCACAGATCACTTTAATCAGATCACTCCAATAACATAAGGGAAAGTGTCTGGTGGACCCAGGCACTTTTTCTAGGGGAAGATATATATTTTTAAACTGTGCACGTACTTCTGGGACTTTTGTGGTGGTGCAGTGGTCTGCACCTCCCACTGCAGGGAGCACAGTTTCAGTCTCTGGCTGGAGAACCAAGATCTCACACGCCTCAAAGCACGGCAAAAAAAAAAAAGCATAAGTATTTCTGAAACACTGACTCTTGTTTCCTGCAGACTGACTTCTTCCTGTCTCATCCTTGTTTTTCTCAAGGATCTGTACATAAACGACGTGCTGAGGCAGAAGGTATGGTGATCAGCAGCATCATTTGAGTCAAGACTCTATGTTACAAGTGACAAAAATCTACTCAGACTGGTTCATAGACTGGAAAAGCACAGGGTCAGGTTTGTCTTCAGGTATGGCTAAACCCACATATTCAAACAAGCCAGCAGAGTTTGTCTCTCTCCATCTCCTGGCCCTCCTTTCCTCTGTCTGCATTCTTGGCTGAACCCTCCTTTGTTTGTGACAACGAGACCAGAAACTCTAGGCGTAAGGGAAAGAGAGAGCTGTTCTTTCCCCCGTGTGCGTGTGTTAAGTCCCTTCAGTCGTGTCCACCTTGCTGTGACCCTATGGACTATGACCCACCAGGCTCCTCTGTCTGCAGGATCTCCCAGGCAAGAATACTGGAGTGGGTTGCCATTTCCTCCTACAGGGGATCTGGCCAACCCAGGGATAGAGCCTGTGTCTCTAGCGTCTCCTGCTTTGGCAGGCAGGTTCTTTACCGCTAGTGTCGCCTGGGTCCCAGGGTTGCCTCTCACTGGCTCAGCTTGGGTCACATGACCATCCCTGAACCAATCATTGAGATTCTAATTGTGTAAGGCCTGCCCTGGAGCATGGGAAATGAGATCAGCTCTACTTGAACCACAGAGACTATGAGCAGGCCCCAAAGAAAATCAGGTGCCATTAACAACAAGGCTAAATGGTCGCTGAGAAGCCTAGACTGGTAGCTGTCATCGTCTCCATCTGTCCAGGAAGAGGTTGAAGAGGGCCCTCGGATGGGCTGGCAAAAAGAGAGTGACCGGGCCTTTGCCACGACTGACGCTCTGCGTGGGCTCAAGGATAATGGGCGAGACTCAGCGCCGGTGAGCAGCTGCAGAGAAGAGCCAGCAGCGTCGGGAGTGGAGGCCAAGTGGCAGTCCATCTCACAGCCTGTGAGTCCCCCGTCTGTTTTGCTACATGAAATGCCCAAACTGACTCAGGCACTTTTCAAGTTGCAAAACTTGCACTCATGCTCAGCAGATACATTTAAAACTGTTTTACAACCAACAGTTAAACAGAAGGAAATTAGGGGAGAAAAATCAAGGATACAGCTTCATGCATAAAACTCAACCACACAATTAACAGAGCCCATATTAATCACACATCAGTTAGGCCTCAGTGGTTTGGTAGTTTTTCGTCAGCAGAAATAAGCCAGTCCTGATAGGCAAAGATGGTTGATGCCAATATAACTGAAAGACTTTAAACGTAGGGCCCCTATCATTAATTAATCAAGTAATTACTCTCTTAGCACCATATTTGGTAATTAGGTTTTTAGTGTTTCTCTCTCTTTAGCTTCAGCTCTTTATCATACCAACATTCCTTTATCTAGAGGTTCCAGTGGAAGATGAGATGTGTTTTTAATAATAATAAAAATGCTTGTATTTGTAGATCACTTTGTACATTATAAAATTGCTCACTAGAGTCTTCCAGCAGCCTCTGCAGATAAGCAGGACAAATATTATTCTCCCAAATAACTGCCGGAGTGTCTGGCTTGGACTCAGACTTGCAAAATGCCAACAGAATCCTGTTCTCTTGCAGGTGGAGTAAGGCATCATCTCATTCTGATGGTGGAATCTTGGTTCTGGGGTAATGCACGGAACAGAATCGCCCTTACTACTTATAGTCCCCAAGGACATGAGTCAGCCCTACCCAACTCCAAAGGCATTAGATATACCTGGGCTTGAATGGAACGATAATCCTCTTGAGGGGGAGAAAAGCAATCAACTAGAAAACATGGATTCACAAGATAATATTTCACAAGATAATAAAAACGTGTTTTAATGTTGCTCCCACTCATATTGTGGTTAGGAATCCTTCATGAAATGCATTATCCCGTTAGCCCTCAATCTCTGTAGATCAGAAGTACTGTCATCTCTATGATGGTGAGAAATCTTACAGGAAACAGACAAGGTCCTGCATTGCTGAGAGACCTCATAGGTTTTAGATTAATCTTTCTCAGGGCTGATAATACAATAAATGTATTCAGGAAGTGACTCTTTATTTTAATAAGAAAAATATTGGCTCCTTGAATTAATACTCATTACCTTTTTGCATGACTTTGAGGCCCATTCTTGGAACTACTAGCCTGAAAAATGATAATTATAAAAAGGTAACTGAATTTACTCTCTAAAGCATTCATTTATACATTTATTTAGTCAATAAATGTTCAAGGACACGATGCCAAGTTCTACAGTGGTGCAGAGTATGTGAAGATGAAAAGTTATAGTCTCTTAACTCAGTGGCTAGACATGCAAGTCAATCATGCAATAGCAACAACAAATAATGCCAGATATTTCTGAGCACTTACCATAGTCCAGGCACTGTGCAAAGTGCCATCTTTGTAGTTTTAATCTTTCCCACAGCCAGTGAGGTAGATATTACTAATAACACCATTTTACAGATGAGTAAACTGAGCCCTGAGAAGGGAAAAAGTAGAAGCAGCGACAGATCTTATTTTCTGGGGCTCCAAAATCACTGTGGATGGTGGCTGCAGCCATGAAATGAAAAGATGCTTGCCACTTGGAAGAAAAGCTGTAACAAACATAGACCGGTACTAAAAAGAGACATCACTTTGCTGGCAAAGGTCCATCTAGTCAACGCTATGGTTTTTGTAGTAGTCAGGTATGGATGTGAGAGTTGGTCCATTAAAAACTCTAAGCATTGAAGAAATGATGCTTTTGAATTGTGCTGCTGGAGAAGACTCTTAAGAGTACCTTGGACTGCAAGGAAATCAAACCAGTCAATCCTAAAGGAAATCAACCCTGACTATTCATTGGAAGGACTGATGCTGAAGCTATAGCTCCAATTCTTTGGCCACCTTCTGCAAAGAGCCAACTCATTGGAAAAGACTCCAGTGCTGGGAAAAATTGAAGGCAAAAGGAGAACGAGGCAGCAGAGGATGAGATGGTTAGGTATCATGCCATGACTCTGTGCAAACTCCAATACATAGTGGAGGACAGAGGAGCCTGGCATGCTTCAGTCCACGGGGTCACAGAGTCACTTAACAACGACAACAGACTGAGGCTCCGATTATTTTAGTGACTTGCCGAGTTAGAGGTGGAGCTGAGAGTCAGGCTCAGGCACTCCGACCCCGCAACACATTCTCGTAGCTCTGTAACTCATACTCCATATGAATGCACTAGTCATAGCATATGGAGAAAGTTTGGTGTTTGCACAAAAAATTAGGTAAGTATCACAGGGGAGAGAGGATCCAGGCTGAGACCTAATGGATCTGTAATACTTTTTCAGGCTGAATAGCTTGCAAAGAGCATTCCAAGTAAGAGAACAGCATGAGACAAGCACAAAGTGGGAAGAGAAGCCTGGTACATTCTGTGATGTACAGCTAGATCCCAGCAGCTCGGGCACTGAGCACAGACTGGGGACAATGGAGGGCAAGGCCAGCAAGGAAGGCAGAATCTGAACACCATGCTTTCTTATATAAGGTATCTATGAGCAGCAAGTGGCCGAGAGGAGATATCCCACATCCAAGGTAAGAGAAACCCCAGGAGGACGGTAGGCGCTGAGAGAGGGCATCAGAGGGCAGACAGACTGAAACCACAGTCATGAACAACTAGCCAGTCTGATCACGTGGACCACAGCTTGTCTAACTCAGTGAAACTAAGCCATGCCATGTGTGGCCACCCAAGACGGTCGGGTCATGGTGGAGAGGTCTGACAGAATGTGCTCCACTGGAGAAGGGAGTGGCAAACCACTTCAGTATTCTTGCTTGAGAACCCCATGAACAGTATGAAAAGGCAAAAAGATAGGACTCTGAAAGATGAACTCCCCAGGTAGGTAGGTGCCCAATATGCTACTGGAGATCAGTGGAGAAATAACTCCAGAAAGAATGAAGGGATGGAGCCAAAGCAAAGACAATGCCCAGTTGTGGGTGGGACTGGTGATAAAAGCAAGGTCCGATGCTGTAAAGAGCAATATTGCATAGGAACCTGGAATGTTAGGTCCATGAATCAAGGCAAATTGGAGGTGGTCAAACAGGAGATGGCAAGAGTAAATGTCGACATTCTAGGAATCAGGAAACTAAAATGGACTGGAATGGGTGAATTTAATTCAGATGACCATTAGGTCTACTACTGTGGGCAAGAATCTCTGTTCATTTCCAAGGCAAACCACTCAATATCACGGTAATACAAGTCTATGCCCCAACCAGTAATGCTGAAGAAGCTGCAGTTGAATGGTTCTATGAAGACCTAGAAGACCTTTTAGAACTAACACCCAGAAAAGATGTCCTTTTCATTATAGGGGACTGGAATGCGAAAGTAGGAAGTCAAGAAACACCCTGAGTAACAGGCAAATTTGGCCTTGGAGTACAGAATGAAGCAGGGCAAAGGCTAATAGAGTTTTGCCAAGAGAACACACCGGTCATAGCAAACACCCTCTTTCAACAACACAAGAGAAGACTCTACACATGGACATCACCAGATGGTCAACACCGAAATCAGATTGATTATATTCTTTGCAGCCAAAGATGGAGAAGCCCTATACAGTCAGCAAAAACAAGACCAGGAGCTGACTGTGGCTCAGATCATAAACTCCTTATTGCCAAATTCAGACTTAAATTGAAGAAAGCAGGGAAAACCTTTAGACCAGTCAGGCATGGCCTAAATCAAATCCCTTATGATTATGCAGTGGAAGTGAGAAATAGATTTAAGGGACTAGATCTGATAGACAGAGTGCCTGATGAACTATGAATGGAGGTTCCTGACATTGTACAGGAGACAGGGATCAAGACCACCCCCAAGAAAAACAAATGCAAAAAGGCAAAATGGCTGTCTGAGGAGGCCTTACAAATAGCTGTGAAAAGAAGAGAAGTGAAGAGCAAAGGAGAAAAGGAAAGATATTCCTATTTGAATGCAGAGTTCCAAAGAATAGCAAGGAGAGATAAGAAAGCCTTCCTCAGTGATTAGTGCAAAGAAATAGAGGGAAACAACAGAATGGAAAAGACGAGAGATCTCTTCATGAAAATTAGAGATACCAAGGGAACATTTCATGCAAAGATGGGCTCAATAAAGGACAGAAATGGTATGGACCTAACAGAAGCAGAAGATATTAAGAAGAGGTGGCAAGAATACACAGAAGAACTATACAAAAAAGATCTTCATGACCCAGATAATCACAATAGTGTGACCATTCACCTAGAGACAGACATCTTGGAAGGTGAAGTCAAGTGGGCCTTAGGAAACATCACTACGAACAAAGCTAGTGGAGGTGATGGAATTCCAGTTGAGCTATTTCAAATCCTGAAAGATGATGCTGTGAATGTGCTGTACTCAATATGCCAGTAAATTTGGAAGACTCAGCAGTGGCCACAGGACTGGAAAAGGTCAGTTTTCATTGTAATCCCAAAGAAAGGCAATGCCAAAAAAATGCTCAAACTACTGCACAATTGGACTCATCTCACATGCTAGTAAAGTAATGCTCAAAATTCTCCAAGCCAGGCCTCAGCAATATGTGAACTGTGAACTTCCAGATGTTCAAGCTGGATTTAGAAAAGGCAGAGGAACCAGAGATCAGATTGCCAACATCTGTTGGATCATTGAAAAAGTAAGAGAGTTTCAGAAAAAAATCTATTTCTGCTTTATTGACTATGCCAAAGCCTTTGACTGTATGGATCAAAATAAACTTTGGAAAATTCTGAAGGAGATGGGAATACCAGACCACCTGACCTGCCTCTTGAGAAACCTGTATGCAGGTCAGGAAGCAACAGTTAGAACTGGACATGGAACAATAGACTGGTTCCAAATAGGAAAATGAGTACATCAAGGCTATATATTGTCACCCTGCTTATTTAACTTATATGCAGAGTACATCATGAGAAATGCTTGGCTGGAGGAAGCACAAGCTGTAATTAAGATTGCTGGGAGAAATATCAGTAACCTCAGATATGTAGATGATACCACCCTTATGGCAGAAAGTGAAGAAGAACTGAAGAGCCTCTTGATGAAAGTCAAAGAGGAGAGCGAAAAAGTTGGCTTAAAGCTCAGCATTCAGAAAACTAAGATCATGGCATCTGGTCCCATCACTTCATGGGAAATAGATGGGGAAACAGTGGAAACAGTGTCAGATTTTATTTTCTTGGGCTCCAAAATCACTGCAGATGGTGATCGCAGCCATGAAATTAAAAGACGCTTACTCCTTGGAAGGAAAGCTATGACCAACTTACACAGCATATAAAGAAGCAGAGACAACACTTTGCCAACAAAGGTCCGTCTAGTCAAGGCCATGGTTTTTCCAGTGGTCATGTATGGATGTGAGAGTTGGACTATAAAGAAGGCTGTGTGCCAGAGAATTGATGCTTTTGCACTGTGATGTTGGAGAAGACTCTTGAGAGTCCCTTGGACTGCAAGCAGATCCAACCAGTCCATCCTAAAGGAGATCAGTCCTGGGTGTTTATTGGAAGGACTGATGTTGAAGCTGAAACTCCAATATTTTGGCCACCTGATGGGAAGAACTGACTCATTTGAAAAGATCCTGATGCTGGGAAAGATTGAGGGCAGGAGGCAAGGGGGACAACAGAGAATGAGATGGTTGGATGGCATCACCGACTCCATGGATGGGGGAAGCTGGGGAAAACTCTGGGAGTTGGTGATGGACAGGGAGGCCTGGCGTGCTGTTGTCCATGGGGTTGCAAAGAGTTGGACATGACTGAGTGACTGAACTGAACTGAACTGATGTAACTGTCCAGTTATGAAACAAATCTGTCGTTTAATTTTGTCAGGCAAGTCATAGCTCTCGCTTCCTGATTAAGATCAGAATGAACTTGACCTTGGTGTGGTGGGGTCCTAGTCACCTAGGTAAACAGGCTGATTTTATTGCGACTGTTTGATGCCAAGGGTCTCTTCGCAGAAAGATTTTAGTATCATGTTTATTTTGGTTTCATTTGAAATCATAAGAGAGATTTAAATGTTACAAATAATCTATGGAATATAAGTTAATCACTTTAGATTCACAAATTTGAATACCTCAAGCTGTATCCTTACTCCACATAATCACAAACGTGTGTAAATATAATTGATTTCAGAAGACTAGAAGAAAATGGGCCAGTATTTTAAGAGTTACCTCTGAATCCTGGAGAAGTTTTCTATAGTTTCTAAATTTTTCATAATGAAAGCATATCACTTTCAGGAGTACAGAAAGAAATTTTTGTAGAGTTGAAAGCAGATATTTTAAAATTCAGTATAATGCTCACTCATAGTTCAAAAGTCAAATTTGTCCCAAAGGACTAAAAGTGAAAATCATACTCTGTTCTTCACTCTCACCCTTAACTCCCCAAAGTCAACCCACTAACTCTATAGCTTGTTTATTCTGCAGTTACATCAAAATTCTGTATTTCATCTATGAGTGTACAGTACATATGAGTTTACATACAATGCCTGAATTTGTCCATTTTAGATATTCAAGTTTCTGCTATATGATTTAGCTCACTTATACCACTTCACATCTATCTTCCCCAATTTCCCAGTGTAATTATAACATATTTGTCTCTCTATTGTTTGGCTGTCTTTGAAATTTCAGGCAGTATGCATACACCAAACATAGTCTGTCTCCTAACGTCCCCTTGGGTATAAGGAGAACACTGGTGCTCCTAGACGCATCTCTAGCTCTTCTATCTCCCTTTTCTGGCATTCCAGTTGTAGAGCATTCCAGGTGATAACATTTACACTTGGTTCTGTAATTAAAATTGTCTTCCATGCTTTCTTTATCAGTTCATTTTAAAATCTGACAACTAATAACAGCACTTTACATTATCGTGACTCTGTAAGCATTGTTCACGGAGGAGCCAAGTGGTATTCTGTGAATTTAACTTTCTCTTTATGCTTGTTTTCGTTTCTTCTAATTTTCATGCTATTTTTAAATTTCCCACGACAACAGACATTCTACAGCATCTCCTTTTGTCCCAGGAGACGTCTCTCCCAGAGCCATCTGTCCTCCTGTTTTGGCCTGGATTGTGCGTCCTCCAGGTATGGTGGACAGTATGGCTGACTCCCCAGATCCATCCCATCGGAGACAGCGACTGAGGAGACAGTCATGTCCCCTCGTCAGACTGCGGAGACATCCTCAGCAAGGATGTTCCCAAACAGCATTCTTAAAGCTCCAGCAGTCTACAACACTTCCTGCCCCCGCCTCTACTTTGTTTATCACACCAACACGTATCACTTGATAGCATAGTTGCTTACCATCTCTTCACCTGAATGCAAGCTCCATGAAGGCAGGAAAGTTTGTCTTTTATTTTCTGTTAATATTTTTTCCTAGTGCTGGAAACAGTGCCTGTCTAATGAAAGAATCAAATGAAATGAACTAAATGAAAGAATCCAGATAACTCCATCTTCCTTGCTAGAGACTCTTTCAGCAAAGGGCAACCCCCACAGTCCAGTTTGGGCTAATGAATTGTGAGGGGCTACTTGCTGGAAAAGAAACCCAGTCCTTTCCCCACTAGATATGAACAAAGAAGCATTTGCTCAAGTTGCTTCAGGCAGCCAGGTATCATCAGGGGGAAAAGCATCTTTGTGCTAAGTTGCTACAGGCGTGTCCAACTCTTTGTGACCCCCTGGACTGTAGTTCCCCAGGCTCCTCTGCCCGGGGGATTCTCCAGGCAAGAATCCAGGAGTGGGCTTCCACACCCTCCTCCAGGGGGTCTTCTCAACCCGGGATCAGACCCGCATCTCTTATGCAGGCTCTTTACCACTATTGCCACCTGGAAAACCCCCTAGCTTTAGGATGAAGGTAATGCCAGGAATGACAGGGCAGAAAGATGGTAAAAAGCCTGCATCTTTGTTGATCTCTGAACCATTTGATCAAGCTGGGAGACCTCCCTATCTTCAGTTTTTATTTAAGCCAATTTGAGCTGGATTCTTCCTTAACTGCAGTCAAAGACTCTCCCCAGTTACTTCAGTTCTGCTGCGTACCTGCCACCACAGGAGCTCCCTTCACTGCCTTTCTGAACCTGGGCCATACTTCTATGTACTCCGTCTTCTTTGGTTTGCTTGCCAGTTTTATTGGGATGCATATTGGATAACTTTCTGACAGGTCGTTTTTTTCTAGGCCTTTGAATGTCTTAAAAAGTTTTCATTTATCCCTTCATTGATGACTTGGGTAGGTATGAGATTCTAGGTTGAAAATTTTAATGCCTCCGAAGTTTGAAAACATCAGTCAAATTGCCTATTACCATCCACTGCTAATTGATGGGATGTTGGGGTGATCTGGGTTTACTCTGGAAAACAGCATTGCCACATCTAGCAAGCAAAAATATAGGCTAGCCAACCAAGTTTCCATTTCAGATAAACAAGGAAATTCTAAAAACACACTTATTCTAAAAAATTACTTATGTTTATTTGAACTTCAGTGTTAACTAGCTGTCCTATATTTTATGTTAACACTATTGGGACACTTTTAGGATATTCTTTTGATCCATAACATTCTGAAATTTCAGTATTTCTGGTTGTGGGTCTCTTAAAAAAAAAAGTCTTTATATTAGTACTTGAGCGCCAAGAAAGAGGATATGATTATCATTGACAATAATGTTTAAATGATGAGTCACCATTGCTTCCAGGCTCTGGATGTCTATCAGCTTGAGTCTGGGGAACAGGAACAAGGGAAAAAAAGGTAAAAAGTTTCATCAGTCTTAGGGTTTGAAAATCTTCAGAGTAATTCTCAGAGTAGAAGCATGAGATGACTATAGCCTATTTCATACAGAGCCTGGTTATCTAGTAGAGGGTCTGGTTTCAAACCTTGCCACCTGGCTGGCATTTCATATAAGTATCAGTGAGCAACCTTAGGAAAGAACCAAAAGTTCAGGCTGAAGAACCTTGTTTTATAAGAGTGAATATTCTGGACACATCCCAAATTTACCATGTAATTGCTCCACCGTGAACACAGCGTAGAGGTACACTGTCTCCAGAGGAGAAAATGATTCGCTTGTGAGATGCATATTTCCTGTGGTTATCTCGGCGTGAACTAGCCAAAAAGTAAGTGAAGAGGTGAGAGATAAGAAGTAATCACTTTGCAAAGTAGTGGTAAAATCAAGCAAGGTAAAACCGGTTTAAAGAAATTCGGAGAACTATAGAGTTGAGAGAGAAATTTTTAAAACTGACTTTAGAATCAGTGAATGCGACATGACCTTAAAAGTTCTCTAGGCCAGCCCCCCCTTTTATAGGTGACACTACCCAGGCTAACAGAGTGGAAGGGACTAGCCCAGAGTCACAGAACCAGACTAGACCGGTTCCCCTGATTCCCAGTCCGGTGTTTACTCCTCTCCATCGCTGCTGTGGTTTGGGACCTATTGCACAACAGCCCTATTTAATCATCCTGACAGCAATCCTGAGAATGATCAGCTTTCTCTGCAGCCATCTGACTCAGCTCAGGGTAGGAGCTTCACCAAACGCCCCATTAAAATGCAGTCAACTCCAAGGGCAGGTGAAAAAAAGGGAGGGGGGAGTGGTCCAGAGGGCTTGGAAAAGTTTCTCCTAACCAAAAATATTGCCCGCACCCACATGCCTGGGTGCCTGAAATTAAACATGGAAAATGTCTGCTGTGATGCAAATTTCTATCTTTAAGATTTTGCTTGGATCTTTAGAGAGGCTCCTTAACAAAGAAGGTCGTGATGGTACATGACACCAGACAAATACATCATGATTGGACGTGGTAGAATGACTAGACCGTGGTCTGAACTGTGTTAGGACCCATCAGGTACAAATGGCAGCGGGCGCCGGCTTCACCATCATCATTTCACACCAGAACAAAGCAACAGATTGCTTTGTGCTCTCATCATTTCCCGTCATCAGATTTCACTTTTGGTGTCTGATGTCATGGTAAGGTATTTTAGTAGACCTAGTTTCCTTGATTACTTGAATAATTCACATTTTGATTCTGTATATGGGATGTTTTCAGCAGAACAAAGGCCCTTTAAATGGCAATTTTGACTTCAGCACTGAGACTCAGTTTGCCTGAACTCAAAAATGTATGTCCCACACCTTACGGTCATTTGCCTTCTTCTCTTTTTGGTCAAAAGGTAAGGAAGATGAAGATGGAAAGATAACCATTTGCTTTTGTTAATGAAGAGGTAGTTTTAACCAGAGCTGGTGTAATGATGGTTAGGAGGCCAAGGACAGATTGCCATGCCGTGTTAAGAAACAAGTGCAGGGAAAGGGGGAGAAAAATTAACGCAGATAAGCTTTTAAGATGGTTGACTATGGCCAAAAAGAGAAAGTCTTTTATTGAACTGTTTGCATGGATATTGATTGGTTGGTTGATTTTAAAGGGCATGGGGGAGACAGGAGCATTTCTATCACCTGGGGGCGGGGGGGATGAGTCAGGTCCTCAGCTTTTTCATCCAAACATTGTAGAAATGTTACCAGAACTGTAAACAAAGAGTATGTCCAAGGTCATCCAGCCAACTGACCAAAGCATCAGAATTAAAATCCTGGCCCTTCAACAGCTGTTTTCTTGGGCACGTGAGGTCTCTCCATCTTGCAAATGTTTTTAATTTCAGTGGGTCATGGGAGGATGACGGTGGTCATTTCTGTACAACTGCACTTGTAAAGAACTATAAGGTCCTCTTGGGCAGGGAAGGGATAAGGAAAGTAAATACTTGATTAAGTTAACATTTTCCATTTGCCAGACATGAGGCTAAGTGCTTTACCTAAATAAGTTATTCAACCCTCACAGCAACATATGAAGCAGATGAAGCTATTATCTTTTCACAGACAAGGAAATTGTGGCTCAAAGAGATTTAGTAATTCGCCTGAAATCACACCAGCAAAAGCCAAATAAAAAAACTGGGGGTTTTAACCAGTAGATTATCCCATTTCTCACAAGAATGCAGTCATACTGATTTAACACCACAATTAGTTAGTGATAGTTTTAAATATCACGACTCGTTTTTTCTAGGCATAGTTATATTTTTGTCCTGTTTTATTTCATTTCCAGAAAATGCTGTGAGACAGCTGAGAGCATCCACTCCATTTGAGAATAAGGACAAGGAAACACATCCCCTCCCTCTCCTGCTCCCACCTCTCAGACATGCACATACACACACCACGAGGGAGGGAAGCCCATCAGAACAGAAGCAACAGAGCCTAGACATCTCGGTGGCCGAATGTGCCACAGAGCTGCCAGGACCCTTAAGAGAAGAGAGTCCATCCTTTGCTGTTTTTAGCCAGTCACATCTGGTGTCCAGGGTAAAGAAAATAAACCCATTCCATCAAAATGCCAGAATGTAGGCCCTCAAGCAGCTTTATCAGAAGACCAGGTGAGAGGATTCATAAATAATAACTAGGAAAACTATTTTCAAGTGGAACAAACTCTTCAAACAATAAATGCAGCAGTTCTTGACCACTGCTAGAATTCCTTCCTCTTCCAAGTGAACTACAGTGAGTCTCTTGGCATCATAGGGCTCTGTACCGAGATGAGAATTTGCAATTAGCTTTAAGAATAGAAGAGTCAGTACAAATCGGCCCCATATAGCCTTGATGAATAACACACCACTTAAAAGACAGTATCTGTCAGTTACAAACAGGAGTCTCTAGTGGGAAGAAGAAAGTCAGCCTGGGTATGGTTTGCTGATCATTTTTGTGCAAGGGCCATGTCTTATTCATCTTTGCATCCCGAGCATCCAGCATAATATCTGGCACATTAGTAGTGCCAAATAAGTTTTGTTTAGTGATCAGTGAATCTTAGCCAGGATATAATGATGTCACGTCTGCCACTTTGCTCCAGTTCTCTAAAACCAAGGAATATATTTCAGTTCAGTTCCATTCAGTCGCTCAGTCACGTCCGGCTCTTTGCAACCCCATGAACTGAGCACGCCAGGCCTCCCTGTCCATCACCAGCTCCCAGAGTCCACCCAGACCACGTCCATTTTAACCAAACAGACTCAGTTGGGTGAAGGGGACACCGGGCTGACATCAAGCAGCTCCGGCCTGAATCTCCAGGGATGCCTCGACTCTGGAGCCACAGGGCTCGTAGCATTCTGATTCAATGGAAGTAGTTCCATTGTTAACGGGTGAGTTTCTAGATCAATTTGTAAAATTCAGTCAGGCAGTTTAGTCATTCAGTCGTGTCCAGCTCTTTGTAGCACCAGGGACTGCAGCACGCCAGGCCTCCCTGTCCATCACCAACTTCCGGAGCTTACTCAAACTCACGTCCCTAGGGTCAGTGATGCCATCCAGCCGTCTCATCCTCTGTCGTCCCCTTCTCCTCCTGCCCCCAGTCCTTCCCAGCATCAGGGTCTTTTCCAATGAGTCAGCTCTTCCCATCAGGTGGCCAAAGTACTGGAGCTTCAGCTTCAACATCAGTCCTTCCAGTGAACACCCAGGACTGATCTCCACTAGGATGGACTGGTTGGATCTCCTTGCAGTCCAAGGGACTCTCAAGAGTCTTCTCCAACACCACAGGTCAAAAGCATCAATTCTTCGGCGCTCAGCTTTCTTTATAGTCCAACTCTCACATCCATACATGACTACTGGAAAAACCATAGCCTTGACTAGACAGACCTTTGTTGGCAAAGTAATGTCTCTGCTTTTCAATATGCTGTCTAGGTTGGTCATAACTTTCCTTCCACGGAGTAATCGTCTTTTAATTTCATGGCTGCAATCACCATCTGCAGTGATTTTGGAGCCCCCCCAAAATAAAGTCTGACACTTTTCCCACTGTTTCCCCATCTATTTGCCATGAAGTGATGGGGCCAGATGCCGTGATCTTAGTTTTTTGAATATTGAGTTTTAAGCCAAGTCTTTAAGTCTCCTCTTTCACTTTCATCAAGAGGCTCTTTAGTTCTTCACTTTCTGCCATAGGGGTGGTGTCATCTGCATATCTGAGGTTATTGATATTTCTCCTGGCAATCTTGATTCCAGCTTGTGCTTCCTCCAGCCCAGCATTTCACATGATATATTCTGCATATAAGCTAAATAAGCAGGGTAACAACATACAGCTTTGATGTACTCCTTGTAAAATTAGTGTACCTGAATATAGAACAATAATGGCATTCAATAGTATTATAGACCTGTTTTCCCATGGTAATCATTCTTACTTGGCAATATTTATTTGAAGTTCCAGTCTAAGATGGCAGAAAGAGACTGCCTGCTGTTCAGATTCAGGAATTCCTTCTTAACTCTCCACTCTTCCTTGCCTTCCATTACCTGTACCCACCTACCCACCTTCATCCAAACAAAACCTACTTATCCACCTGTTTTCTGAACCTCACTGATAGGCACTTGTCCAGCCACTGATTAAAGTCAGACACCCTGGAGTCCTCCCCTGTAATGTGTCCCCCACTCCAGTTACACGGGTCCACACACACGTCCAGTAGGGCTATCAGGCACTGACGATTCTGCCTCAGCCACTGCTTTAGTTCAGGACGTTATCTTTCTGGACCACTTCCTATGGTTCCTGGGTTCCAAAGAGAGGAAACCTGTAAATATGGTAAGTCTTCTTGCCATTTCCATGCATATAAAATTTACCTGAATTCATAAGTTAGTACGTATACTCAGGGGAAGACAACACTGAGGTAATAAATAAGACTTTAGCAGCGGATAAACTCGAAGAAGGCAGTGGCACCCCACTCCAGTACTCTTGCCTGGAAAATCCCATGGATGGAGGAGCCTGGTGGGCTGCGGTCTATGCGGTCGCTGAGTCGGACGCGACTGAGTGACTTCCCTTTCACTTTTCACTTCCCTGCATTGGGGAAGGAAATGGCAACCCACTCCAGTGTTCTTGCCTGGAGAGTCCCAGGGACGGGGAGCCTGGTGGGCTGCCGTCTGTGGGGTCGCACAGAGTCGGACACGACTGAGCAACTTAGCAGCAGCAGCGGCGGCGGCAGTGGATAAACTCTCCAAAGAAGGACACAATCTTTTCATCAGGACCTTGGAGAGAACCAACAAAGGTAGCTGATAGATAGCAAAACCAGGATTATAAGTCTGCAAATACTGAATCGAAGTCAGGCTAGCCTGTCCAGCCCAGGTTGTCCTTCCGACCCTCACGTGCTCCGAGTCCAGCCCTGTGAAGGCGCCAGACGTGCCCCTTGACCGCAGCCCTCTGCCCCTTCCCTTTGCATCGCTGTCACCTTATCGCCATTCAAGTCTCGGTCCAAGTGACTGTGCAGCACAGCCTCTCCTCAATCACTCCTATCCCATTTCCCCATTTTGCTTTCTTCATAACCATTATCACTGCTTGAAACTGTGTTATTTATTCCTTTGTTTATGTGATGATTGCCTCCCTAGCCTTCACAGAAGGTAAGCTTTGCGGGTGAACAGACCGTGTCTATGTGATTAACTGTCATATATCTTTAGTGTTTAAAACATATCTGACACCTAGGAGGCAGTCTATAAATATTTGACAAATGGGAAAATGAAATAAGACATGCAATGAGGACAGGCAATTAGATTTGAAGTTTAGGAGACTAGTGAGGACCTTGAACTGAGCAGCTGGAGCTAATATCAGACACTTATTGTTGGGTTTGGAGAAACAGGATTCAAGACGCCGTGTACAGATTTGTGTTTGCATGACCCGTGTAGGAGCAAACATCAAACACACTCATGGGTGGCATGCCTGACAGTACTGCATTTTAATTTCTGGAATAATTAATATGGATTGAATAAAAGCAAGGTAGCCCTTATTGGGATCTCTGCGAAAGGAACAACACTTTTCCCTTCATTTCCTCTAGAAACGGATTTTTATTGTCTCAGTGGCATTAAGTGGGGACTGATCAAGCAAATCAGTGGGGGGGTTGTTTGGCCATCTCAGAGGTCAGTGAGTTAGAACTATTTCCCCCGAGCCCGCGCTTCCAGAATTCTTGGAAACGAGAGCATCCTGTGGCTTGGAGGCTTGGGTCTTCCCATTTGTCTCTGCAAATGGAGAAGGCACACAAGAGCGGCAGGACAAACCATACGCCCAGGATTTTAATCAGGACACACATTTCACTTGGCCAACATGGAGGTTTTAAATGTTTTTGATTGATTGCCAACATTTTAAAAATCAGGAGATTTATATAAACAAAGATTTCCAGCCTTTCTTAGAAATACAGAAGTTTTTGGAATATTAGCCCTTGATTTCCCACATGACAAAAATCACCTGGCATGGAGTGGCGGCTGCCCCCTTCAGACAGGACCTGTTGCTCCACACCACCACTGTCTCCAGTACTCCGCCTCCTTCACTCATTCACCTTAACTACATGGCCCTTGACGGTATTTGGGTCTGAGGTCCTCCACATGAAACCCAAGAATTAGATGATTCTAAGAGCTGGAGCCATGGGAATAACTATGAAGGTAAACTGTCTATAAGGAATCACAGTGTGCATTTCCCCAAAAAAGCAACTGATTTTTGGTGTATTGCTACGGGCATGAGACTTGTATTGTTATGAGACATTTATGAGGGCACTGACACCATTCGCACAGTGTGTGCTTAGAGAAGATCTAAGGAGGCTGCGTTTATGTGTGTGTGCTCACACAGGCCCACAGATGTGCACAGAGTAGACAGTCAACAAATACGTACTGAATACCATAATGAGAGGCTCAGGAGCAGCAATAAAAAATGTTACGAGCTGCTGCTGTACACCTTACAGCTTATAAGCTCACTCTGCTTCTCTTTTCCTCTCTTATTTTCCCCGAGTTGTAGTTCAAGACTGAGAATCTAACTGAGATATTATTAAAATTTGTTAGTTAGTTGTGAATAGAACTGGCTGACCAAGCATCAGTTAGTCTGTCTGCATTATTCTGATGTGGTCTGAGAGTGAATTCATTACTGTAGTGAAACCAGAACTTCTTGGTTTGGAGATATGGGTTCTGGCCCTGACTCTGCCATTAACTGTAGTTCTTTGAATAAGTCACTTGGCTCTCTGGGCAAAGTTTGATCGTCCATAAAATTATATGGTCTTCAGGGCTTCTCTCTGCTTTATGATCTCTATTTATGTGAAAAACAAAGACACATCAGAGGTAAGAGCTAGAAACTCAGAGCCAGCAACGTCAGCAAGGAAAGACCGAGAAGAGACTTCTCCCCCCAATAATTAAGGCAAGGAAGTCTCCAGACGCATGGGCAGCAATCCAGGGAGGGACAAGAGTGGAATGTGAACTCATCAGGAGAATGTTGAGTAAAACTCAGGGAGGAAAAGAGTAATGGAGAGGGAGTCCATCTGTAGACTAAGAGAATGCTAAAAAAAAAAAGGAAGAATTGCTGCTAATTAGGTCATTTAGAAACTGAACAACTGAATGTAATTCTTGCTGAAGCAATAAGAAAACAGCCATGGTCGGCATGATAATAACAAGAATACATACTAATAGACAAAAATAGGATCCCCCAGGTAACTTAACAAGTTCCATGACAGCTAGTAGATATCAGGTGGAAAACAGCACCTGAATATCATGCAAATTTTTTAAAATATACTGAGGAAACATGTAACAAAGGATCAGATAATATTTGCTGAATTAAATTCTGGTATGCTTCACTATTTAAAAACTTTAATGTGAAAAAATTAAAAATTTGAAAAATCTCAGAGTGATTATTTCTTTTTATAAAAAAGAATTCACTGCCAGTATATTTTAAACAGAAATTTTTCACCCTTAAAATGGAAAACAAATTGAAACATTTCCTTTACAAAAGTCTTTCATTAACAAACATATAAATGAGGTAGAGTTCAGAGTCAATGCTTCATTTAGTCTTGCATTCACATCACCTAACGCAGCGTCAGGCACAGATGGACAGTTCAGTAACTTTCGGTGAATGGATTGTGTGGTTTTGTACTGCTGCATAACAAACCACCCCAATTTAATGGCTTAAAATGGCTTATCTGTCACAGTTCCAAAGGTTGACTAGGTTCAGTGGGAAGTTCCTCTGGTGGTCTCACTTGGGTTCTTTCGCTTGCTTGCAGTCAGGTGACGGCTTAGCATGGATTTATCTGGAGGCTCAAGCAGGATGCTGGGATGACGTGGTCTCGCTCCCTCTCCATAGGCCCACGTTTCTTCCTCTCTATGTAGACTCTACATGTGGTCTTTGCAGCAGAGAGACCAGACCCCCTACACGGTGGTGGTGGCTCAGGGATCCCCAAAGAACAAGGTCGGGAAACTGCCGGGGCTTCTTAACCGTTGTCCCTTGTTTAAAACAGATCACTGGGCCACCCCAGATTCAACGAGCGGGGAACTACAGGAGGGTATGAACGGGAGGCATGATTCACTGGGCAGCTTCATAGACTAGTCACCCCAGCTTGCCTTCACTTTGGGCCCTTAACTTCCAAAGAGATAGGAAACAGGTTTAGCGTTATACAGCTACAAACACAGGCCATTTTACTGAAAATGGAAGAATGACTCACAGCCAGAACCCAGAGGAGAAAACCAAGAGCAGAGGGAAACCATTCCTAAAAAGCAAAATTGTATCTTAATCAAGGACTATCCTCTGCCTTGAGTTAGAGAAGTTGGGATATGCACCAGGCTGGATGTTAGAATTGCTGTAAGTCAGGAAATGCTCATGCCTCCCTTTTCTCCTCTTTTTGAACAGGGGAGTCTGCTGATGTTTTCTGTCTCTTTCACCATTACATGAGAGAGGTGGGTTGGGGGTGGGTGGATAACCTGCTCTTCTCACTGGTCTCTGCCCCTGAGGAAGTACAGATGAGAAGATGCCTCCAGGCAGTCACAGCCATACCAGGCCGTGGTTTTGTTGACGATATCCTGGACTTTAAACTGATATCACATTAGGATGAGATTTGCAGAGCTAAGTACATGTTTCACGTAGGAAGGCCATGACTTGTGGGAGCCACAGGCTGGCACCTGGCTCCAAAGAAGGCTCCCAATGAACCTCATCTCCTCGAAGGTACATCATGTGTACACCCCACCCTCTTTGAAGCTGGGCTCTCCTGGGACGTGATTTATTTATTTATTTATTTATTTTGAGCTTACAGAAGCTATCTTTATTTTATTTTATTTTTTTAATTTTCTCTGCTTTATTGTGTTGGTTTTGCCATACATTGACATGAAACCGCCATGGGTCTACATATGCTCCCCCTCCAGAACCCCCCTCCCTCCTCCCTCCCAAAACCCTCCCCCTGGGACATCTCGGTGCACCAGCCCTGAGCATCAATCCTGGGCTGGCGATTGATTTCACCTATGTTAATTAACATGTTTCAATGCCATTCTCTCATATCATCCCACCCTTGCCCTCTTCCACAGAGTCCACGAGTCTGTTCTATACATCCGCGTTCCTTTTGCTGTCTCGCATGCAGGGATGTGATTTAAATAACAGAAGATGGCAGAACTGACACTCTACCACCTAGAGCCTAAGCTTTATAGGCCTGGCAGCTCCCACTGTTTTAGTTTTGGAAACCTTGAGCTTTCACATAAGAAGTCTGGCTCTCCTTCTGGAAAGATCGCATTGAGAGAAAGCATGGAGAGGCCACACGGAGAGACAGAGGAGGCCACTGAAAGTGGGAAAGAGGAGCAGCTATCCGGGCATCTCAGCCAAGCCTCCAGCTAACTACAGCTGCGTGAGAGAACTCCAGTGATCGGCAGGACGGCCCTGATAACCCCAGGCATCCCACAGAAGCATGGAAGACAATAAAATCATTGTTTTAAGCCACCAACTTTTTCAATAGCTTATTAATGCAGCTATAGATAAACAAAACAGTATCCATAAATGAATATGGACAAAGTATCCTATTTAGGGGAGTTACAGTTTCACAGACTATCCATTAAGTTCTTTTCTCTATTCAAGAAATATTTACTAAGCCCCTACATCAGTCAACACATCCTTCTTATGTATAAAAGAAAGATTTAGGCTTAAGGAAAAACAACTTTATTGAAAATTGTAATGTTTAGTTGAAAAAAATTTTCATCTGTCATTTGCTCCAGCCTCCTCAGGCCTCGGGGGAGAGAATTTCAGCAACAGGGAACTATTGGAAACTCTTGGGGGAACAGCGGCGAGACGGAGATGGTATTTGGGAAGGTTCGTTTGGCAGCAGAGAACAGGGTTAGTGGCAGGGTTAGCGAGGCACAGTCGTAGATGCAAGTTGGTCTGGGTTGTTCAGTTCAGTTCAGTGGCTCAGTCGTGTCCGACTCTTGGCAACTCCATGGACTGCAGCACGCCAGGCCTCCTGTCCATCACCAACTCCCAGAGTTTACTCATACTCATGTCCATTGAGTTGGTGATGCCATCCAACCATCTCATCCTCTGTCATCCCCTTCTCCTCCTGCCCCCAATCCTTCCCAGCATCAGGGTCTTTTCCAATGAGTCAGCTCTTTCCATCAGGTGGCCAAAGTATTGGAGTTTCAGCTTCAGCATCAGTCCTTCCAATGAACACCCAGGACTGAACTCCTTTAAGAGGGACTGGTTGGATCTCCTTGCAGTCCAAGGGACTCTCAAGAGTCTTCTCCAACACCACAGTTCAAAAGCATCACTTCTTTGGTGCTCAGCTTTCTTTATAGTCCAATTCTCACATCCATACATGACTACTGGAAAAACCATAGCCTTGACTAGACGAACCTTTGTTAACAAAGTAATATCTCTGCTTTTCAATATGCTATTCAGGTTGGCCATAACTTTCCTTCCAAGGAGCAAGCGTCTTTTGATTTCATGACTGCAATCACCATCTGCAGTGATTTTGGAGCCCCAAAAAATAAAGTCTGACACTGTTTCCACTGTTTCCCCATCTATTTGCCATGAAGTGATGGGACCAGATGCCATCTTAGTTTTCTTAATGTTGAGCCTTAAGCCAACTTTTTCACTCTCCTCTTTCACTTTCATCAAGAGGCTCTTTAGTTCTTCTTCACTTTCTGCCATAAGAGTGGTGTTGTCTGCATATCTGAGGTTATTGATATTTCTCCTGGCAATCTTGGTTCTAGCCTGTGCTTCTTCCAACCCAGCATTTCTCATGATGTACTCTGCATATAAGTTAAATAAGCAGGGTGACAATATACAGCCTTGACATACTCCTTTCCCTATTTGGAACCAGTCTGTTATTCCATGTCTAGTTCTAACTGTTGCTTCTTGACCTGAATACAGGTTTCTCAAGAGGCAGGTCAGGTGGTCTGGTATTCCATCTCTTTCAGAATTTTCCACAGTTAGATAACAGTTTTTCTTTTAGGAAGGAGTATTTTATTATTATTTACTGGCATATGACAGTAATTTAAAAAAAAAAGACCAACTCACAGTTAGTCTTATAATTTAAAAAATTTCCTTGCAAAAAATGCACCCACTCATTTCCTGCACCCAGGGGAAACTCTTCATACCCTTCTTCCTTGGTATGACAGGTAGGGCCTGATTCTCAAAAACAGCATATCGAAGTGGCATCAAACAGCCTCAATTCCTAGTATGAATGGACACAGACCAGGCTGAAAAGACAGATTGGAGTGAGGTCACTTCTGCATCACTGCACAGTGCACACAGGACTAACTGTCAAAGAAATCAAGGGGCTTGCCTCCCCACCTAGTTAGTGAGCTGCTAACTGAGACAGATCCCTGGGTCTCACCATGTGTATCTTCTCCCTTCCCTCGCACTCTGCTGGATCACGTTCCCAGTCCCTCTACATCTAGGTGGGGCCATGTGATTAGTTCTAACAGTGGAATGAGGCAGGAATTAACTTCTGGCATTTACAGCCCTGGCCCTTAAATCCACCAGATTCTCCATGTTTTCCTCTTTTCCTGTCTCCTGGCTGGTTGCAGAAGATCCAGTGGAGGACTCAGAGAACACACTAGGTGGAAGGAGCCTTGGTCCCTGAATCTCTGCGTGAATATACCTGAGTGTGATCATGCACGAGTTAGCCAGCTGGAGGACAGGACACCACCCCATCTGAGCCCTCTTAGACCTGCAGGCCAGCCAGCTCTGCAGATCAGCACAGATGTGAGTGAAGTGTGTCAGCTGCTCAACCATGTCCAACTCTTTGCAATCCCATGGACTGTAGCCCATCAGGCTCCTCTGTCCATGGAATTCTCTAGGCATGAATACTGGAGTGGGTTGCCACTTCCTTCTCCAGGGGATCTTCCTGACCCAGGGATCAAACCTGATCTCCTGCATTGCAGGCAGATTCTTTACCATCTGAGCCACCAGTGAAATCCATCGCATATGTATAGGGCACCAAATACATAAAGACATGAATGAGCAGTGACATAGGAGAGAAACACACCTTCATGGTGTGAAGCCACTGAGATTTTGTAGGTTTTAGACCACTGAGATTTCATAGCTATTACTTCCACGCTGACATAATGCCATGATTCGAATCGAGGCCAGCCTGACTCCACAGCCTGCGCTCCCCACAGCACAGAGCATGACTGGTAATACAGCCCGCCAGGTAGCCCAGCCCGCCCACCTTACCCTTGGCGCAGGAGAAAACCGACCCTAAGAACCCCACCAGGGGCACTGAGCTCCAGGAGAACCCTCAGGGAACTATCTGTGTCAGTCAACTTTTGCTACATAAACGAAACACTTCAAAACCAGGTGGTCTGCAACAACAGCAAAAAGAAAAAAGGGAAAAATAGAGACATGCCTCTGGCTCACAGCTCTGGTAAGTTGCAGTGCAGACCTTTGGGGCCTGAGCGGCTCCTGCAGCCTGGGCCCAGGCCCTGCTGTGTCAGCGGGCACCCGTGCCCCCGTGATCAGCTGTAGAGTCGACTGGCAGCTGGCGGGTCTGTGATGGCTCACCTGGGATCACGTGGTACCTCCTCCAGGAAGCAAGCTTGTGCTTGATCATTTGGTGGCAGCAGCGGCGGTTGCAAGACCAGCAAGAGGACCAGCCCCAGTACGCAGGCGCTTTTCAGGCTGCTCCTCTGGCCAAATCAGGACCCGTAAGTCTGCCAAAAGTCAGTGCAGGGGGGCGTTGTCAGATGCCTGGATACGGGTGGCGGGAACAAATTCAGTCATCGCTACAATCAATCCACTGTCCTAGATATTAAGTTCCTCAAATAACTTCCCCTGGTTCCTGACTTCCATGCCGGCAGCAACCCCATGAGAATACTGATATAATCTACAAGACAACAGCATCAGTTGGTTGCTTGCTGTTCTTTGGTTTATTGAAAGCCATGCCCGGGAGGAAATGACTGATTTGCTGCTCTCGTGGACGGTTTGGCAGAACCCTGGAGGCAGAGAGCCTTCTCCATCTGACAGAAGGATGGTTCCCCTGGGTGTGAGGAATCTTCTTCCTGCAAAAATGAGTCATGGTAAGAACCAAGTGCCAGGCCTCCTTCGTACTCCTCACGTGGAAGGGGAGTGTGACCACATCCCTGGTGATACAGCCCTTTGCCTAAGAGGGAAGAGATAAAAGGCTCTCAGGGAGAGGAAAACCACGACTGAAGCTACTGCCTCGTCTTCTGTCTCCTGGAAGTTTCCCTTTTGTCTTGATTTCTATGTTCAAGATCTTCTCTTTGTGGCTTGCTGTTATTTCTATAAAAATGCCTTTCACTTGGCAACATCTTCGCCAAGAAAAGCAAAATATCTACCATGAAAAAACACGCATGTCTGTCATTCCAGGGACTTAAGGCCAGAGCAATAATGAGTTGTTATGGATTAAACTGCGTTCTCTCAAAATTCATGTTAACGTTTTAGCCCCCGGTATCTCAGAATGCCACCTTATTTGGAAATAAGAATATTGCAGACGTAATTAGTTAGGATGGGGTCATAGTGGACATTCACACAGAGAACATGCTGTATGATGATAAAACCAGATTGGTGTGATGCAGCAGAAGACAAGAAACACCAAAGCTTGGCAGCAAAGCACCAGAAGCTCAGAGAGAGGCACGGGAACAGACTTCAGAAGGAACTGACGTCACCAACACCTCGGACTTCCGGGCTTTAGAACTATGAGACAAATTTCTGCTCTTTAAGCAGCTTAGTTTGTGGTACTTTGTTATGGTAGTCCTAGCAAACTAATACCGGAGTGAACAACCACCCATGTCATGGGCTACTTCAAGCTCATTTTCTTTTTTAATCCTTGCCCCCAAGACTGTTGGCCCCTGTTCCAGGCTGAACCAGCATGGTCAAAAGCCAGATTCAAATCTGGCTCTCCTGACCCTCTCTATACATTTCCCTTTATACACTGTTGCCGAGTAATGGTTGCTGGCAAAGGCTGGTGGCAAGGCAAAGGTTGGCGCAGCAATTCTAAAGATAGTTACATCCCCGTTGTGCAATATATTGGTTTCTGAAAGAACTGGTTCTTAATCGATTCCTTATAAACTCAATGATATTTTAACTGCTCCCTAGCAGTTTCCTATTTAAAGGAGCCCCGTGGGAGATCCCTTTGTTTAAGACAGGGTCTCTTTGGATTGTGAGTTATCACCCGCCTCTTTCTAAATTCATTTGCTTCACGAGTGTAATTTGTTTTCATATGAGAGTTTTTTGTGAAAGCAGGCCTGCCTTCAATTCTGCACCTCTGCCTCGGCAGGCAGGGGCTCAGGGAACACTGGCTGTTCTCATTGTGGTTAATGATGGTAATGAAGGACGCCCACCAGCAGCGCTGCCTTTTAAATACACGTGATGTCTGGAATGATTTCCTCCCCTTTCATGCCATTTTGAGCATTCCCCACTTAAAACCATTGCTTGGGTAGAAAAAGGGGAAAACAATTTGTTAAATGCCAACATTTACCTATTAATTACTCCCTAACTATTAGTGAGCTCTGTGCTAATTATTATTCGAAATACCTAGGTGTTTGTAAATTAGCAGGTGTTTCATTTCTTTTCCTGGGTCTGCTTCTAGGCTGTCTGCGCAAAAAGATTCCCCTTAGGGGATGCACACGGTCCGCTGGAGAGGGGCCAGCTGCGGCCAGAGTGACTAGAATCTCCCTATTTTAGTAACAGCCTCTATTTGGGGATTCAGGGTGCCGAGTTGCCAGTGTTTTCAACTAGTTTCAAGATTCTTTGCTGCAAGTGTTTTTATGATTAATTAATTTGCTAATTTCACAAGCATCATCTGCGTTTCTCCTAAGTGCCAGGCACTGTCCTTGAACCTGAAGATGCGGCGGTGAAGAGGACTTTGCCCCTGCTCTTTACAACCTCACCGTCTAGCGAGACGATAACCACGTGAGAGTCAGTAAGGCCAGCGATGCGGTGAGTGCTACGTTAGAAGATGCGAGAAGGCTGGGAGCGCGGGAGAACTGCTCCGCTTGGACGGGAATCGCGGAAACCATTTCCCCGAGTCGGTGGCGGTGTCACTGAATCTTGAAGGACGAGCAGGAGCATGCCGCATTCATATGACAAAGGACCTTTCAAGAAGAGGGAGCAGTGCACGACGAGAGGCAGCTCTGAGCCGGGTGCTTGGAGACCGGAGGCGGCGAGACAAGGGCGGAGAGGCGCGCACAGCAGGAGGCGGATCCGAAGTGATTTTCTGGGGCAAGATTACAAAAGAGCTGGACATTATTCTCCCAGAAACAGGGAGCCATCGGAGGGTTTCACCTGGGAAGGAAGGGTGGCTCGATTAGATTCGGTGGCACGGAAGATGGCCTGAAATGTGAAAAGGCTGGAGAAGGGCCTGAACTAGGAGACAAATACGGCGGACCGAGCTAAGGAAGCACCAGCGGAGAGGGGGAGAGGAGCGACGATTTAAGCAGCGATGTCAAGGTCACATGCTGAAAGCTTGGCTGGTAAGTGAGGGAGAGGACGGTCCGGGCTGGCCGCACACCTCGGGCTGGGCCCCCCAGGGTGCTGACGAAAATGGAGGATGCAGGCAGAACACTCGTGGCCCGTGTATCTAGAGAGCAGAAAGGGCAAGGAAACTTTCAGAAGTGAGAGGTGTGCTCACTTCTTCAGGAACAGTTTGGAACCCACCTGCTCATTCTGACCCAGCAGCTCTTAAAAAGCTGTACCTTCAGTCAAAAACACAAACAAATGAAACCTCTTCACGTTTGCTTAAAAAGGAAGCACTTAAAAAGGAAGTCTTACTAGTCAATGAAGGAGACTTTTTTCAGTCAGATTCTCAGTTACACATTACAGAACTTCCTCTAGCTACCTTAAACAGAAAAAATAATTTATTAAAGATTTGGGGGAATTTCCTTGATGGTCCAGTGATTAAGAATCCACCGTATAATTTAGGGGACTCAGGTTCAATCCCTGGTCAGGAAATTAAGATCCCACATGCCTCAGAGCAAGATAAACCTGCCAGCCAAAACCAAGACCCGACCCAGCCAAATAAATGAATGTATATATAAATATATATTTTTTAATGGGGGGTAGCTCAGAAAATCTCTAGAAGGGTCAGCAAGCCAGCCTGGAGGTGACATGAGGAACAACATTTGGGCCGTACTGATGTCTCCTGCAGAGACCCCACCGAAGGACACAGCACAGCTTCACACTGCTGGCCCTGGGCCCTGGGAGCCTGCCCCTGCCCCTGCTGCTCCCAGCAGCCAGCTGCCCCACCGTCATCCCCATCATGAGCTGGGGCACAGCCCCTGCTTCCTCACGCTGCTGCTGCCGCTAGTCATGTCTGACTCTCTGCAGCCCACCAGGCTCCGCCGTCCCTGGGATTCTCCAGGCAAGACCGCTGGGGTGGGGTGCCATTGCCTTCTCCAGTGGCTTCTTCACTCCACTCTTTTCCTAATCAGAGTTTCCCATCCACATATCTGATTGGCAGAACTTGGATCTGTGAATATACCTAACCCAGTTGCAAGGACGACTGGAAAAGTGAGTGCCTACTTTTCCCCTGAGGGTGGGGGAGACTTGTAATGCAGAAAATATCCCAAATATAGGAAGGGTTTTACAACGTGATTAGAAAACAGACATACATTAGCTTCAGAGGGCTACTGTTTTAAGAAGAAGCTTGAATTAAGGGTTCTCTTTCTCCTGGGTTTCGTGACTCACTGCTTTTGTAGACATCACAACTTTTTGCTTTGTACTATAGTTCTTTGCCCCAGACTGGAAAACTCGCGGTGGCAGGTGAGGTGTCATTTTTTGTTTCACGTGCCATGATGTTGCTGCCACACGCTCAGGAAGCGCTCAGTAAATGCATCCATCTCCAAGCGCATGCCAACGATAGAGCTCTCTCTGCCTCTTCGCTCAGTGAGCATTTCCGGCATGCCTACTGTGTGTTCTGACCTGCATCAGGCATTTCAGTGATTCAGCAGACGTTTTGGACACACATATGCATCTGCTTACACTCAACAAGGCCTTCTGAGCAGACTGCACAGAGGCGGTGCCTGGCATTTGCTAGCGCTATGATAACCTGTCATCTTTATGTGAGTCATCACAACTGGCCCTCAGGAAGAGCCCTTCCTAGCCATTCAAGGAGGCGATGGCTTTGCTTGCACTTCCCTCCACTGGCCGCACTTCCTCAGTGTTGGCTTCTATGGCCTCTGCCTCAATAAAAAGAAACTAAATGGGAAATGAGACTGTTTCGAGAAGATAAAAGCTAAGGATCTTCTAGGCTATTTAGCCAGACTGGGTTTTTTTCTCTTTCTTAAAAATGTTTCCGTGTGATTTCCTGTTGGCTGCACTGGTGTTCGTTGCTGGCGGGGGCTCCTCTCTAGCTGCAGCTGCACGGGCCTCTCACTGCCATGGCTTCTCTGGTTGCGGAGCGCAGGCGCTGGGCATGCGGGTCTCAGTAGCTGCGGCACGCAGCCTCCGTAGTTGTGGACTGTGGGTTTATGTGCCTCTGGGCATGCGGGATCTACCCAGATCAGGGACTGAACCCATGCCCCCTGCATTGGCAGGCAAAGGGTTCTTAACCGCTGGACCACCGGAGAACTCCTAACCAGATTCTTTAAAATGAGGGTTCTAGGCCTGGGAGAGAGGCTTAGCTAGAGGTAGCTCCTTCCCCATCTGCCTGTCCCCAGAAGACAGTCACCAGGGATGTTCAACCACCCAGGCCACCAGTACCCCTGACCAGCTCTTATTCCTTAACCCAGAAGAGCTGCTCTACCAAGGAAAATTGAATTACTGTTAAGGAAAGAGGGTCGTTTATCAAAACTCTATTGCCACAACGTTAATCATGACTCCAGTGGGCAGAACTGAGGCTCTGGAGGATGGCTTCACTTCTCGGTCTTGAGTTTCAGTGTTGAGGTGTTAGGGAGTCCCATGGGGCTCAAGCTTGTTTCCCTAGAAACAAAGGCAGAAATAATCTTCAAGGAAGCCTGAAAAATCTATTGTGACCAGGGGCCCAGGCCCAAACTTGCCTGATGACTTCATCGACTTCCTGCAGACTGGGGCAACTGGGTTTCCTAGAACCAAGAGTACGGTGATACCCCTCACCCATGGTGATGAGGGTTTTGACGCCCTGCTCCAGCAGGTTTCAGCAGGGTGTGTGTGCTTTTGATCTGAAGCAGGGTGGAGCTGATTACATCGGCTTTAGGCATATTGATATTAGTCGATTGCTCCCCTCTATGCCATAGATTTCCATGCTCCAGGTTTTTGTGGCCATGGCATTGTTTTTTTGGATCTAAGGCATCTTGAAATCAAATCTTTAAGCAATCTCTTCTTAAGCTATTTTTATATTTATGTCTACTTGCAACAAAGATGAATTGAAAATGCCTAAAGTTATCCTCTCTCCTTAGACAACTAAAATACAAAGTATATGATTTCAGACATTGGGAAATAAGCAGTAAAAGACAGAGTCCCCTGAGAAAAGAAGAAACAAACAAAGAAAGCCCTATGGTTGTCCCGGACTGATGCCTAGGAAGAGTTTCCTAGGCAAAGAACAGAGTGAGGAGCCCAAGGTAAGTTGAGGTGAGGAGATAGAGTTGGGAGTTTGGGAAGCCCAAGGCAGCTAGAGTTCACAGAGCAAAGTATCAGAGAAGTAGACGTGCATACAGAAAGGGCTCCAGAGCTCTGCAGAGGGTTCCCCTTGATACTCTGGCTGAATACTGATTAGTGCTTATGTATGAGGAAACTGGGCTTCCCCAGTGACCCTGACAAGAAAGAATCTGCCTGCAGTGCAGGACACCTAGGTTGGATCCCTGTGTTGGGAAGATGCCCTGGAGGAGGGAATGGCAACCCACTCCAGTATTCCTGCCTAGAGAATTCCTTGGACAGAGGAACCTGGCAGGTCACAGTCCATGGGGTCACAGAGAGTTGGACACAACTGAGTGACTGACAAACACATGAGGAAAGTAGCTTAGGTAGGAGAAAGAACCACCAGACAAGAGCAGAAGAAACGACTCTCATAGCTCATACAGGGCTGGGGATAGTTTATGTTCCCCTAAATTAGAGTGGAATAGTTGGGTTTTCAGGAAGAGGATTCCAAAGAGTATTGCCAAATTAGCCCCATGTAAAAGACTGCCTGACCTGCCTCTTGAGAAACCAGTATGCAGGTCAGGAAGCAGCAGTGAGAACTGGACATGGAACAACAGTCTGGTTCCAATAGGAAAAGGAGTACGTCAAGGCTGTATATTGTCACCCTGCTTATTTAACTTGTATGCAGAGTACATCACATGAAATGCCGGGCTGGAAGAAGCACAAGCTGGAATCAAGATTGTCGGGAGAAATATCAATAACCTCAGATATGCAGATGACACCACCCTTATGGCAAAAAGTGAAGAAGAGCTAAAGAGCCTCTTAAAAGTGAAAGAGGAGAGTGAAAAAGTTGGCTTAAAGCTCAACATTCAGAAAACTAAGATCATGGCATCTGGTCCCATCACTTCATGGCAAATAGAGGGGGAAACAGTGGCAGGCTTTATTTTGGGGGGCTCCAAAATCACTGCAGATGGTGATTGCGGCCATGAAATTAAGACGCTTACTCCCTGCAAGAAAAGTTATGATCAACCTAGACAGCATTATTTCTTGGTGGCTCAGATGGTGAAGCATCTGCCTACAATGTGGGAGACCCGGGTTCAATTCTGGATCAGGAAGATCCCCTGAAGGAAATGGCAACCCACTCCAGTACTCATGCCTGGAAAATTCCATATATGGAGAAGTCTGGTGGGCTACAGTCCATGGGCTCACAAAGAGTTGGACATGACTGAGCGACTTCACTTCACTTAAGATAGCATATTAAAAAGCTGAGACATTAATTTGCCAACAAAGGTACATCTAGTCAAGACTATGGTTTTTCCAGTGATCATGTATGGATGTGAGAGTTGGACTATAAAGAAAACTGAGCGCTGAAGAATTGATGCTTTTGAACTGTGGTATTGGAGAAGACTCTTGAAAGTCTCTTGCACTGCAAGGAGGTCCAACCAGTCCATCCTAAAGGAAATCATTGGAAGTGTTCATTGAAGTGTTCATTGAGTATTCATTGGAAGGATTGATGTTGAAGCTGAAACTCCAGTACTTTGGCCACCTCATGAGAAGAGCTGACCCATTGGAAAAGACCCTGATGTTGGCAAAGATTGAAGGCAGGAGGAGAAGGGGATGACAGAGGATGAGATGGTTGGATGGCATCACTGACTCAATGGAGATCAGTTTAAATACACTCTGGGAGTTGGTGATGGACAGGGAGGCCTGGTGTGCTGCAGTCCATGGGGTCACAAAGAGTCAGACACGACTGAGTGACTGAAGTGAACTGAACAGAAAAGATTGCCTGCTCCCACTTACCAAAGTTTAAAAACAAACCTCAAAAAGATCAGATGAAAGAACTATTAAACAAAGACATTTAAACAACTATTATATATACAAGTACATTCCATATACTCAAGAAGATAGTGGAAATCAAGGACATGTTAAAGAGAGATATGAAAGATATTTTTTAAAGATTCAAATTGAACTCTTATAGATTAAAAAAAATACTCTGAAGATGAAAAAATATAATAAAAAATGTTAAGAGCACTGTAGAAGAAAAGTTCAGTAAATGGTAATAAGAATAATGATAGAAGTATTTTAAATAAACTACAGAGAGAAAAATTATTGAAAAAAATTATCAAAGTACAAATGAGCTGTGGTAGAACTTCAAGTAGTCTAATATATGTATAATTGATGGCCATAAATGAAAGGAAAAGGAAAGAGGAAGAAAATGTAGAAAAAATTTTGAAGAAAAAAATCTGTTTTCAAAATTTGGTGAAAACTATAGACACAGACCCAAGCAGTTCAAAAGAAGAAACATTAAAAAAAGTATACCAAGGGCATCAAAATCAGACTGCTCAGAACCCATGATAAAGCAAAGATCTTTTGAAAATAGAGATTAAAAAACAACAACAAAAAAACATATCACATGTTGAGGAACAGGATAAGAATCACAGGAGATTTTTCTCTGAGTACAAGATAAGGCAGAAGAAAGTAGAGCAACATCTTCAAAATGCTTAAAGAAAAAAACCATCAACCTAGAATTCCATAAATATTTAAACATTAAACAACACATATATAACAAAACCATGGGTCAAAGAATAAATCACAAGGGTCCATATAAAGTATTTTGAACTGAAATAAATCTAGTGTAAGAAGAAAGCAAATAATAACAGTCTAAACCAACAAAATAAAAAAGAGAATAACAATAGATAAAATCAGCAAAACAAAAGCTTGTTCTCTGAGAATATCAATAAAACTCATAAACTTCTCCACAGATTGTTCATGACCAAAAGAGAGAGAGAAGACACAAATAGCCAATATTAGAACAAGAAAGTGGAAATCACAATATATCCTATGGGATTAAAAAGCAACAAAGGAATATTATAACCAACTTTATGCTAATAAATTCAGCAACTTCAATGAAATGATAAAAACTATTTTCAAAGGCATAATCTATGGAAACTCTCTTAAAAAGAAGTATAGAATCTGAATAGTGTTAAACCTATGAAAGAAATCTCACTTGTAGCTAAAAATCTTTCCGTGAAGAAATCTCCAGGCCCAGATGACTTCGCCAGCAAGTCCTACCAAACATTCAAGGAAGAAATAATACTAACTCTACACACATTCTTCCTTTAAAAAATTGAATAAAAGTAGGAAGGAAGAATAGACGTGTTACCTTTCATGGCAAAGGGGACTTTGTAGAAGTAATTAAACGTAAGGACCTTAGGATGGAGAGACTAATCTGCATTATCCTGGTGGACCCAATGTCGCCACATG
The DNA here is from genome assembly GCA_007570785.1 of Antilocapra americana. Classification (NCBI taxonomy): domain Eukaryota; kingdom Metazoa; phylum Chordata; class Mammalia; order Artiodactyla; family Antilocapridae; genus Antilocapra; species Antilocapra americana. The sequence goes on along the minus strand of ML660219.1, from coordinate 4,538,898 downwards.
AGTCCTTTCACTTAAGAGAGAGTCAGGAGACTTAAAATGAGAGCTCAAGGAAGATACTGCACTTCTGGCTTTGAAGATAAAGGAAGATGATATGAGCCAAGGAATGCAGGTACCCTCCAGAAGCCAGAAAAGGCAAGGAAACTGATTCTGCCCTGGGGCCTCCAGAAGGAAGTCAGCCCTGTCAATATCTTGATTTTAGCACAGTAAAATTCATCTTGGACTTCTGATCTCCAGTACTGCATGATAATAGATTTTTGCTGTTTTAAGCCACAAAATGTGTGTTAACTTGTTGAGCGGCAATAACAAACTGATATGATAAAGAGGGACCACTTACAACTTATTCTATGATGCCCGGCATTACCTTGATAGCAAAATCAGACAATGATATTACAATAAAGAAACCACAGAATATAAGCACTAAATGTCATTACCACATTTTAGCAAACCCAGTCTATCAATATATAAAGAAGATGATTCATCATGACCAAATGGAGTTTAACCAAGGAAAACTATTATGGTAATACTCCATTGTTATTCCAACCTGCTCCAAATTCATTGAAAAGACCTAGCCTCCAGCAACCCACCCTATATTGTCTTCCATCCTTCCCCATTCCACCCCTAAATTAGAATTTAGCTGCATCAGTCTTCTCTCCATTTCCCAAATACTTTAAGTACTTCCATATGCTCATACCTTTGCCCATGCCATTCCCCGGCAAACACCACCCACACTGGCCATCTCAAGGGGGAACACTCATTCATCCTTCAGATCCTAGAATATGTATCTTCTGTTCTGAGAAAACTTCCCCTTTTGCCTCAGGCCTCTCTTCCCTATCTCTCCCACAACATGCTATTAAAACTTCTATTATAGGACTTCACCGTCTTTTATATTAATTTCTTTCTTCCTAAACTGTGAGTTCTACCAGGTCAAGAATAGCATTACCTTTGACTCTTCGATGGCTAGCATATTGTCTGGCATGTGGGAGATTTTTCATAAACTATAGGTCAATAAGCACCTTAGCAGAGAATAGTTGACGGTCACTTGAGATACAGTCTAGTGCTCTACAGAAAGAGGCAATTAATCCAAAAGGAAGAAAAGATCCTCAGAGGGGTTGGAAGAGTTCCGAAAATAAACACATCATCTTTTCCATTCAAAATATCATCATCTGACTTACATGTGTTCATAGTCCCACTATGTCCAAGCATTTATACATATGATATTCTATCTGGAGGCAATGGGGAAGGTGTGACTAATTTTACACCTGAAGAAACTGAAGCTCAGAAGGATAAATTATTCACCCAAGATTGTAGTATGAGATAGCAGATGAGCACGATCTACTTCCAACCCGGCTGACAGTTCCCTACTCTGACTTCTACTTTTGTGCCTGTGCCACGGTTGCCAACCCTGCCTCAAGGAAGTTAGCATTAACAGAGCTCTGCGCTGGCCTCTGTGCATCCCTTCTGACTTCTGAACTGCCCGTCCTCTGGGTGACTTACACCGCAGGTCAAGGTGTTGGAGGTCTTCCCAGCCCCGTCCTGTGCTCCTCTCACCTCCAGACCTTCTGGGCATTGCTTTCACCTCCAGCAAAGTGCTCAGCTCCTCTTACTTCTCTCCTCAAAATACTAATAACAACAGAAAAAAGTTTGAATTGAAGTTGAATAGGCAAACCCAGATAGTAGGCCGCCAGCCCACCCAGCCTTTCCCATTCCACCTCCTAGAAACCATCTAACCTCCCAGACGCAGCCCACCAGCCCCCAGAGGGCGATGTCTTCCACCCGGGGGGTCAGGGGTGCCTGCCCCCAGCTAATGGGCCTGCAGGCGATCCCTTTAGGCTTGTTTGCCATGTATCTTATCACACTAATTCCCTCCATCTGCCTTTTGGTTTTTCTCATTTCTGCTTATATATCTTTATACATTCTGCGCAATTGTCTCCACATCCCCCTGAAACTTGGATAAAGTAGGTCAAATAGCTTTTGCTTTTGCCTCTACCACTTACCTTGAGAATTTCCTTTAGATCGCCTCTTTGCAGATCCCATCACTCTCTGTCATCTGGAAAAGGAGCTGAACTCCCTTCCATTGATCATTTTTTCATTTGTTTAATGTCATATTTTAATTTCTTCCTCTTTGAGGAGGAAATTGCTCAACTTCTTTATACCTTTGCAACATTTCTCAGTTTTGCATTTATTTTAGTTATTACCGTAGATAACTTGCTTAGAAAGATGCTATCTCTACGGAGTGGCCTTTGGTCTCCAACAACCAAGAAGAACAAGCAATAACCTTTGTGTAATGCTTTCCAGTATGAAAACTGAGTCACCAGGTCTGAGGACACATGCAGAGACGGCTTTAAGCCTCATAAAACAGTAATAATAATATCTGACAAAGTGATAAACTTTCACATACATACAGTATCCACCTGATGGCCCCCCTCAACCTTTAACAACCATATAAGGTAAGCAGGGCAGGGCAGTTTCCAGCAATAATGAAAAGAACTACTTATTCCCGTGGTATGTGCTCACAAAGGTTTCTGCTTTTTTGTTTTTGCCATTTTGCATGTGACCTGGTGTATTTGGGCCTGCCTTCTCCTTCAGAAAGAAGGACTGGCTTGGCTCTAATTCTTACCTATGCCCTCAGAAAATTTATTCACTTTTTCCAAGGTTTCTGTCAACTCCAGGAACTCTATGTCTTCATAGCCTCTTTTGACTCTAACTTCATGTCCTTTCTCAACGCTTGTTCTTATTCTAACTCATACAGTTGTTTGCCCTTTAATTGACCCAGACGTGGGTGGAACTCAGCCCTATGTTTAATTTACAAACACACACACACCCAATGCCTTTGTAAAGAAGGAAGGTTATAGTAAGGCTTTGGGAACAAAGAGGAATGGGATTTTTACACGAAAAGACAATGTCCCATACTGGACATTAGATCTCCCCGTCCTAATCTTCCTGTCCGGAGAGCAGGCCAGCTGTTCTCACCTCTTTCTCTCTCTTCCCTCTGCTACATTCTCCCCCCATCCCCCAAATTCTATGGGAGAATCAACTACCATGTTTTTACCAGGTCTCAAGTTCCTGTTGTCAAATTCTCATCTTTTGCCCCAGGCAGTTTTTTCCAAAAACAAAAACAAGAGGAAATCTGGAGATAACCATGAAGATCATCTTTTTGAATTACAAATATAAACAAGACGCTCAAAAGCTTTCTGTGACTTCCTGGGACTAGAGAGCCGATATCACTTTCAATCCTCTGTCAGTGAAAAGACAAAAAGCCTCAGAGATATAGCTTTCCAATAAAGCTCCCAGTGCCAGGCTTTGGGCCTATCTTAAGATGCTATCAATTGTGCCTCAAACGATTTGGGGAGAGAGCATGGCGTTCTCCACCCAACTCCAGGAGGTTTAGGAGGTAAGGCCGAGGCCTACTGGGTACTTGTCTCCTGTTGGTACAGGATTGTGCCTGTTGCCTCAGGAAGTGTAAACACCAATGTCATTTTGCTTCCACTGTGTGTGATACTTACTGAGCAATACAAATAAAATTAGTCTCGGTTTCAGTAAAAACTCAATTTAAAGATCTTCTCTGTTTTTCTCCTTCCCTTTTGTATTGTGTTCATATACTACTCATTCCTCTTATTATAATGTGATTTGGTCTTGTTTTCCATCAATCAATATTTTCCAACAGTAATAAAAAAAATAAATACTTTTTTCAAATGGTAAACACTCACTAAGAGTTCTACCCCTGTATTGTATTTCTTTAGCCTGGACCAAGCCCAAGGTTGAATTTTCTGAGTAAATACGACACGCATTGAAGCACTCTACACGATCAGTACCTGGGGATCCACGCACCATCTCATCACAACCTCTTGTGCTTCTCCAGATACATGCCCCCAAAACAGTTTGGATGAGGAAGTGCAGGAGGGGTAGGACTTGAAACTATGGAGGAGACCCTGAAGTTGACACTGAGAGAAATGTATCTAGTCCTGAAACCATGCAGCTCAGATTGGGGCTTGAACCCGTGGTCTTTTAGCTGAGATCTCACCTGGTCCCAAGACTCAAGGAAGCTTAGGCTCTTGACATCTCATCTGCAGAAGGAATTCAGTGAGAGAACAATTGACAGGTGAGTGGATTTATTTAAAAATAAACACCCTTCACGGATAGAGTGTGGATTATCTCAGAAGGCGAGAGAGGCACCAGGGTAGGGAGTTGTCAGTTTTTATTCTTCTTGCTGTTCAGTCCCTAAGTCTTGTCCAATTCTGTGTGACCCCATGGACTGCAGCACACAAGGCTTCCCTGTCCATCACTATGTCCCAGAGTTTGCTCAAATTCATGTCCATGGAGTCACTGATGCTATCTAACCAGCTCATCCTCTGCCTTCTTCTCTTTTGCCTTCAATTTTTCCCATCATCAAAGTCTTTTCCAGTGAGTCAGCTCTTTGCATCAAGTGGCCAAACTATTGGAGCTTCAGCTTCAGCATGAGTACTTCCAGGTAATATTCAGGGTTGATTTCCTTTAGGACTGACTGATTTGATCTCCTTGGAGTCCAAGGGACTCTCAAGAGTCTTCTCCAGCACCAAAATTTGAAAGCATCAATTCTTTCTTTATGGTCCAACTCTCACACCCATACATGACTACTGGAAAAACCACAGCTTTGACTAGATAGACCTTTGTTGGCAAAATGATGTCTCTGCTTTTTAGTACGCTATCTAGGTTTGTCATAGCTTTTCTTCCAAGGAGCAAGTGTCTTTTAATTTCATGGTTGCAGTCACCATTACCAGTGATTTTGGAGCCCAAGAAAATAAAATCCATCACTGCTTCCACTGTCTCCCCTTCCTATTTGCCGTGAAGTGATGGAACTGGATGCCTTGATCTTAGTTTTTTTGAACACTGAGTTTTAAGCCAACTTTTTCACTCTCCTCTTTCACCTTCATCAAGAGGTTCTTTAGTTCCTCTTCACTTTCTGCCATAAGGGTGGTGTCATCTGCATATCTGAGGTTGTTATTTCTCCCAGCAGTCTTGATTCCAGCTTGATTCATTCATTCTTGATTCATTCAGCCCAGGATTTTGCATGATGTACTCTGCATATAAGTTAAATAAGTAGGTTGACAATGTACAGCCTTGTCATATTCCTTTCTCAATTTTGAACCAGTCAATCATTCCAAGTAAAGTTCTAACTGTTGCTTCTTGACCCACATACAGGTTTCTCAGGAGATAGGAAAGGTGGTCTGGTATTCTCTTTTCTTTAAGAAATTTCCACAGTTTGTTGTGATCCATACTGTCAAATGCTTTATCGTAATCAATGAATCAGAAGTTGATGTTTTTATAGGCATGGGTAATTTCATAGGCTAATGAGTGGCTGAAGTATTCCAGCAATTTGAGGGAAGGGATGGGGATTTCTAAGAATTGGGCCACTGCCCACTTTTTGACCTTTATGGTCAAACTTGGAACTGCCACGGCATTAGTGAGTGTGTCATTTTGCTTGTTGATGTGTTAAAATGAATGAATACTGAGGCTCAAGGTCTAGTGGAAGTCACCTCATCGCCATTTTGGACCTATTTGGTCCTAATCAGTTTGAGTTATGTCCTTGGTCTAGGTCATTCTTTTAAAGGCTGTGCCCTGTCCCTTTCCCTCCTGTTTCAGAAGGACTGCGAAACTGGGCCGGTTACTAAGATAAACTCATCACCCTCAGTTGACATTTTTTGAACAACCACTATGTATCGGGCATTGTTTTGAAGGCTGGGGAAAATAGCAATGACAAAATTAAACACAGTTCCTACCTTTATGGAGTTTATAATCTAGCGATGAAGACAGATCATTATTAAATAATCCCAGAAATGATTATTACTAAAATGATACATGCTGTGAGGAAAAGGTACAGAGGGATTTAAGCAGCACAACAGTGAGCCCTCACTGAGTCTGGAAGTCAAAAGCTTTGCTGAAGGAGTGGCACTTAAGCTGAGATCTGAAGCATGAGTCAGCTACGTGAAAGATACGTGACAAAGAGCGAAGGTCTCAGAGAGGAAGGAGATCAACACACACGGCAATCCTGTGGTCAACGAGTATTTATTAAGCACTCACCACACACTGGCACTTGGAACACACTAGTGAAAAAGGCAAAGATCCCTGCCCTTATGGAGCTGACCTTTTTGCAGACTGTGGAAGGGGAGAGCCCATGGGTGAAAGCTAGGCAGCGCTGACCACCTCAGTGAGCCTGGATGTGGACAGGAGAGTTTGGAAATGAGGCTGCAGATTACAAAATCTTTCATCACATGGTGGAGCATGAAGCCACAAGGAGCCTGCTTCCCTGGATTCTGTAAAGGCAGGGGCAGCATCTCACTCGTCTTTGTAAGTCCAGAATATATATAATACAGCGCCTGATCGTGGCAGCTGCTCAGCACGTGAATCAAAGGACGACTTTAGACAGGCCAGTGAACAATGAGAAATACATTTTAGAAAGATAATCTTTGGTATAAGGCAGATAGATTAGGAGCTTGGGGTTAACATGCATACACTACCGTAGTATACCCAGTAGAGACAGACATATACACACAACCTAGATGACCAACAAGGACCTACTATATAGCGCAGGGAACTATCGGCAATGTTTTGTAATAAGCTGTAACGGAAACAAATTGAAATGAATATATATATTCTTTTTCTGATCACTTTGCTGTACACCTGAAGCTAACACACATTGTAAATTAACTAATTTCTATTTTTAAAAAGAGATTGGGAAGAAAAAAAGACAATCCTCAGTGTAATATACAAGATGGGACTGAGCCAAGACCAGTTAGAAGGAATTGCAATTAGACAGTTGCGAAGATAAAATATCAGTAGTTGCCATACGGGTTTGCCTGTTTGTTTATAAATCGTATCCCTCAGTACCACAACACTGATACTGTATAGTCATTAATAAAACACAAATAAAATAGGAATTTTATTATTTTCTTTTCTCCTCCAGTGGAGATTGTCCTGGAGACTAGTGCTCTGGATATGACGAGGACTGAACGCAAACAGAGACAAAGGAGTTGGAGAAGGGTGTGTCTGAGGACAAGTAGGGGTCTGCTTCCCACACAGCACCAGAGCTGGACAGCAACTAAGGAGGAAGATCATGTGTGGACAGACAGTGGCGCTGAATTGTTGCTCCAACAAATTCTACTCCCTGGCCTACATGAAAGAATTTGGCCAAACACATCCCTTCCAAGATTGGCAGGATGACCTGAGAGTGAGGTAAGAAGAGAAAAGGGAAGTTGTGTAAAAGCAATGTGGTTGACAGCAAAGCAAGTCCAGGTGCCTGCCTTCTGCTGAGGGTGTTTACTGACCAGATCGACTGTGAGTGGAAATCTCACCTGGGGCCTCAAGCCGTGAAATCAGTTTACATTTTGTCCCCTGGAGTCATGAAGCAGAAACAGAGAGGCCTCTAAAGAAATGAAGTCGCTCAGTCGTGTCTGACCCTCTGCAACCCCAGGCATTGTAGCCCACCAGGCTCCTCCGTCCATGGGATTTTCCAGGCAAGAGTACTGCAGTGGGGTGCCATTGCCTTCTCCAGGGGATCTTCCTGACCCAGGGAATGAACCCCGGTCTTCCTCGTTGTAGGCAGACGCGTTTACCATCTGAGCCACCAGTGAAGTATGACCAAAATAGAGAAGGGAGAGGCAATAGTCAGAGGGCCTCCGGCACTGATGATTCGTCCACTCCAGAAATCTGCCCAGACTCACACTGCCCATCACCTACCCTGGTAATGATGATCACCACCATTTATTGAGTACCCACCATGTGCCAGGCATTGACCTAGAAAATTTACACTGAATTAGGGCTCACAGCAGCCTTGTGAAGGAGACATTTTGCTTTCCCTGTTCTCATGGGTATACAAAGAAAGTGAGAATTAGGAGCAACGACATTGTACCACCAGTACTTGTCCAAACTGAGATTAGAACCCAAGTATGTCTGACTCTGGGCTTCCTGGGTAGCTCAGCTGGTAAAGAATCCGCCTGCAATGCAGGAGACCTGGGTTCAATCAGGTCTTTGTTTCTTTAATCATATTCTCTAAGACCTTGAGGATTCAGTTAACCCCTTGCTTGCCTTCAGACTGTCTAAGTCAGAAATTATCTCCCTTTTAAGAAGTTCCAGGGGTAATTCCTCAACAATTTTTGGTGGTCTGTTCTACAGTCTCTGAAAACTCTTACCAAGATCAACTAGAAAAGAGGCCTTTGTGACTCAGTTTCCAAAAAGCTCAGTCGACAAATTGAGTAATGAGTCAACTGATAGGAAAAATAAAGTCAGAGATTGACCAGCTTCTGGAAACATGCAGTGTGGGGTCACTGGAGGCTGAGGGAGGGGTTGTAGAGGGGATACAGAGGCCAGCATCCTGGAGAGTGCACTCTGGGGCTCTAACTCGGGAACTGAGAGGCTCTGTCACGCACAAGAACATCAGAAGCATGAAGTACAAAGGACTAATTGTGGGTGCCCTGAGAATTAACTTGAATGAAGTTATTCACAAAGAATGATTGTCACCGAGGTCCTGTCATTAAAGTCTTTCCATTTCTTGCTGTTTAGGGCTAATAACCTTTGAGAGGAGATAATAGTGCTCAAAGACAAAGGACGTCACTTTTACATCAAGTAGGGATGCTAGAGAGAAAGGCAAAGCGGGTGGGGGGACAAAGAGGTACCCTGCAGAAAGAAGTAGATTAACAAATATATGCTCGTTGGGCTTCCCTGGTGGCTCAGCGGTAAAGAATCCGCCTGCCAATGCAGAAGATATGGGTTCGATCCCTGGTCCGGGAAGATCCCACATGCCATGGAGCAACAGAGCTCATGCACCAAAACTACTGAGCCACCGCTACTGAGCCTGCACGCCCTAGAACCGTGCTCCACAAAAGAGGGCCCCACAACGAGAAGCCCACACACCGCAACTAGTGAAAAGTCCTCACGCAGCAACAAAGATCCAGCATAGCCAAAAATAGATAAATAAAATTAATTTAAAAATATATATATATGCTCAATGTAAGTAAACAGATAGTGCTCATAGTTAAGTTATGGAAAATAGTATTTTATCCGATTAAAAAAATAAATTTAGTCAGTCAAACATTTATTGAGCACTCCTAGGTGCCAGGCACGAGACTGGGCAACAGGGCAGACAACACATCCCCTTGAGAAGGGTACAGCCTGTTGAGGGAGACAAGAGCGAGCAAACAACCATGAAACAGCAGGAAAGATGCTAACCGAGGCGGGTACATGACGCTAATAGAGGCAGGGGAGGCTTCACCAAGAGAGAAAGAGAAACTCATGTCAATGTATGGCAAAACCAACACAACAAAGTAAAGAAAATTAAAAAAAAAATAGAACAGCACAGAGGCACCCCCGCACTTCTGAGGACTTCGGTTTGAGCTACATGTAGCAGCCCATTGCTCTTTGCAGATTGAATGTTCATAATGAAAATAGTCTCTATTGAGTGATCTGAAACATCCCTGTAGTTAGGTACTTTGCTGAGACACAAATTTGAATGGTCTGCTAGGAGGTCAGAGTGTCCTGCCAGCCATTTGCTAGTGAATGGATCACACCCGACACCTGGCATTTGTGCCCCAGCACAGCTTACGTCTTCCCTTCTCATTGGCATCTATGTAGTAATTCTCACACTGTGATTAACTTTTTTTCCTTTCAGAGTCAGAGAAATATGGAGTTAATAAGATACAGATGTAATGAAGTAAAGAGTTTATTTTAATGGCAAAATTTATTTAAGGAGCTTTAGAAATTACCTTGGCCCCATATTTATAGAACCATTAACAGTCTAAAAAAGATCCCTTACATTTTTCAGTTACACTGTACTGCTTTTTCATAGTGGAAATTAAAAGTCATGGTGATATTCATGATTCTGGAGACTCATGAGGGTCATGGATGAGCCCTTTGAGATGTCAGGGGCCCACACCTGTGAATAATGAATCATATTTTATTGGCACTCTACTGGCTCTACCATGCTCTCATTTAGATTGGACAAGTGAGATATGTTCTCTGTTATATGGTTTTCTTATAATTTGGAGAAGACTGCTGTCGTGCTCCCCTGTTTATGAAGGCTCAGTATGTATTACCAGAAGACAAAGAATAACATTTATCCACAAAATTGCAGCCTGACAAATCAACATAGATAACTAAATTCCCCCAACTGAATGCTTTTCCCTTAGTCTATTTCCTGTAACTTAAAAACCACTGAAACTTCAATCTGGCCCCCTCCCCAAAATACCCAAACTCAACACAACACACAACCTCAATCTACTTCCACTTGTCACCTTGTTTTGGCTAATTGGATCCCATGTATTTAATTGCTGAAGCTGGAAAACTTAGAACTGGCCAGACTCTTCTCTCAACATCTAATCAGCCACCAAGTAAATCGATTTTACCTCCTAAATGACTCTCAAAAGCAGCTGGGCCTCTCCAGCCCCACGGCGCGCCCTGGCTCAGACCCAACTCACCTGGCACCACGACATTCTGACATGGTGTCTCTGACCTGTCCTTCCTCTGGCCCCCAGGTTCACAGAGAGTAACTCTTCTCAAAATGCAAATCTTGCATTCATTAGTCTCCACTGAAGATAAAAATATGGCTCCGTCAGTAACTGGTTTCTGGCCAGTGAATCTGATGCCCATGGGTCTACATCCAACACTTGGAGAACTGCACTGACTGTGCGCTGCTTGTTTTCCTAATTATGCTGTGTTCTTTCATACCTCTATGCATTTTTATTTATCTAATTCTTGTGCTGCACAGCCTTTTCATTCCTGTACTCTTAGCGATTTTCTACCAGACCTTCTCGGTTCAATTCAAATGCCACTGCTTCAGAAGAGCCACGTGTAAATCTCTCAGTGGCTCTATCTGGGCTCCCTGGCCCTGAAAACATGCTATTAAAGCACGTGTCACAGTTTATAGCAAGAAGGTGGTAACAAAGTTATCTGTGTGTCACAGTTTATAGCAAGAACGTGGTAACAAAGTTATCTTCTCCAGTGATCCACAAGCTCTTGTCTTTGAATCCTAGTATTTCGCACAACGCTTGGCTCCACCACGGAGTCAGTATTCGCTGAATGAAGGGACCAGCCATTGAGATCAGTGGTTACAAGGTACAATGAGAGAAGGAAGTCATCACAGGGCAAAAACTACATTTTTTGTTAACTCTAAACTGAATCAAGGGGCCAGGAAAGTTAAAATCAGGATAGGGCACTTTTAGATCTCAACTGACTTTTAAATTACTCATCATATCTGTCCTTAGCTAAAGACTAACTCCAACCAGCGTCCTGTGCAGTCTAATGCAGAATGTTTCACCCCTGGACACTGGATCCAACAAATGCTCAATGACCATGGAAGATATACTTAAAAAGAAGGTATTGGCTTTAAAAATACAAATGGGATAAAAGTGCCCAGTAAAACCATTTGCTATGTTTTTTTCCTGTTTGGCATTTTAGAGCACAATATCAGACACAGGGCATCATACTGTACACCATGTCCAATATCTGTGGTGGCACTTTGCACAGAACAGTTACTGGGATGCTTTTTGTTCGCTCATTCATTCACTCACAGAAACTGTTCCGCAGCCACTGCGGGCTATTCACTATGGCACAAGCAAAGGAAAGAACAGGTCCCTGTGATGGAGGATTTCTACAGGACAGATGGATTACTACAATGGCCCTGGACTTGTATCATTAAGCAGTTACTATTTAAATCCAGCCTGGTTCCAAAAATGTTCTCAAGTTCTCCTTGTACTTAACAGGTCACAGGTTACCTTGGGTAACCTCAAGAAGGCTGCTAAGCATTCGAATGCAGCCAGTCTGTATCGCAAGGCGTAACCTGCCTCGGGACACAGCTGCATTCAAAATGCAGCGTTTAGCCTAAGTTCACGGCTACTGTAATCTCCCAATGGGTAGGGGTTTGCCGAAAGACGGATTTCTGAGACGGAAAAGATTTGGGTGAAGGCAGATGATGAGGGAAGCTGAGTTCGAGCTTCACCAAAACTCTTGGCGTGTTAGGGCACGCAAGAATTCTCTGCATACCCTCCCCATGTAGAGCGGTGGACAGGAAGGCTTCCAGGGCAAACCCAGTCAGGGAAAGACGCAAACCCACTGCATTTAGCACCACACTGGAGCCCAGACTTCGGCCTTCTTCGGGGTAAAATACGAGGGGCGCTCCAGCCGAAGTCTTGGCAAACCGCGTTGTACAGGACGGCCAGTCTCCGAGGGAGCTGCTGCCCCGAGGTTCACCGCCGGCTCGCACCCAGACTCCGGACAGCGCCCCGCCCTTCTCGGGCCCAGCCCCACCGCAGGAGGGGCCCCCGCGACCCTCAAGCCCCCGGAGGCCCCCGCGGCAGCGCCGCCCCTGCCGGGCCCCACGCGGGGGCCAGCCGCACCCCGCGCCGCGCCCCCCAGGCCGGCCCGAACGGCGGCCCGAGAGGGCCAAAGCGCCCGGCGCCCCGCCGGC